>CM055075.1:16019587-16100606 GCA_029204045.2 Tillandsia leiboldiana
GATCGAGGTGGTTCGTTCATACACCAGTTTCAATCCGTATCGTAGCCTCTTCTTGATCCGGATCCCGAACACTGAGTTTACCATCTCCTTTGACGATCCGGATCAGGCTTCGCAATCCGGATCCCGAACGTTGATGTTTGGTGAACTGTATGAACGATCCGGATCAAGCACTTCGATCCGGATCCCGAACCTTCGTTTTTCTGGAATTGGCTGACTCGTTACGAATCCGGATCACAGTAATCCGATCCGGATCGCCGTCCGTAAAAATTCCAGAAATGTTAGGTTTTTGATTCTTATCTCCTTCCTAGGGTTTCTAACCTATAATAGACCTATGACTCTTTTTCTAGGGTTAATCCACAAAGGGCCAGAAATATAGCCGTCATTTTCATATATACGGCTCTAGATCCACATATAGAGAAGAAAGGAAATCATTAGAGAATACTCTATGTTTCTCATCTATATTGATTAGTTTGATTCTAGGTTTCATACTCACATCTTGAGTTGAATCAAACTAATGAATACTTAGATGGTATTTCCGATCTATCTTTGATCTAAGTATTCGGCGGATCATCACCACCCAAAAACAACGATTTACCCCAAAAATCGGCGCGTGGATTCGCGTGTCCTTGTGGATTCAAGGTTCAACCGCTCTCGTGGATTCGGAGCGAGGCACGTTCGTGGATTCGAAGGGTGCTATTGGGTGAAGACCGTGGATTCGGTCGGACGTCGTGGATTCGACGTTGGACGCCGTGGATTCGGCGTTGGGCGCAGATCGTGGATTCGAGAAGCGTCGCGGAGCGAGCGGAGAAGATCCTCTAGGAGCGTATGGAAAAGGTTGAGTCGTAAGTGTGTACGGTAAATCACCTTGTACGTGTTTTAATTCTAGTGGATTTCTGCCGTGTTATCGGTCCCGTGGTTTTTTACTCCGGTGATGGAGTTTTCCACGTAAAAATCTTGCGTATTATTTTTTATTTCCGCATTGGGTTTTTATCGCAACGATTTTTTTTGTGTTTATACGTTTACACCTATTCACCCCCCTCTAGGTGTTTTTTTCCCTATTTAGATCCGTATTACATATAACCCAACAAGTGGTATCAGAGCGGGAATAGGGTTGTAAACAATGGTTGAAGGTGGAAACATCAACCGACCCCCGTTCTTCGATGGAACAAATTATGCGTACTGGAAAGTACGGATGAAAGCCTTTTTAATTTCCATCGACGAACGGGTGTGGCAATCAATTGAATTAGGATGGTCTAATCCAACTGAATTTATTGGTGATGTTCACACCTTAAAACCTAGGTCGAAATGGACCAAAGAGTTAGATTCATCTTCTTACAATGGCAAGGGAATTAATGCTATTTTTAATGCCTTATCTCAAACTGAATTCTCTCGCGTCTCGGCATGTGAGACTGCGAAAGAAATCTGGGATGTTCTTCAGGTTACACATGAGGGAACTAACCTCGTGAAGAAAACTGCAAATGCTTACGAGCAAGTTTGACTCTATCTTGATGGCAGAAAATGAATCTTTCACGGACTACTATACACGATTGCAAGACATCGTAAACTCATGTGCTAATCTGGAGAGAAGATTCCAGAATTTAAGATTGTAAGAAAGATCTTAAGAACTCTTCCTGAACGATTTCGCCCAAAGGTTACTGCCATTGAAACTATTAAACACCCGGACGAAATACGTGTAGAAGAATTAGTTGGTTCATTACAAACTTATGAAATGACATTTACTACTAACAATTCTTCTGGAAAGGCATCCACTTCTAAGTCTTCAGGTTATGCGTTGAAAACAACTAAGGAAGAAGACGCGGATACATCCTCCTCGGACGATGACGAGAACCTTTCTATGGAGGAATTTGAGAAGCAGCTCGCTCTCTTGACAAGGAAGTTTCGCCGCAACTTTCGAAGGGGTAATTCAAGCAAATCTCCATCCTTCGGAAAGTCGAACAAAGGCAAGGGTACTTCAGTTACAAGTCAAGAAAGCAAGAGAACTTCTCAAAGGATAAGAAAAGTTCAGAAGGACAACTACAATGCTTCAAATGTCGAGGCTACGGCCACATTGCAACGGAGTGTCCTAACAAGTATCCGGCAAAGAAGAAGGCGATGCAAGTCGTCACTTGGGATGACAACTCAACGTCAAATGAGTCGTCTTCGAGTGATGAAGAAAAGAGCTCCACCGCATTCCACGCGTCCGTATCTTCACCCTTCATGTGCTTTATGGCAAGTACATCCGAGTCGTTGTCCAACTCCACTGTTGAAAAGAATGCAACGGACAACGAATCGGATGATTCGGAAGGTGAAGATTTTGCTCTAGCCTACCACAGACTTTTGAGGGACTCAAAGAAAGTGGCTAAGCAAAACAAGAGTTTGAGAGGGAGAGTGCATGATCTCGAAGAAGAAGCAAAAAGAGCGACTTCTCTCTCAAACGCTCTTGAAGTGGAAAGGGAAACCTGATAAGGCAAATGTTTCCCTTCAAGAGTCCAATGAGCAACTTGAGAAGGAACATACAAATCTGGTGGATAACGCGAATCACTTCTCAAAGCTCTACAACGAGGCTCGACAGGATAACCTGGAAATGACAAAGACCATTTTCCAACTCAAGAATGACTTACAGCGATTCTCTTCAGGAAGGAGTAAGTTGGATAGACTTCTTGGTCTTGGTCAATCAAATCGGTTCGGCCTCGGATACACTCAAACTGGAAACAGTCCAAGTTCGAGTGAGACAGTTTTGTGCCTCAGTCGGTATCTCCTCCTCCGACACCGGAATTCAAGACAAACAACGACAACAAACCTACTTCATCCTCTTTGGGATCGTCAAGATCTAAGGTATGTTTTCGTTGTGGTGTTTCAGGGCACATAAGAAGATATTGCAAGACGGAGAGTCGAACGCTCATCTCAAGACCTCTTGCAACAACTACCAAAAAGGCTCCTCCCCGAAAATCAAAGCAAAACTTTTCAAATGAAAAGAGACTTGGTAGTTCATCGCGCAAGACGATTTCATCAAGGAACAACAATCGCTATAACAAGACGCCTTCACCTAGGCATATAACTTCACGACCATTACCGACGCACTCCAAAAGGGTTTGGGTGCGCAAAGGTGAAATTTTTCCTTGTCTTGTTTCCAATGTTTCCTTGCATGCATATGATAGTTCGTCTTGGTATCTGGATAGCGGGTGTTCCCGTCACATGACCGGTGACAAAAATAGTTTTCAAAATCTTGAGAAAATCTCCGGAGGACACGTTGTTTTCGGAGACGGTCGATCTTCCAAAATTGTTGGAAAAGGGACGGTAGCTATTCCAGATGGCCCGATTTTGAAAAACGTCTTATTTGTTGATGGCCTTAAGACTAACCTCATAAGCATAAGTCAACTTTGCGACAATGGTTTTTCAGTTAACTTTTTCATCTGTTGAATGCGTTGTAATGATAAGGACATATCTTCTTTTTAAAAGGGGTTAGATCTGAAAACAATTGTTATGTTGTTCCTAATAAAATTTCTGAAAATTGTAACTAGCCGCTTTGAATAATGAAACTCTTTGGCATGAAAGCTAGGTCACTTAAATTTTAAGGAACTTACTAGAATTTCAAACAAAGGACGTGGTCAAGGGGTTCCAAAGCTTTTATTTTAAACAAACGTTGTGTGTGGTGGTTGCCAAAAGGGAAAACAGTCTAGGACTGCACACAAGAACTTGAACCACGTTGGTACACAACGGCCCTTGGAACTTTTGCATATGGACTAATGGGGCCGACCCCGTCAACCATCTTTGGGAGGGTAAATGGTACATTTTTTATTGGTTGATGATTTCTTCTCTCGGTTTCCTTGGGTAGCATTTTTAACAGAGAAAGCTGATACGTTTTGACTCTTTTCATGAGATTTGCCATCGTATTATGATTGAAAAGAGTGAAAAGATCATTCGTGTTAGAAGTGATAGAGGTGGAGAATTCATAAATTCAAAATTCATTGATTTTTTGCACTTCAAATGGCAATTAAACATGAATTCTCGGCACCCTATACACCTCAAGCAGAATGGTGTTGTGTGAGCGCAAGAAACAGTGTTGTTCAAGAGATGGCGCGTGTGATGCTTCATAGCCGAATTTACCGCTACATTTTTGGGCTGAAGCCGTGAACACCGCTGTCTATGTCATTAATAGAGTTTACTTGCGCCCAGGAACTTTAAATACACCATATGAGCTGTGGTTTAGTAGAAAACCCAACATCAAATATTTTCGTGTCTTCGGGAGTCGATGTTACATTTTACGTGACCGTGAAAATCTTGGAAAGTTCGACTCTCGAAGTGATGAAGGGATCTTTTTGGGTTATTCTACGATAGCAGAGCATATCGAGTATTTAACATTGAATCTAAGACGATCGTAGAATCTATAAATGTTAAAGTAGATGAAGCTTTTCACTTTGGATCTGGAAAATCTACCCTAGCTATCTCTCTAGATGATGATTCTCCTGCTAATGCATCTTCTCATAATAATACTTCCAATATTAATGATGCATCTAATGGTTTCTTCAAGCTTATCTGATGTGCAGGAAATCATCTCATGTATCTCCGAGTACTCCGTTTCAACAAACGTTACGAATCTCCAAGGATCTCCGGAATCAAAATATTATTGGAGATCCACAAGAAGGAGTCAGAACTCGGAGGCAGTTGGTTTGTGGATTCGCTTGCTACGTATCTTTAATCGAACCAAAGAACATAGATGAAGCTCTTCAGGATGAACTACTGGATTAAAGCAATGCAGGAAGAGCTCCATCAATTGAGCGAAACAAAGTCTGGGAATTAACGAAGCCTCCAAAGCAACACAATGTGATAGGTACCAAATGGATCTTCAAGAACAAGAAAAATGAGGATGGTACTATCATCAGGAACAAGGCACGATTAGTTGCTCAAGGCTACTCTCAAGTAGAAGGTATAGACTTTGACGAAACATTCGCCCCTGTAGCTAGACTCGAGTCCATTCGTATACTATTTGCTATTGCTTGTCATTTTAAAATCAAATTATTTCAAATGGACGTTAAGAGCGCATTTCTAAATGGGTTTTTAAATGAGGAAGTTTATGTGGCTTAACCGAAAGGTTTTGTAGATCATAAACAACTAACCATGTTTTTCGTTTGAAAAAGGCTCTTTACGGTCTGAAACAAGCACCGCGAGCATGGTACGAAAGGTTAACAAAGCACCTTTTGGAGAAGGGCTATACTCGAGGGGGAGCTGATAGGACTCTCTTTGTGAAGCATTATCAAGCAATTTCATTGTAGCACAAATCTATGTCGATGACATTGTATTTGGCGCAACAAGAGATAATGATGCTTCTAAATTCGCGGAGACCATGGAAAGCGAATTTGAGATGTCCATGATGGGCGAATTGACTTATTTCCTTGGATTGCAAATTAAACAAAATGATGAAGGTATTCACTTGAGTCAATCCAAGTATGCAATGGAGTTGGTCAAAAAGTTTGATCTAGAAAATTGTAAAGATTTTCCGACTCCAATGGGAACTAGCCACAAGGGACTTGGAAGTGAATCACATAGTGAGAATGTAGACGAGAAACTGTATCGAAGTATGATTGGAAGTCTACTTTACCTCACGGCTAGTCGCCCGGATATATCTTTTGGTGTTGGGATTTGCGCGAGATATCAATCAGCACCAAAGGAGGTTCACCTGAAAGCGGTGAAAAGGATCATCCGGTATATCAAAGGATCAATTAATTCGGAATTTGGTATCCTATGGGAACAAGTTTGGATATTGTTGGATACTCAGATGCCGATTGGGCAGGATCAGTGGATGATCGGAAAAGCACGAGTGGTGCATGCTTCTGTTACGGCATTTTGGTATTGGCATATTTCGTGAGTCAAGTCAGTGAGTTGAGTCGGAGTCTTAAAGGGATCAAATTGTCAATCAGCAATCAAAGACTTAGAGAAGATTCAACAAGAGCTCAAGTTGACACTCAGTGTCTTGAATCTTGAAGATTGAAGTTGAAGAATTGTGGATCAGTTACATCAATCTCAAGAAGAAAGTATTCAAAAGGATCAGGTATGGTTAACTAAATAATTTTGGTGATCCGAATACTTTCTTATAGTATAGAAACACTTGGAAGAATTTTTAATTGCATAATAATCAAAAACTGGTGTTCGGACTTGTTCAGGATCCGGATCAGAGCCAACGATCCGGATCCCGAAGGTTGTTGCTTCATACAAGACTTCGATCCGGATCCATGCAATTTCCGATCCGGATCCCGAATGTTAAGTTTTCTGATTTGTATGAACGATCCGGATCGGGCAATGCGATCCGGATCCCGAACCCTTGGTTTTCTGGAATCGTCAATCTCGTTACGACGATCCGGATCGCAGTAAATCCGATCCGGATCGCCGTCCTGAAAATTTCCAGATAAGGTAAGTTTTTGATTCTTATCTCTTTCCAAAGGTTTCTAAACTATAAATAGACACTTAGGGTTTCTCAAAAACGTGGGAGCTACGGCCGATCAATTTATAAAACACTTGAGAGCAACCCTAGAGGCTAGGTTTTCATCGATCTTCTTCATAGCCTCTTTTAGGTCAATTCGATGGTTCTTTCAAGAACATATCTTTTGTCGAATTGATCTAATCTTTGCTTAGAGATTTCTTCTACGGTTCTTCATTGATAATCTAAGCAAAGGATCACCATCGAAGTCAATATTCTTATCGACTGAGTTTGCGTCGTGGATTCGACGTGGCATCGTGGATTCGGTGTGCTAAAGGCGTTTCGTGGATTCGAAGAGTGCGTTCGTGGATTCGAACGTGAGCAGTGGACGGGCAAAACGGTGGAGCGCGAGGTCCAAGAAATTGAAGGAGGGGTTAAATCCGTGGAGACGGTAATCACCTTGTTATTCTTCTTTTCTTAGGGATTGTTATTGCGTGGATATCCAACCGGTCAGCGCAAGGTCCGAAGAAGCTGAAGGAGGGGTTTGAGTCCGTGGAGTCGGTAATCACCTTGTTATTCTTCTATTCTTAGTGGATTGTTATTGCGTGTTGGTCCCGTGGTTTTTCTCCTGGATTGGAGTTTCCACGTATATCTCGGTGTGCTGTTTTTATTTTCCGCATTGGTTTTATTTTGCACTGAGATTGAGTTTTTAAGTATTACACCTATTCACCCCCCCTCTAGTTGTTTGATAGTACCTATTTAGATCCTTGTGGATCCATAATAACTCTACAATTGGTATCAGAGAGGGTTTTAGGTTTATCTATCATGATGGGTGAAAGTGGTAATATTTATAGACCTCCTCTTTTTGATGGGACTAATTATGCTTATTGGAAAGTGCGGATGAGAGCTTTTCTCATCGCAATTGATGAGCGAGTATGGCAATCCGTGGAATGCGGTTGGGTGCATCATGTTGAGGAAGTAGGAAATTCTACTACCCCAAAACCTCGCTCTAGATGGTCCAAAGAGGAATTTGAAAGATCTTCTTACAATGGGAAAGGTATGAACGCTTTATTTAACTCTCTTTCCTCGACTGAATTTACAAGAATTTCCGCGTGTGAAACCGCGAAGGAAATTTGGGATATTCTCAAAATTACACATGAGGGTACTAATCTTGTAAAAATTCAAAAGCTCCAGATGCTTACAAGTCAATTTGACTCTATTCATATGGAAGAGCATGAATTGTTTACAGATTATTACACTAGACTTCAAGATGTAATTAATACATGTGCTAATCTAGGAGAAAAGATCCCGGAGTCGAAAATTGTAAGAAAGATACTTCGGACTCTTCCGGAACGGTTTAGGGCAAAGGTTACCGCCATAGAAACCGTTAGTCATCCGGATGAGATGAGTGTAGAGGAATTAGTAGGTGCTTTGCAAACTTATGAAATGACTTTTCCTACTAATCAAGTTTCTTCCAAGTCTTCTTCTAAGCTTACAGGTATTGCGTTCAAATCCACAAAGGAAGAAGATAGCGAATCAAGTTCCGACGATGAAATCTCTATTGCCGATTTTGAAGAACAATTGGCGCGGATCACAAAGAAATTTCGTCGGAAATTTTGGAAGAATCGAACCGATGGATCTTCATCCACGAAACCATCTAAAGGATCATCGGGTTCTAATCCTCTAACCTCAAATTCCTTGCAAAATCTTCTAAGGAAAAAGATGAATTCGAAGGGAAAATCCGATGTTATAGATGCAAAGGCTACGGCCATATTTCAACGGATTGTCCTACTCCGAAATTATATAAAAAGAAGGCTTTGCAAGCGAAAACTTGGGACGATTCTACTTCTAATGAATCGACCTCAAGTAAAGAGGAAAATGCCGTTGCTTTTCATGCCTCTCAAATTCCCTCCTCTAATTTGTGTTTATCATCTTTAGTCACTGACTCTACTCCTTTGATTTTGCATGAAACATCAACATCCAACGGAGAGTCATCAAGTGAGGGGGAGTCGGACGAAGAAGAACTCGTTGAGGCATATCAACAACTTCTTGCGGAATCTAAGAAGATGGCCAAGCATATCAAGAAGTTGAGGAAGCAACGACTTGAGAATCAAGACGAGAATCATGCTTTAAAGATAAAACTTCATGATCTCGAGGAGGAACAAGGACGTTTATTGAATAACAATAAAATCCTCCAAGAAAAGCTAAACCAATCGGAGACAAACGCTAAATCATATATGGACAAGATTGGTTTTCTAGAAAAACAGTTTGAGGAAATTCATGTCACCAACCAAGCATTGACCAAACAAGTTCATCAACTTAAATCCGACATACAAAGGATTTCAACCGATTCCAAGAGACTTGAGTATATGTCCGGTTTAGGTCAAACAAGCAAGGTTGGTTTGGGTTTTAAAAAGGATCAAACTGTGCATGCTTCAAGTTCCACATTCAAATTGAAAGGAAGAACGTGTCACCTTTGTGGACTTGAAGGACATTTGGTGAAGAATTGCCCGAAAAAGAGAAAGAAGAGTCCTTCGGCAACTTCATCTACGGAGCGAACTCAACGGAATCAAAAGACACGTCAAGTCAAAGGAGTTCACTCAACCCACCAAAGGTCCGAGCCACAACATCAATCATTCAAGTGGATCACTGCGAGGCAAAGACCTAAGGTGGACCAACAGTCAAAGCGGACAACCCCCGGCCACAACGAATCAAGACAACCCAAAATCCAGCGATTTTGGATTCGGAAAGGTGATATCTTTCCTTGTCTTAAGTTCTAAATAGCTTATGACTGTATGTAATGCTTTGATTGGTTTTCCTTTCATATTTTTCTTAATCTTTGCATTACATGTTTTTCAATGCTCTTCGTTTTTATACTTTGTTTTTGAACAAACGGATTTTTAATGAACAAGTGCATTGAATGAAAAGGGCTTTCACTTTCATTCACTCCAAATTAATTTTATTTGGATTATCAACTTTACTCCATAATCATAATCTTGAAGATACTTCATTATAGGAGTTTTTGATATTATAAGCATCAAATTTTAGAAATCATGTGTGATTTTTAGATGCTTAATCTATCTCGGTTGTGTAAATTCATTGTGATAAACGTGAGACAACCGATAGACTAAAATTTGGGATATAATTCTTTCACGTAAGAGATTGCATTCTTACAAGGGTATTGAAATAATTTGCAAAAGATGTGGAAAGAGTTACATCCGAAAGGAGTGTGAAAACTACCACCACATGCTGGAAAGAGCTGCCACCCCGGTCGTCCGGTTTGTGTGTGAAGCTACCACATGTTATGGATGCTTGATAGTATTTTATGAGAAAATCTTTAGTTGAAGCATTTGGAGATTTATATGCAAAACTCTTATATTTTGAACAATCTCCTGGTTGGTATAAGGTGGAATAGTTGAAAGATGCTCAAAGAGCCACCCTTAGGTATTTTAGTGCTTATCTCAAATTTGAAAGGGTAAGAAATCAAATTGATGTCATTTGGAAATCTCTGTAAGTCATCTTTGTAAATCCGTTACATCTTGATAGAGTTTGGATCTCAAGATTATTTTTGATGACTTGTGTTTGATGAATATAACATGAAAAACGGTTTATAATGTTTTACCTTTATTTTTCATGATTTTGGAGTAAATCTTTTTAATTTTGTAAAATTAATTGGATTGAATGACATCTGTGTGAATTCACTGTTTAAAGCACTTAAATTGATTTCTTGATGGAATACAAATCGGTATTTGAAAAGATTCTAAAATCTGGATTTGTTTCAAGAAATTATTTGATTTTTGCTTTCTGGTATAGGTACGGAATCTGCATTTTTGTTATATACCAGAACTGAGTTTTTATCTCTCTTTCTCTATGAACTAATATTGTTAGTGATTTACTTTTGTCTAGTATGTTCACTGTTTGACAATTTGTGACAAAAAGGGGGAGAAGAGAGAAGAGAAATGATCGGAGATGAGATCATCAAGAGAGTACAAACGAAAATGAAAAAATGGGGGAGAACGGAAAATGATGATCGTATCACAAAGGGGGAGAACATAGATGCTCAAGAACATGGAGAACATGTTAGAGATGCTCAAGATAGGGGGAGACAAAGAAAGGTTGAAAGAGCTGGGAAAAACAAAAGAACCAAAAGGAAGACGGATCAAATGTAGGATTTTAATTTCTAACAACTAACGTTTGATTTTGTTTGGAGTTTTGTTTTGCAGGAATTACATCACTTTAAGACTCCAAGTCCTAAGTCATAGAGTATGTTCTAGGACTGTTTGGTTCAAATGTAATTTTGTATTTATTGGATCTTTCACGCAAAGAAAATCAATGTTTTGGTGATGACATTGAGTTTCGATTTTTTTTTGGTTTAAGATGAGTGACTTGAGCGCTTTTATGTATTTTTGGGTTTTGTCACGAAATTGCCAAAGGGGGAGATTGTTACGGCATTTTGGTATTGGCATATTTCGTGAGTCAAGTCAGTGAGTTGAGTCGGAGTCTTAAAGGGATCAAATTGTCAATCAGCAATCAAAGACTTAGAGAAGATTCAACAAGAGCTCAAGTTGACACTCAGTGTCTTGAATCTTGAAGATTGAAGTTGAAGAATTGTGGATCAGTTACATCAATCTCAAGAAGAAAGTATTCAAAAGGATCAGGTATGGTTAACTAAATAATTTTGGTGATCCGAATACTTTCTTATAGTATAGAAACACTTGGAAGAATTTTTAATTGCATAATAATCAAAAACTGGTGTTCGGACTTGTTCAGGATCCGGATCAGAGCCAACGATCCGGATCCCGAAGGTTGTTGCTTCATACAAGACTTCGATCCGGATCCATGCAATTTCCGATCCGGATCCCGAATGTTAAGTTTTCTGATTTGTATGAACGATCCGGATCGGGCAATGCGATCCGGATCCCGAACCCTTGGTTTTCTGGAATCGTCAATCTCGTTACGACGATCCGGATCGCAGTAAATCCGATCCGGATCGCCGTCCTGAAAATTTCCAGATAAGGTAAGTTTTTGATTCTTATCTCTTTCCAAAGGTTTCTAAACTATAAATAGACACTTAGGGTTTCTCAAAAACGTGGGAGCTACGGCCGATCAATTTATAAAACACTTGAGAGCAACCCTAGAGGCTAGGTTTTCATCGATCTTCTTCATAGCCTCTTTTAGGTCAATTCGATGGTTCTTTCAAGAACATATCTTTTGTCGAATTGATCTAATCTTTGCTTAGAGATTTCTTCTACGGTTCTTCATTGATAATCTAAGCAAAGGATCACCATCGAAGTCAATATTCTTATCGACTGAGTTTGCGTCGTGGATTCGACGTGGCATCGTGGATTCGGTGTGCTAAAGGCGTTTCGTGGATTCGAAGCGTGCGTTCGTGGATTCGAACGTGAGCAGTGGACGGGCAAAACGGTGGAGCGCGAGGTCCAAGAAATTGAAGGAGGGGTTAAATCCGTGGAGACGGTAATCACCTTGTTATTCTTCTTTTCTTAGGGATTGTTATTGCGTGGATATCCAACCGGTCAGCGCAAGGTCCGAAGAAGCTGAAGGAGGGGTTTGAGTCCGTGGAGTCGGTAATCACCTTGTTATTCTTCTATTCTTAGTGGATTGTTATTGCGTGTTGGTCCCGTGGTTTTTCTCCTGGATTGGAGTTTCCACGTATATCTCGGTGTGCTGTTTTTATTTTCCGCATTGGTTTTATTTTGCACTGAGATTGAGTTTTTAAGTATTACACCTATTCACCCCCCCTCTAGTTGTTTGATAGTACCTATTTAGATCCTTGTGGATCCATAATAACTCTACAGCTTCTATCTTGGCCATTGCCTTGTTGCATGGCACAGTAAAAAGCAGAACTGCATAGCACTCTCGACTGCCGAAGCGGAATACATTTCAGCTGGAAGTTGCTCAACTCAACTCATTTGGATGAAAAGCGTATTGAGCGACTTCCGCATTTCAGCATCTTCGGTAACAATTCTTTGTGACAACGCAAGTGCAATTAACATTTCTAAAAACCCTGTGTTGCACTCTAGAACAAAACATATTGAGAGAGCTAGTTGAATCAAATACTCTTCAACTTTCATATATTTCGACTGAGGATCAATTAGCTGACATTCTAACAAAACCTTTGGATCAAAAACGTTTTATTCATTTACGAAAAGCAATTGGAATGCTTTCCTTGAAATAAACTTCTTTTTGAATCCTTTGCTTAGGATAGGTTTTGTATTTGTTTTTGTTTTGTTCATTATCTATGTTTGTACATAGGACATTAATTGAGCATAGATCATAATTGACTTTAATTGCATCTTTTCGCACATTTAGAAATTTATTATGCTTTTGCCATCATAATATTTCACTGTTGCAATGATCATTTATGTTAATTAAATCATCTTCTAAGTGTTCAAAGTCAATTTCTCTCTCTCTATGATCTCTTGGTATAGTCATTATCTTATTTGACTGCTTAGTCGAGTATGAAATCGAGATCAATATTTGGTTGAATACTTTATATCTTAAGTAATTGATAGCCAATTGAGGGGGAGTCATAGAACAAGTAAAATGCTCAAAAGATGTGGAAAGAGTTACATCCCAATGAGGAGTGTGAAAACTACCACCACATGGAGGAAAGAGCTACCACCTCGGTCGTCCGAGTATTGTGTGCAGCTACCACATGTATACCAAGCATGGTTGTTCAAATTTTTTGATTAAGTAAAATGCATGTTGAAATACTTGACTCCGTCAAATTTCAAGGTTGGTATAAGGTGGGTTTTTAAAGAAAGATGCTCAAAGAGCCACTCTCTTCAACAGATTGTCTAGATACATTATCTATTATATTTGGGATTTCAAACATCTATTGATCTTTGTATTTCATTTTCTTTACTGAATTGATGATTTGATAAAGGCATTACTCATAAGATCAAGTTAGATGTAATTGAAGGTGTTCAACTTTAAGGGATTTAATTTTTGTAAATTTTCGTTTCATTTTTGGATATTATTGATAGATTTGGCATAATCTAATTCTTATTGTATGAAACGATGATTTTTGTTTAAAGTTGATACACATTTGTGCTTACAATCTTTTTCTGGTTTTTCTTGAATTTCTCTGAAATTTTCTAAAGAAAAGTTGGAGCCGATCCGGATCGGGCTAGATGATCCGGATCCCGAACGCAGGAATTCTTCTGCGGGCTGACGATCCGGATCCCGAACGTAGTTTCTCACTGCGGGTAGCCGATCCGGATCGTAGTTATGAACTGATCCGGATCGCGGCTAGGTTTTATAAAGAACAAAAGGGTTTTTGATTTCTTTTACTCCAATCTTTTGTTCCAAAGTTTCCAGAGCCTCTCTCTCTAGATTTCATCCTTCCTGGAAGCTTTCAAACTCAAGTTCTTCAACTCCAAGTAAGTTTTATTGATCAAAATCTCGGTTTTTCATCGTTTTTCTCTCTTCTTCCTCAAACGTCATGAAATTCTTGGATCAACTTTATTTGTGGATGGTTTTTGATCAAATTTCTTTTGAAATAAGAACTCTGGGTAGATTAGTTTTGATTATATGCTAGGTATTCTCCTGATTAACGGATTTTTAGGCTTCGATTTCTAAAATTTCGGTTTTAGGGCATATACTAAGGATTTTCGAAAATCATGCAATTGATCTATTTCTAAAAGTCCTTTTTGCAAAACTAATTTGATTCTTAGTCTCTCTACATGATTATGATTGTTTGGGTACAATTTTTCAAATCCTTGAAAATTAACAATTTTCTCATGTGTTCTTGAGTCGTTCCACACAGGATTTCTTTTCTCAAGAAACCATTAGCAATGGTGATCACTTGGATTGTTTTCCTACTTACTGCTATGGTACATACGAGAGACACTGCCAAGAGAGCTAAAAAGGATGAAGTTAACTGGGATGAGTTATCTGATGATGAAACACATCCTGAAGAATCGCCACAGAAAACCTCTGTTGCATCGAAAGGGAAAGCCCATGCAGAAACATCAACGGAAAAGGCTCCGCTTACTGCTGCGGAAAAAGGAAAAGCACCGATGACTTCTTCATCCATTTTCCTAAAAAGAAAAAGACTTGCTCGACGACCTGGACGAGCTCGAGGTATTGAAATAAATGAACCATGTCAAGAGAACCCAAGGAATATTTCTCAAATTGACACTGAATCAGAAGACGAAGAAGATTGGGACACATTTCTTGACGAAGTACAACAAGGCATTGATGAAGAAAATAAGGTTTACCTAAAGAAAAGGAAGCTACTGAAGTCTTCCTCAATACTTAAGCAGCAAGCCATGAAAAAGAATGTGCCAAGCAATCCACCCTTTTTGCCAAGACGATCTCCTCGGAATGAAGGTCAGACTGCTCCGTCAATCGTCACTCAACGTTCTTCAACTTCCAGAAGAACTGACCAAAAGGGAAATCTAGAGTCTTCCATAAAACAAGAACAAGATAAAATGGCTCTAGAACTCAGAAAGATGTCCAAGGACATACATCAGATGAAGCAAGAGTGTACTACGATCTCGGGAATGCTTAAAGGAATTTTGAAAAAGCTGGGTTGTACGAGCTCTGAAGACTCCGCCTCGGTTGACTCAGATTCAGATGCCTGAATCGTCTGACTAACAATTCTCTTATGCAGGAACTTTTTATTTTGCAGATTTTTAATCTTTTTGTGCAGGTTTTTCAATTTTTAGGACTTACTTTTAGTTCTAGTTCTTAAATTTCGGAACATTTTCGTTGATATCTTTTTTAACTCTCCTTCAATTTTTTGGTAACTTTGGCTTTGTTTGTGACAAAAAGGGGGAGAGAGTTTAGAGAACTTGAACAATGATATTGTGAAAATTGTGATCTTGTATACATCAATGATGAACAATGATGACTGCATCAAGGTACAATGATGATGTGAATGAACATCAAGGTAAGTGAACATCAAGGGAACTTGAACAATGATTGTGAAAATCTTGCTGATGAAGATTTTGTATACATCAAGGTAAGTATCACTTCAACTTCAACTTTGGTTTTCATCTTGTGATTGGTTGCATGTCTCGACTAACTATTCGACTAACTATTTGGGCATGTAATATGACTAACAAGTTGATGTTGGACTAACTTTTTGTGACATTTGGTTTTTAATTGCATAGAAGATATGTTGGTTTTTGACTATGATTCTCTTACATATCTGAATTCTCAAATGTCATGATGATCAGATAAACTCTATCTCTGTACTAGGTTTTGTATGCTAAATATTCTTGAGGTATCTAACGATCTCTTTTTGTCAAGAATGATTTCTTTGTGCAGAGAGTACAGATGTCTAAGTCTAGAGTCTGTTTTAGGAGTTTATCTCATGTTTTTAAATTTTTGGATCTCCATTGTAAATTTTTGTTGTATGGTGATAGCAACAAAAATATCTTTTTGAATTTTCTTTAGTGGATCTGTGTTTTGTCACGAAACCGCCAAAGGGGGAGATTGTTACGGAATTTGAGTTGGCGTAGTTTCGTGAAAGTCTCAAGTCTTGAAGATTGAAGGTGAAGAAAGTTGGATCATTTAACTCAATCTCAAGAAAGAAGAATTCAAAAGGATCAGGTATGTTTTACTAAAGATTTTGTGTGATCCGAATACTTCTTGTAGTGTAGAAACACTTGGAAGAATCTTTCATTGCATAAAAATCAAAAACTGGACTTGGGACATGTTCAGGATCCGGATCAGGTTGTTCGATCCGGATCCCGAAGGTGGTTCGTTCATACACCAGTTCAATCCGGATCGTAGCCTCTCTTGATCCGGATCCCGAACACTGAGTTTACCATCTCCCTTGAACGATCCGGATCAGGCTTCGCAATCCGGATCCCGAACGTTGATGTTTGGTGAACTGTATGAACGATCCGGATCAAGCACTTCGATCCGGATCCCGAACCTTCGTTTTCCTGGAATTGCCTGACTCGTTACGACGATCCGGATCACAGCTAATCCGATCCGGATCGCCGTCCGTAAAATCTCCAGAAATGTTAGGTTTTTGATTCTTATCTCCTTCCTAGGGTTTCTAACCTATAAATAAACCCTATGACTCTTTTTCTAGGGTTAATCCAAAAAGAGGCCGAAAATAAAAATAGCCGTCATTTTCATATATACGCCTCTAGATCCACATATAGAGAAGAAAGGAAATCATTAGAGAATACTCTATGTTTCTTCATCTATATTGATTAGTTTGATTCTAGGTTTTCATACTCACATCTTGAGTTGAATCAAACTAATGAATACTTAGATGGTATTTCCGATCTATCTTTGATCTAAGTATTCGGCGGATCATCACCACCCAAAAACAATGATTTACCCCAAAAATCGGCGCGTGGATTCGCGTGTCCTTGTGGATTCAAGGTTCAACCGCTCTCGTGGATTCGGAGCGAGGCACGTTCGTGGATTCGAAGGGTGCTATTGGGTGAAGACCGTGGATTCGGTCGGACGTCGTGGATTCGACGTTGGACGCCGTGGATTCGGCGTTGGGCGCAGATCGTGGATTCGAGAAGCGTCGTGGAGCGAGCGGAGAAGATCCTCTAGGAGCGTATGGAAAAGGTTGAGTCGTAATTGTGTACGGTAAATCACCTTGTACGTGTTTTAATTCTAGTGGATTTCTGCCGTGTTATCGGTCCCGTGGTTTTTTACTCCGGTGATGGAGTTTTCCACGTAAAAATCTTGCGTATTATTTTTTATTTCCGCATTGGGTTTTTATCGCAACGATTTTTGAGTGTTTATACGTTTACACCTATTCACCCCCCTCTAGGTGTTTTTTCCCCTATTTAGATCCTTATTTCATATAACCCAACAAAACTCAAGAGGTGCGAGTTCTGGCTCCGCGAGGTAGGCTTGTTGGGACACATAGTCTCAGCGTCGGGAATAGCGGAGGACCCGAGAAAGATAGAATCCGTGACCAACTGGGCCCGGCCAACAACGGTAACGGAGATTCGGAGTTTCCTAGGACTAGCAGGGTACTATAGACGCGTCGTGGAAGGCTTCTCAAAGATTGCCACTCCCCTAAATCGATTAACCCGGAAAGGGGAAAAATTCATCTGGACGGCCCAATGCCGGAAGAGCTTCGAGGAACTCAAAGACAGACTGACACGGGCGCCAGTGCTCACACTGCCGAAGCCCGGAGAGGACTAGGAGATCTATTGCGACGCATCCCGAAGCGGTCTTGGAAGCGTACTAATGCAACAAGAGAAGGTCGTAGCCTACACGTCAAGACAGCTCAAGGAATACGAGCAGAACTACCCTACACACGACTTGGAGCTCGCGGTAGTCGTGTTTGCTTTAAAGCTCTGGAGACACTATCTTTACGGAGGGCACTGCAATGTGATCTCCGACCACCAGAGCCTTAAGTACTTGTCCACACAAAAAGGGGTTGAATTTTCAGCAAAGGCGATGGCTAGAACTACTGAAAGACTACGATTGGTCGACCCATTACCACCCCGGAAAGGCAAATGTGGTGGCCGACGCCTTAAGCCGGAAAGGACAGACGGGAGAAACGGCGTTGAGCGCGTTACCCAACAAGGTCACCTAATTGCAGAGTTCTCACAATTGAGACTAGAGGTAGTGCCGGCGGGTGCGGTTATGCAACTCCTGTCTTTGGTGGTTAAGCCTACGTTGATTGTGATGAAATTTGTGGCACATTGTTTCGTATGCCAACAAGTGAAAGCTGAACACCAGCACCCGGCGGGGAAATTACAGCCATTGCCCGTACCGGAATGGAAATGGGAATGGATTACCATGGACTTCGTGACTGGATTTTCCCGATTGCAACAAGGACACGACGCGTTATGGGTCATAGTGGATCGCTTGACGAAATTGGCTCATTTTCTGCCCATCCACACTATATGGACCCGAGACCGGCTGGCGCAAACCTACATCGACGAGGTGGTAAGGTTGCACGGAGTGCCAGCGTCGATTACTTTTGATAGAGACACACGTTTTATGTCGAACTTTTGGCGGAGCCTACAGCGGGCAATAGGGACCAAGCTGCAATTCAGCACGACTTTCCACCCACAGACTGACGGACAATCGGAACGAGTAATCCAGACTCTCGAAGATATGCTCCGAGCTTGCGTGCTCGATTTGGGGGAGCGAAAGTTTATGGGACCAGATCTAGTGGAGGAAACCGAGGCAAAGGTGTGCCTTATCAAGCAGCGGCTGTTGACCGCCCAGAGCCGGCAGAAGAGTTATGCGGATCAGAGATGACGCGATTTGGAGTTTATGGTGGGGGAACACGTGTTACTTCGTATATCGCCATCTAAAGGAACCAGACGTTGTTGGGTTATAACTCTATGGATCTAAATAGGGGAAGAAACACCTAGAAGGGGGTGAATAGGTGTAAACAATAAACAATCAAAAATTTTTGCGTAATAAAATCCAATGCGGAAATGAAAAATGACACGCAAGATTTTACGTGGAAAAACTCCAAAACCAGGAGTAAAAAACCACGGGACCGATAACACGGTGAAATCAACTAAGATTAAACACGTACAAAGGTGATATACCGTACTCACACACGACTCATCCTTTTTCCATACGCTCCGAGTTGATCTTCTCCGCTCGCTCCGCAACGTGCCTCGAATCCACGATTTGCGTCCAACGCCGAAACCACGGCGTCCAACGTCGAATCCACGACGTTTGACCGAATCCACGGTCTCCACCAAGTAGTACGTCTCGATCACACGAACGTACCTCGCTCCGAATCCACGAGAGCGGTAGCACCTTGAATCCACAAGGCCACGCGAATCCACGCGCCGATTTTGGGGAAAATCGTTGTTTTGTTGGTGGTGAAAATCCGCCGAATACTTAGATTAAAGATAGATCGGAAATGCCATCTAAGTATTCATTAATTTGATTGTCACGCCCCGGGGGTTTCATTAAGCGGAAGACAGCTACTGAAAAGAGTTGAATTTGCATATAAATTTTTTTTTGAAAGCGATCTCCCCCGGTGCGTGCCCAGACCTGCCGCATATACAAATTCACTCTGCAAACGGGCAGAGTCTCCTTTGTATATGCACGGCGTCCTGACTACAATATCCATACAAACATCCATTTAACCACAATAGCTCAGCAGTCGAGTACAAACAACTATTTTTCCATAAGTATTATCGAGGTCGACAAATTTTGAAAGGATAAATCCATAAGTTTTAAAACGGCGCCCACACGACACCTATGTTTTCAAAGCTGGTTTCGAAATCCATAAATCCACAGAGTTTTAAAATGGTGCCCACTCGACACCTATATTTTTAAAACTGTTTTCTCAATTCCATAAATCCACAGAGTTTTAAAACGGTGCCCACTCGACACCCATATTTTCAAAACTGTTTTCGCAACGTTTTCTTTTTCTTTTTCTTTGTATTTTGAAAACGGCCAACCAATAGAAGTAAAACAACCATTCATCCACAAGGTATGAAAACATTCCAACATCCACGTCGACCCCACAGGGGTATCGAAATCCACAAAATAAGCTACTAACAGGTAATAAAATGAACAAGGAAAGAAGAAGTCAAAGTCTGTAGCCTCGAAGGGCCAAAAGATCGCTCGTGCGGCCTCACCGTCGTCCTAGCACTCACCCCTGGATGAACCTGTCACAGAGTGGGAAGTCAGTGACCAGCAAATAAAGCACGAAAGTAACAAAGGCTAAAAATAAAGCAAACCGTAGTAAAACCAGAGCAACCGCCCTCCTCATCGTGCAGTCGACAGTATCCCCTCCCCTTGCATAACCTGGACCGGGCACCTGCCCCGGCAACCCAGACCGAGCACCAACCTCGGCAAACCAGACCGAGCACCAACCTCGGAAAACCAGACCGAGCACCTACCTCGGTAAACCACGCCGAGCACCTACCTCGACGGGTCGCACCGCTCACACCTTGGCGCCTCAAAACCCCCCACCTATGGGGGTCCCCCACTACGTCACCTCGTGGGGTAACACGGGTCATCGACCACTTTTCCGGAAAAGCACACCCTTTGCGGTGGCCAAACCGCGGGTGCGCGTGCTGCAGCCTCGAGCATCGTAACCAAGTACACGAAACAAAACCAATAATAATGAACCATAGAGATCACCAAAGATTAACACAGTTAGCTGAGCAAGTGAAATATATTTACAGTTTTCAAATCCCGACACTAAACCTCAGTACGAGTACCCACCTACATATACATAATATAGGGCACCGCGACACTTGGTCGCTATAACATCGATAAGAGCATATGATAAATGATAACGGGAGTTAACAATATTAAATGATGCAGCTACTTACTCTTACATCTTTCCCACAATACCGTAATTCAAACACCGGAAAAATTCCCCACAACGGGATGTATCCCCGTGCACCGTGACCCTCAGTCACCACAAATATGATGACAATGAAACATAATAGTAACGAGAATATGCACAAAGCGGTTCTAAGGGGTACCCACCTCAAACACGAAGAAGAAGATGTGCGGAAACTCCAGCTCAAACACTCCCACCTGTACGGAAGCTGTAGTAAAAATTATTGTTAAAAACATCGTCGCGGTCAAAAACACTCAAAAACGGGGCGAAACGGGCCACAAACGGAGCTTCTGGACTGCTAAGCTGAAGCTGGAGCACGGGTCCAGGCGTGGACCGGGTCCACGACACAAGGCGGCAGCGGCGCAGACCCGGCTCACCCCGGGCGCGTGCACCAGGCACTTTGGGCCGGGCTGGTGCACGGCCAGAGCGCGAGCCGGGCTCACGCATCCCTGATTGCGGAGGCAGCGCCGGGTGCACGCCCGGCGTGGACCGCGCCTGCGGGCCGGGCTGGCGCACGCGCGGAGCGCGAACCGGGCTCACGCTTCCCCGGTCGCGGAGGCAGCGCCGGGTGCACGCCCGGGCGTGGACCGCGCCTGCTGGCCGGGCTGGCGCACGCGCCCGTGTGCCGGGTCCACGCCTTCGGGCCGCGGAAACGTGCGCCGGGCGCACGCCGGCCAGGTGGACCGCGCGGTGGTGTGGCCGTACGGGGATGAACAGTAATCCCCTTTTTCGTCCCCCGCGGCTCCGGTGATGACCCCGCGAACACGGCGACTGCGGCGGTGACCCCGTGAGTACGATAACGGCGGCGGCGGCCTCCCGTTTAACAACGGCGGCGGCGGCTTCCCGTTACCACAAAACCCACAACGCGCGACAACCGAACAACCACCACCCAAACCCTCGACCGCACAGAAATTGCAAAAGAAGGAAAACAACAAGAGGGTTTGCCCCGATCGCTTACCGTGATCCCACGAGGAAGGAGAAGGTGGATCGTCCCTCTCGTCACCAACGTGATGCTCCATGAGAGATGGATTCGCCCCCCCTTCTTTCTTCTCCTTTTTCTCTCGCTCCCCTAATTCGGATTTTTTTTGAATTTCGAAAATCCCCCCTCCGTTCAATTTCTTGAAAGGAAAAAGAAAGGGTTACTACAAAAAGGGCGCTAATTATGTGAATACCTCCAATCAACCCTAGGTTAAGATCTGACTCAGACTTCCTCGAAAATCGTGCAAATTACCACGCACGAATCTCGGTGCACTTACAGTCACCGGGAGCTTCAGACCCCAAATCCGGGAGATCCGTAAATCCGATTTCAGATCCGATCGCACCGCCGTTCCTCATTTTGCGAGCTCTACCCCCCAAAAATGCCCGCAAACCCCGACGGTCAGCCCAGAAATTCTCGAACTCTTGACCCCCCCCCCCCCCCCCCCCCCCCCTAACAACTAAAAGGATTCAATTAAAATCAAATAGAAAACGGGGAGGTCGAGGTGTTATAATATAAATAAAATAAACAAATAACATAAATAAGATAAAAGAAACTGATCATAGAAAGATCCCGTCCGATCGCCTCGAAAAGCGTGCCGGTCACTTAGCACGGATTCCGATGCACCACTCAAAGGCAAACGTTTTGACCCCCATTCTGGGAGATCCGTAAATCGGAATCCGAATCCGTTCGCTTTGCCGTCCTCCGTTTTCCGAGCTCAATCGCGGAAAAATACTCGCGGTTCAGGCCAGTCCATTGCAGAAAACACAGTGAAAAGTTTTCCTAACAATCCCGTCATAAAAAGAAGGTATACAAAGGCATTGGAACGCCAGGACACTACATTGATTCTACTCAAAATCTGAGTATGAAAACCTAGAATCAAATTAATTAATATAGATGAAGAAACATAGAATTAATCTAGTTATTTCCTTTCTTCTCTATATGTGGATTTTTATAAGTTTTCTCCGTTAATTTTCCTCGTTCATGTACGGAGTAAAAAACTTATTGTGGATTACCCTAAACAATGAAATTAGGGTTTACTTATAGGTTAGAAACCATTGGAAGAGGATAAGAATAAAAAACTGACTGTAACAGAATTTTTCCCGCACGACGGTCCGGACTGGATTTGGCTTGATCCGGACTGTCGTTGTTTTTCAGAGAATTCCTGAAAAAACAGTGTTTGGGGTCCGGACTGAAATATCCACGGTCTGGACTGAAATATCCACTGTTCATGCGATTTCTGCAGAATCCACGTTCGGGGTCCGGACTGAACCAAGGGTGTTCCGGACTGGATTTGCGCATGAACCTACCTACGTTCGGGGTCCGGACTGTAGTACCCTGATCCGGATCCTGAACATATAACAGTCCAGTTTCTTGATTTTTATGCAATTAAAAACCCATCCAAGTGTTTCTACACAATAAGAAGTATTCGGATCACCAAGATTGTTTAGTTAAACGTACCTGACCCTTTTGAATTCTTCTTTCTTGAGATTGAGGTATATGATCCTAACATCTTCATCTTCAATCATCAAGACTTAACCACATCACGAAATATGCTAAAACAAATTCCTTAACAATCTCCCCCTTTGGCGGTTTCGTGACAAAACAAAAATCCACTAAAAGAAAATTCAAAAAGATATTTTTGTTGCTATCACCCTACAACAAAAATTTACAATAGAGATCCAAATACATGAGATAAACTCCTAAAACAGACTCTAGACTTAGACGACTGTACTCTCTGCAAAAGGAAGTAATTCTTGACAAAAGAAATCGTTAGATACCTCAAGAATTTATGTGATGACCTGGATCTCCGCAGAGCTGTTGCAGTGCGTTGCGGTGGCCATCGGAGGCCTACGCGGTGTGCCGGAGGTGTTTAGGGCACAATTGGACACAAGTGTTGGACTCCAGGCTCAAATGGATCACATGGGTGATCGGTTGACTCTGTCGGGTCTCTGGAAGTGTTTTCGCGCGAAACGGATATTAAGATTGGGCTCGGCGCGAAATTTGGACAAAGAATACCTTTCCAGGGGCATTTGGCAATTTTCAGAGTGGGAATTTGGCAAAGCGGACGTCAAATTCGGATTCAGCGCGCGAAAACGGTCAAGATGGACTATCTGCTTGATTTTTCTGAGCTTCGGGTACTGTTCACGGCCGGAACAGTAACTCCAGCGATCGCCGGCGGCGGCGGCGGCGGCGGGCAGCGTCGGCGGGCGGCGGCGCGGCCTCGGGCAGGCGGAACGGCGGCGGCACAGGGCGCGGGCAGCGCGCGGGCGCGCGGGCAGGCGCGCGGTCCACGCGGCCGTCGTGCACCAAGGCGGGGACACGTGGCATCACCCCATAGGCCGGCTCACAGCTCCCGGTCTACGGAGCATGATGGTTGGGTATTGGTTCACGGTGCACCAGGGTGGACACGTGGCAGGGTACCATTGGTTCGGCTTTCGGCGGCTCGTGCACCGGGTGCAGCGGTCAGTGGCAGGGACACGTGGCGCTTCCCTATTGGCTGGTCAACTGTGCGGGCAGGAGGGGCAGCTGGTGCGGGCAGGCGCGCAGGCGCGACGGTACTGTTGACCGGGGACACGTGTCGACTTCCGGGGTTGGCCACGCGGCGCAGCAGGAGTGGAGGTTTTGGCTGTCGCCTGTTCGGGCGACACGTGGCGGGCTCTGAGGCGGGTCGGACGGACCGCGGATCCCGTCCGACGGCGCGCCATGGGCCGGGCCGCACTGTGCGCGCCCGAAAGTCTTGGGCCGGGCCGCACTGTGCGCGCCCAGAAACTTCCGGGCGCCCGAAAGTTGGGACCCGGATGGTATTTTTCTAATTGTTTGGGAGGCCTATTTAAACAGCCCGAGCTCCTTTCTTCTCACTTTTTCCACCATTTCCGAGCCTCCTCTCACCAAGGTGTCTTCAGCAAAGTTGTTCCCCTTCGAGTTCTACATCTTCTGGAGGATTTCCAAGATTTGTGGTGGCACACACTCCGAGGTTTGGATTTTACGGCGCGGCGCGACGCTCGTTCCCTTGTGATTCCCTTCGTCGCATTTCAGTGCACGGACTCTCCCGAGCTACCCCGGCAGTATTTTTCAGCGATTCTTGCGCCATCGTCTTCACGACAGGTAGGGCTATGTTTTTCCGTGTTTACTGGTTTTTCCCATTCCGAGCTTTTCATGGGTTTTTCGGATCATCTTGTGACCTCACTTTCTGGGTTTGGATTTTACGGCGCGGCGCGACGCTCGTTCCCTTGTGATTCCCTTCGTCGCATTTCAGTGCACGAACTCTCCCGAGCTACCCCGGCAGTATTTTTCAGCGATTCTTGCGCCATCGTCTTCACGACAGGTAGGGCTACGTTTTTCCGTGTTTACTGGTTTTTCCCATTCCGAGCTTTTCATGGGTTTTTCGGATCATCTTGTGACCTCACTTTCTGGGGTGGGAATTTGGACAGCGCTGTGTTGTTTCGGTGATATCTTCGCGCACAGACCTCAGATTGGGGCGATTCAATAGGCGTTTTGCATCTACACATCACGAGGAATCTCGCCAAATTTTCTTGGAATTTCCTGAATTTTTCCCGAAGGTGAGAAGCCTCTGTTTACAGTACTTTCAGATTCAGTTTTTGCGATCGACTTGCTTCGGGATGGTTCTCTTGTAGAATTTGGTTCTCAGCATAGAAAACTCGTGGGTGAACGTGCAGGTACTCGTTTCGACCGGTTCGTCGTGAGGATCGTGATAGTATTTTTCTGGGAATTTCTCGGGTACTTTCCGTAGGTGAAAATGGCTAAACTATTAAACGGATATTTTGGGACAGATTTTGGTTTGAAACTTGGAATATTAATTGCATGTGTTCTTTGGGGTTGTAGCGCGGTGTTGTGGGGGATTTCCGGATCGGGCGTGGACTTTGCTTCCGGGGACCGGAATTAGCGCTCGAGGTGGGTACCGTTGTTAACACTCCTACTTGTAACATCCCCACTAGGCCTATTTGAGTTGCTACCATGTTATATTGCTAAAAGAACCGGTAATAGCGATTATTGCATGCTAATTGAGAATTGGGCTTATTCTTAGGACTTGCATCTTCAAAGGGACTAAGTATTAATTAATGATTAACTCTTGTAAATAATATGTCGCCAGAAATCACGGGAAGGGTCTTGCTAAATGGATTATGTTGCTTATACATGTGGGAACCTCTTATACATACACATAAACTGATTTGGGGTAACTTAGTAAAATGGAAGTTTATTTGAACAGCATACCTCTACTTTGTGAGAACCAAAATACTGGAATCATGTTTTAATAAAGGACTTTGCATGCTTGTATGGACATCTAGCTAGGCCACCCTTTTCTGCTAAACTATTATGCTGGAACTGACTTAGGAGAAACCATGCTTTTATATTCTCTCCTTTTGTCTAGATTTAGGGGATAGTGCGCTCGGGTTCGAGCAGGGGCTGGGATAGTGTAGTCAGACAGTTGTGGGATTTGGGACAGGCAGGCTGTGAGGGCAGGGCATTGCGGCAACCGCGGATTTTTGGCAGTTGACCGGACAGTGGTTATTGCATCAGATTGGGGGACAGGTTTTGGGCTTCTTTTAGTGGATGGGCTTTCCACTTAGATCAGTATCGTGATCCAGTCCTGCTGACTTTGATACTTGTTACTGAGGCACTTGACTCGTGTGGGTCGCTCCCCTCGAGTGCCACTCCGGAGTGTGCGGTTTATAGATCTCGAGTCTTCGCGACTCTCATCCCCTATCGGTGTTATGCGTAGGCTGGCATACCCGATTTGGCAGGCAGAGCAGGCAGTACCAGTGCTTACTGGTGTATCGATTGGGTTTAGACAGGCAGGCATTTACATTCTGATGCATCCATTTAGCTATACTTTTAGCTGGCACCTTAGAGGCATGTAGTGGTAGCTCTATTCATCATCCGCAGTCTTATTCACAGCTTACCACCTTTGTTTTGTTCTCCGCCTCTTATAGTCCTAGTGGGCATGTCTGAGTAGAGGTTTACCCACTAGGAGGAGGCTACTGTTCTATAGTAGTTCTCACTCCCCACTGTTTTCTTTTTCTCTTCCCCTTTGTTTTGCAGAGTCGTCTGCGGCAGTTGCGGGCCCCTCCTCAGCGAATCGAGGTAAGAGGATCGCGGACTAGATAGCGGTCTACCCAGGCACCAGTTCAGTTACTAGATGTACCCCGATACTCTCAGATACTCTACTTTTCATTTCTTTTGGGTCTGGCTTTGGCCAGCTGGTTGTATTTGATTAGTGAGCTGGGAGAGATATTTGTATTATTGAGAGTTTACTTCTGCACTTTTACTTTCCAGCTTTATCTGAGATGTATTAGTTCTAGTTTAGCTCTGTTTATGCTCTTTTATTATATCATCTTTATTTGAGCAGGTTACCAGCGCTTCGTGTACACGGAAAATTCCGTGTACACGGCGGATCTGTAAACGAGCCCGGGTTCTGGTTTACACCCGGGGCGTGACAATTTAACAATAAAAAAAACCAACAAAGATATGAAGTTTATTCTCACAATGACATTTATGAAAGCAGATATGTATTAGATTACCAATCAGAGATAGACATATCTTCTAAGCAATAAATTCCAAATGTCATACGAATGTTAGTAATCAAACAACTTGTTAGGAATATTACATGCCCAAATAGTTAGTCAAATAATTAGCTGAGGCATGCAGTCATTCACAAATACAAAACCAAAGTTGTTGTGATACTTACCTTCCAAAGTTCAATGTTCCAAAGTTCTCACAAACCATTGTTCATAATATCTCTCTCCCCCTTTTTGTCACTAAAATTAGCCAAAAAATTATACAAATTAAGGGAGTTAAAAGTTTAAAACCAAAAGAAATGTAAGAACTAAAACTAAAACCTGCAAAACAAAAATATTAGAACAACAAAGAAAAATCAGTCTGAATCCTCAGAACTGCTGCAACCAAGTTTTTGGAAGATCTTTTTAACTAACTTGGCTAGGGATTTCTGATTCTTCTTTAAATCCCCTATGTCAGCCCTCATCGTTACGAATTCGGAAGACATTCGTTCTTGTTCTGATGATAGTCGTTGTTGTTTTTTATATATCGATGTGACAGAGGCATCATCCTCTGACGTTGAAGCTGCTGCTGGAGGTGCTGAAGCTGTTGCTGCTGTTGTTGGTGCTGCTGCTGGTGCTGAAGGTCTCTTTCTGTGAGGAGGTGTTGGAGGCTCATCCTGTCTTGTCGAGAGGGACTTCACAATAGTTGTATCGTTAATTGTTCCCAAACTGTGCATATATGAGCTCGCACTAGTGCCGATCTTGAATTTGCGAAAGATGCGCATTATGATCATTGGGAATGGAAGTCGCTCTGTAGGATGGGCATTTTCCACATACCGCGCCATCCTCGACCAAATTAGATAGGGAATGTTGAAGTTGGATCCCATAGCTGCTGTAGGATTCCCAAGAAGATAAAGAAACAACATTCTATCCCATCGAAGAACTTTAGTTTGCATGTTCGGCAAAATGTTGTAGCAAACTATAAAGTTCAAAAATTGATACTCAGGTCGAAGTTCTTTCGAAAGAATTGAATTCCCCGTCGACAGAGTATCTGGAAGACAAATTCCATTAACAACCACTCTCCAGGTTGTATTGCTGAAAACATGACCCTTTAGGTAATGAGCTCCATCAACCCGGGCCTTCAATCCTAACACCTCTCTAATTAATTGAGGTGTTATCTTTAGCTTTATATTTCTAACAGTTGTTAGAAATTCTCTTTGTCCTTCTTCGAGGTCTACTAGTCTCGATGCATTATGATAGAAGGTTCTCACCAAGTGGAGACAGTAGCCTGTAGATTCCGAGAAATTGCAGATGGGGGCAAGTCCTGCTTGATCAAAAAGAGTGCCAAACAATGCAGATCGCTCCTTAAGAGCTTTGACATTCATTCACATGTCTTTCCCCGATGCATTCCCTCTTTTCAAAATCCTTGATTCTCTAAGAGCTTATAAAATCTTGTGGAGGAGGCTCGCTTGCAAGTGGTTCCTTGATTGAGATTCCTCGAGCACTACCCCGTTTTCGAGCAACGCTCTTTCTCTTCATTCTAACTGAAGTTTGTTCCATTGGGGCTTTCCCTTTCTCTGCGGCGGTTGGTGGAGTCTTCGCCTTTGAAGCAGCTGCAGGGGCTTTCCCCTTCGAGGCAGTAGGTGCAGCACGTGCTGCGCCTTCTTCCATAAGTTCATCCCAGTCCTGTCACGCCCCGAGTTTAAAAACCAGCGTCTAAATTTTTTTTTTTTTTTTTTTTTTTTTTAAATCAGAGTTTAAAACCAGGCAGGGCGCAACAGACCGCCACATATATAGAAGAGTCCCAATCCCACTGGGGATTGAGCCTTTTCTATATATGCACGGCTAGCTTGGCAATCAATCAGAGTACTAACTACGTACCACTAATAACACAGATATTAAATTACACAATTACAACAACTTATTACATTTTCCTTGTTACATCAAATAACTAAATGCTTGGCTATCGGCTGTCCAGGGTCAAGCTCTATTTCGTGATCTCACCAACTCGTCCCGACATCTCAACACCCGCTCGACCTGAAAAACAGTCACCCGAGGGTTATTATTCATTTTAAGTTGTGGGGTCCGCTTTTTTATTTCTAATTTTTGGAAAATCCGACCGTCAGATCGTCGACATGTGAATATGAAACTTTCATGTTTCGACGAGATGATCGCAATGGCGGTCTCGGATTTTCAAGATTAGGCCCCGATCAAAAGACGATATTTTAAGGCCACTATTGGACTACAATTTATCAATTTTTGCTATTTACATAATCCAGAAAATTATTTAAACTTAGATTTTGGATTTTAAAAATCACGGTTACTACATCACTCCCACCTTACAAGAAGCTTCGTCCCCGAAACTTAAACTTAACTAAACTATTGATAAGTCTCTAATAGGTTCACGATAGTAACAACTAGTCACAAAGTATCAACAAATTCCAAGACTACCATTTTGGACCCAATCTGATATTCCCCATTACAGGGCAGAGTATTTCTCAGTTCTTTTGAAAGTACGTTGTCGGCCGCCCAACGTGCTTACCAAAAGAAAGACGAAATACCATAGATCTGTCGCCAACAACTAGTTGGGGACACCACTCACATCTGAAGGTACATCACATACCTCCCTACACAGTCTCTATGCCGATAATATAATCTTTACCAAAGGTCACTACCATTACGTGGTCAAAAATATCACTCTGGCTATCCACAAGAATCTAAAATCGGATTCCAACATTTATTAACACCTTACTAGATCTGTCGCATAGATCAACCTTTAAATTCTACGCAAACCAGGATTACTAACGGGCACATAGGCCACTAAATTATGACACGTGGTCATCGAAAGATCGACGTTTTATTAAATCTCAGGGCAATTTGTGGGGCTAGTGCAATATTTACAGTCATCTGCTACTGTACCATTAATCAAACAATTACTGCAAGAACCATGGTCTGTATTTCAACCACATGTACTGTAACTGATATGAGCCCTCTGGCTCCACTGAAATATTAAGCCCACAGTCGATACCATGACCGCGGCTAACCTTGTACCAACAATGATTCTCAAAGCCCGAATATGAAACACATCTAAATTCCAAACCATTATTCCGAAACCCAGCGCTCTCTCGTGAACACAAGTCATCCTAGGGTTCGTTCCCAGCCAAACCTAGACTTCGTATTCCTATTGCTCTGATACCATCTAATCTGTCACGCCCCGAGTTTAAAAACCAGCGTCTAAATTTTTTTTTTATTTTTTTTAAATCAGAGTTTAAAACCAGCCAGGGCGCAACAGACCGCCACATATATAGAAGAGTCCCAATCCCACTGGGGATTGAGCCTTTTCTATATATGCACGGCTAGCTTGGCAATCAATCAGAGTACTAACTACGTACCACTAATAACACAGATATTAAATTACACAATTACAACAACTTATTACATTTTCCTTGTTACATCAAATAACTAAATGCTTGGCTATCGGCTGTCCAGGGTCAAGCTCTATTTCGTGATCTCACCAACTCGTCCCGACATCTCAACACCCGCTCGACCTGAAAAACAGTCACCCGAGGGTTATTATTCATTTTAAGTTGTGGGGCCCGCTTTTTTATTTCTAATTTCTGGAAAATCCGACCGTCAGATCGTCGACATGTGAATATGAAACTTTCATGTTTCGACGAGATGATCGCAATGGCGGTCTCGGATTTTCAAGATCAGGCCCCGATCAAAAGGCGATATTTTAAGGCCACTATTGGACTACAATTTACCAATTTTTGCTATTTACATAATCCAGAAAATTATTTAAACTTAGATTTTGGATTTTAAAAATCACGGTTACTACAAGTCCACTGATTCCGTCTCAGATTCTGTCTCGGATCCTGAATCTGAGTTGTCCTGAGTTTTCTTAGTCCTTTTTGGCTTGTTCGTCGCTCGTGTATGTACCACTACAACTAGGAGTACTATAATCCATGCAAGGGCCATCTCTGCTAGTGCGTTAGTCAAAGAGAAACACCTGCGAGCAAGAACTCAAGAACACGAAAAATTGTTTAATTTTCAAAAATTGGAAAAATTGTACCCAAACAATCATTATCGTGTAGAGAGACTAGGAATCAAGTTAGTTTTGTAAAAAGAATTTTAAAAATAGATCAATTCCATGATTTACAAAAATTCTCATTATATGCCCTAAAACCGAATTTTTAGAAATCGAAGCTTAAAAATTAGTTAATCAAGAGAATACAAGGCATATAAACAAAACTAATCTACCTAGAGTTCTTATTTCAAAAGAAATTTGACCAAAAACTATCTAGAATTGAATTCGAATCATGATTTTCACTCACGTTTTGATGAACAATGCAAAAACAGTGAAAAGATTGAGTTTTGATAAAAAATACTTACTTCAATCCGAAGAACTCGAGTTAGAAAGGCTCCAAATTGGTTGTTTTCTAGAGAGAGAAACTCTGGAGATTTGAAAACAAAAGCTTGCGATAAAAAGAAAACAAAACCCTTTTGTTTCATATAAAACCTAGCCGCGGTCCAGATCGGATCAAGAATCCAGTCCGGATCGGCTACCTGCAGACAATTTCTGCGTTCGGGATCCGGAACAGAAATTCCAGTCCGGATCGGCTCCAACTTTTTCTTCAGAAAAATTTAGAAAAAATTCCAGAAAATCCAGAAAAAGATTGTAAGCACTTTTGTATGTCAACTTTAAACAAAAGTCATCGTTTCATATCAAAAGAAATAGATTATGCTAAATCTATCAATAATATCCAAGTAATGAAACGAGAATTTATAAAAATTAAATCCTTTAAAGTTGATCAAGTTCAAGAACATCTATCACGATCTAATGTGTAATGCGTTTATCAAATCATCAATTTAGTAAAGAAGATGAAGCACCAAGATCGATAGATGTTTGAAATCCCAAATAAGATAGATAATATATCTAATCAATTTATTGTAAGGAGTGGCACTTTGAGCATCTTTCAATAAAAATCTCACCTTATACCAACCTTGGAATTTGACAAAGTCAAGTATTCTAAAAAGCATTTTATCTGATCAACAAGAAAAACCATGCTTTGTATACATGTGGTAGCTGCACACAGTACTCGGACGACCGAGGTGGTAGCTCTTTCCTCCATGTGGTGGTAGTTTTCACACTCCTCATTGGGATATAACTCTTTCCACATCTTTTGAGCATAAATACTTTAATAAACTACCCCTCAATTGGCTATCAATTATTTAAGATATAAAGTATTCAACCAAAAATTGATCTCGTGTTTATACTTAACACAATTTTCAAATATGATAAAAACTATACCAAGAGATCATTTGAGAGAGGAATTGACTTTGATCAATTAAAAATGAACTAATTGATATAAAAGATCATTGCATCAAATGAATTATCATGATATTCAAACCATAATAAATTTCTCAAAAATATGAAAGGATGCAAGTAAAGTCAATTATACTAATGCTATATTAATGTTCTATGTACAAGCATAGATAAAGAACACAAACACACAACAAAACCTAACCTAAGCATTGGTTTCAAAAAGTGTTATTTCAAAGAAAGCATTCCAATTGCTTTACGCAAGTGAATAAAACGTTTTTGATCCAAAGGTTTTGTTAAAATGTCAGCTAATTGATCCTTAGTTGAAATATAAGATATTTGAAGAATACTCGATTCAACTAGCTCCCTTAGAAAATGATATCCAAGTTCAAGGTGTTTAGTTCTTGAGTGCAACACAGGGTTTTTAGAAATATTTATAGCACTAGTGTTGTCACAAAGAATAGTTACCGAAGTGTAATATCATAGATTTTTGTAACACTTTATACCTCCTGCTAATAAAGTTTTCGTATAAAGTAATTAATGTAACGGGTTTACATAAGTGGATAATTTGGAGGTGCGGGTATTTTTCTGCGATAGATCTCGGAAAACGGAGAACGGCGGTGCGATCGGATCTGGATTCCGACTTACGGAACACCCAGAAAGGGGTGGAAAGGATCGCAATGGCCAGGGGGTGCATCGAAATTCACGTAAATGATTTTGCACGCTTTCCGAGAAAAAGAGGGAATTATCTTTAAAGAATTATCTTTAAAGAATTATCCCGAAGGATTATATCTAAGGAATTAATTAATTAAGGAATTAATTAATTAGGATTTAAAAATACCCGATGTGGTATTTTATCGTACATTGAAGATTTAATTGTGACTTCTCTCCAAAGAAATGAAAAGAAAAGGAAAAAAGGCGAAACCCTAACCGTAAGGAAACGAGAGGAAGGAACGAGCGAAAGAAAAGGGAAAACGCGAAACCCTAATCGGAAGGAAACGGTAGGAAAGAAGGAGAAGGCGGAAGGACCCAACCCTCCCGACGAACGTGCCGAAGCCGGGAGCATGAACGGATCACCGTCTCCGACGATTAGCGGTAAGCGAGATTTATTTTCGTGTAGTTTCGCTCGGTTTTTGGTTTCGGTCTTTTGCGGAGTCTTAGGAGTAGCCGTTTGCTACCCTATACGTCACCGCCGCGGAGCCCTAGGGCACCGCCGCACGGCCCTAGGGCATCGCCGCCGCGGCAGCGGTACGCGCCGCGCGGCCGTGGCTAGCGCTGTGCGGGACCAAAGTCCCCGCGCGGCCGCAGCTAGGGCAAACGCCGCGCGGGCCGGTGCCCGCGCGGCTGCGGCAAGCACCGCGCGGGCGGGCGCCCGCGCGGCTGCGGCGCGTGCTGCGCGGGGCCCATGCCCGCGCGGACGCAGCCGGTGCCGCGCGGCCGTGGCGCGCGCCGCGCGGGGCCCATGCCCGCGCGGCCGCAGCCGGTGCCGCATCGGCGGGCGCCCGCGCGGCTGTGGCGCGCGCCGCGCGGGGCCATGCCCGCGCGGCCGCGGCTGGTCCCGCGCGGGCAGGCGTCCGCGCGGCCGCGCGGGGCCCATGCCAGTGCGGCCCCGGTTTGTGCCGCGCGGGCGGGCGCCCGCGCGGCTGCGGCGCGAGCCGTGCGGCTGCGGCGCGAGCCGCGTAGGGCCCATGCCCGCGCGACCGCGGCTAGTGCCGCGCGGGCGGGCGCCGCGCGGTGCCGGTGCTCGCGGGGCCGCGGCTCGCGCCGTGCGGGGCTAAGGCCCGAACGGTCGCGGAGGGTGCCGCGCGGGGCTGGTGCCCGCGCGGTCGCGGCTTTCACCGTGCGGGGCTAGGGCCCGTGCGGTCACGGCAAGTGCCGCGGGGGGCGGATGCCCGCGCGGCCGTATGGCCCGCAACGCCGCGGGGGCGGCCGCGTCGCTCGTCGCGCGCGGGCGCCACCGCCGGGTCAAGTTGTCATTAGTGTTTTTGAGTATTTGGGCTCGATTTATCTACTGTTATATTTCTGATCTGACCGCGGCTCTTTTGGGGACTACTTCTATGTCCGGGCGTCGACAGAGAGCCAGGTTCGGTCTCCGGAGTGCAGATTTCGCATAATCGAGGTGGGTACTTTTGGTTATTACCGGTGTAGAGTCGTTCTCGTATATTCGTTTTGATAAAGTAGATATGTTTGGTAATTTGACTAACCTCATAGCATGTTAATCCCTTTTATTATGTTAATCAAAGCGGCTACGGTCCCAAGATCGTTATACTATTCTGACTAAAGCGGCTGAGGTCGCAACACTGTTCTTACACTCATATTGCTTACACGTACACCGGCGGTTTGGCCACCGCACAGGGTTTATTTTTTCGGAAAGATGGTAAGTTGTTTTTACCCTTGTACCCCACAAGGGGAGGTTAGTGGGGACCCCTCAAGGAGAGGCGACTGCTACTTAGGCAGTGGAGGGGTTGGAGGCACCAAGAAGATTAGTACGGTATTGGGGTTGGGGCCCAAAATATTCTGAAAGCTGGGGTAGGTGGCCAGTGTGACTTTCGACAGGGATTTAGCGATACATGAGGGGAGGAAAAGTAAATGCTCTAGTGATTCGGTGTGTCCTTTCTGTTATTGCGTTTACTTACATGTTTTCTACTTTATCAGTCACTAACAACCCACACTGTGACAGGTCCGAGTAGGGGTGGAATTCGGGACGACGGTGAGGCATCAGTTAGAGGACCCTAGCCATGAGGGCTAATAAACGATACGTTCTTTTCTTTTCTTTGGTTATTTCCTTATACTGTGGTTAGTTAAACTGTGACTCATTTGTGTGGTTTCTGATGGATGTTGGAATGAGGATTTTCTTGTCTATAATTGGTGAATGTTAGGATGTGTAATTGCGGCTTGTTTTCAAATGCAAATCTGGTTTCAAAAGTGTTTTCAAAGCTGGTGCCGTGTGGGCACCGATTTTAAAACCCGTGGATTTATCCTTTCAAGTTAATGGCCGCTCAAAGAGTTTGCGAAAACGTTTTGGAAAAACTAGGTGTCGAGTGGGCACCGATTTTCAAACCCATGGGTTTATGCTATAGTCTGTATGTGATAGCGGTGACGGTATGATTTATTGTATTCTCTCCTCTTTGTCTGTCATGGTTGGAATGGTTAAAGTATTTGTCTTGTTGGTAACGCCGTGCACATACAAAGGAGACTCCGCCCGTTTGGGGAGTGAATTTGTATATGCGGCGGGTTTGATACGCGACGGAGGTGAGGTCTATTTAAATACAAGAAAAAAAAATGGGTACGTTTTCCGCACTTTTAGAACCTCCAGGGCGTGACAGATTATATGGTATCAGAGAAAACGACTTTAACCACTGTGGCCAGTGACCAACATCCACAGAATGTATTATCACGAGTGACTAACCAAGTTGATAACCAAAGTATAGGTGTGCCATGTATTAGCGTGAGCGCGGGGAAATAAGGCATTGAGTCCCAGGGTTAGTAGGTCAAGGTGCCAGGTTTTCTTAGAAATATTAGGATTGACGTGATTTCTTTGTGTGCACAGATAGCAGTCTGGCTCAGTGAGTAATCGTCTATGTGAAATGGACACTGCAACCGCAGCGAACCGCTTACAACGCAACCAGCTGCGCGATGTGGCTGGGCAGCTGCTGACCCTGTCACGCCCCGGAGGTTCTAAAGGAGCAGAAAATGTACCCATTTTTTTTTCTTAAATAATTACATGAACCTTGCCTCCGGCGCGTATCAGACCCGCCACATATACAAATTCACTCCCCAAACGGGCGGAGTCGCCTTTGTATATGCACGGCGTCACAATCAATTCCAATGCTTTAACCATTCCAATCATGACATGCAACGAGGAGAGGATATAGCACATCAAACCATCACCGCTATTTTATACAGTCTATAGCATAAACCCATGGGTTTTGAAAATCGGTGCCCACACACACCCAGTTTTCTAAATCATTTTCGCAAACTCTTTGTGCGGCCGTTAACTTGAAAGGATAAATCCACGGGTTTTAAAATCGGTGCCCACACGGCACTTGCTTTGAAAACATCTTTGAAACCGGTTTGTATTTGAAAATAAGCCATAATTACACATCCTAACATTTACAGTTAATTACATGAAAAGCCTCATCCCAACATCCATCAGAAACCACAGTATATGAAACACAGTTGAACTAAACATAGTTATGCCATAACCAAAAATAACTAAAATAAAGTATCGTTTTACTAGCACTCTTGGCTAGTATCCTCTAACTGATGCCTCACCGTCGTCCCGAATTCCACCCCAACTCGAACCTGTCACAGTGTGGGTTGTCAGTGACTGATAAAGTAGAAAGCAAGCAAGTAAACGCAGTAATAGAAAGAACACACCGAATCACCAGAGCATTTACTTTTCCCCTCCCCCTCATGTATCGCCAAATCCCTGTTGAATGTCCCGCTGGGCACCTACCCCAGCTTTCAGAATATTTTGGGCACCGACCCCAATACCGTACTCATCTCCTTGGTGCCTCCAACCCCTCGACTGCCCAAGTAGCAGCCGCCTCCCCTTGAGGGGTCCCCACTAACCTCACCTTGTAGGGTACACGGGTAAATGTCTTACCATCTTTCCGGAAAAATACACCCTCTGCAGTGGCCAAACTGCCGGTGTGCGTGTCAGCAATATGAGTAATTTTAATGCCTTGCGACCTCAGCCGCTATAACCAGAACAGTATAACGCACCTGCGATCGCAGCAGCTTGATCAAAATAGTAAAGGGATTCACATGCTAGGAGGTTAGTCAAATTATAACCATATCTACTTTATCACAACGAGTATTCGGAGACGACACCTCACCGGTAATAACCAACACCTACCCACCTTGATTATGTGAAACGCGTATTCCGGAGACTGAACCTTGCTCTCTGTTGTCGCCCGGACCTAGAAGTAGTCCCCAAAAGAGCCATGGTCAGATCAACAATATAGTAGTGGATAAACCGAGCCCAAACGACTCAAAACACTAAGGACAACTTGACCTGGCGGTGGCGCCCGTGCTCGTCGAGCGACGCGGCCGCCCCCGCGGTGTCACGGGTCGTACGGACCTCGGTCTCGCATGGCGCAAACCGCGGCCGCGCGGGCACCGGCCCCGCGCGGTAACCGCCGCGGCCGCGCGGGCACCAACCCCGCGTGCCGCAACCGCCGGCGCCATGCGGGCATCTGCCCGCGCGGCACAAGCTGCAGCCGTGCAGGCAAGGCCCCGCGCGGCATGCAATGCCGCTGCCGCGGCCGCCGCGCGGGCATGGCCCCGCGCGGCGTGCGATGCCGCCGCCGCGCGGGCACCCGCCCCGCGCGGCACGCGCCGCGGCCGCCGCGCGGGCATGGCCCCGCGCGGCGTGCGATGCCACCGCCGCGCGGGCACCCGCCCTGCGCGGCACGCACCGCGGCCGCCGCGCAGACATGTCCCCGCGCGGCGTGCGATGCCGCCGCCGCGGGGGCACCCGCCCCGCGCGGCATGCGACGCCGCCGCCGCGCGGGCACCCGCCCCGCGCGACATGCGCCGCGGCCGCCGCGCGGAGCCGCGCGGGCACCCGCCCCGCGCAGCACGCACCGCGGCCGCCGTGCGGGCGTGGCCCCGCGTGGCGTGCGATGCCGCCGCCGCGCGGGCACCCGCCCCGCGCGGCACGCGCCGCGGCCGCCGCGCGGGCACCCGCCCCGCGCGGCGTTTACCCTAGCCCCGGCCACGCGGGGAGATCGATCCGGCGCGGCTCTAGCCGCGGCCGCGCGGGCACCGTCCCCGCGCGGCGCGCATTACGGTCGCGCGGCGACGCCTTAGGGCTTCGCAGCGTGACACGTTGGGTAGTAAACGGCTACTCCTAAACCTCATGAAAGACCGATACCCAAAAACCGAGCGAAACTATACCAAAATAAAATTAGTTTACCTCCAATCGTAGGAGACGGCTATCCGTTCTCGCTCCCGGTTTTGGCGCGTTCGTCGGGAGGGTTTGGATCCTTTAGCTTTCACCTTCTTCACCACCGTTCTCTTTCGATTTGGGTTTCGCCTTTCTTCTTGTTTCCTCCGGTTATGGTTTCGCCTTTCTTCTTGTTTCCTCTGGTTATGGTTTCGTCTTTCTTTTTCTTTTTCTCTCTCTTTCTTTCGGGAGAAGATTACGAAATATCTTTTCGTACGACATAACCACTTTGGGTATTTAAAATTCCCAATTAATTAATTCCTTAATTAATTAGTTCCCCAATTAATTAATCCTCCAATTAATTAATTCTCCAATTAATTAATTCTCCAATTAATTAATTCCGCATTTTAGATTCTTCAGGATAATTCCTTAAAGATAAGTATATCCTTTTTCCTCGGAAAGCGTGCCAAATCACTTACGCGGATTTTGATGCACCCCTGGCCATTGCGATCACTTTCCACCCCTTTTCGGGAGCTCCGTAAGTTGGAATCCTGATCCGATCGCACTGCCATTCACCGTTTTCCGAGCTCTATCGCAGAAAAATACCCTCACCTCCGAATTAACGACTTAAGTAAACCCATTACGTTAAATACATTAAACGGAAACTTTATTAGCAGGAGGTATTAAGTGTTACAAAATCTATGATATTACACCACTTACCTCTTAAAAGAAGTTTCGTCCTCGAAACTTAAACTCACTCATCACTAAATAACTCGGGGTAACGCTCTCTCATTTTTGTTTCAAGTTCCCACGTCGCCTCGTGCTCCTCGTGGTTACTCCATTGCACCTTTACGTAGGGGATCGTCCGGTTCCGAAGGTTCTTTTCTTTTCTTGCCAAGATCCGCATCGGCGTTTCTTCGAAGCTCAAGTCCTCCCGCAGCTCAACGGCCGAGGCGTCGAGGACGTGCGACGGATCAGACAAGTATTTCCGGAGCATCGAAACGTGGAACACGTTATGCACTCGTTCAAGATTTGGCGGTAAGGCCAACCGGTACGCCACTGGCCCCACGCGCTCTAAGATTTCGAACGGTCCCACATACCGTGGGCTTAACTTCCCTCTTTTGCCAAACCGTCTCGTCCCCTTAGACGGTGACACGCGTCGCAACACATGATCCCCTACCGAGAATTCCAGCTCCCGTCGCCTCCGGTCTGCGTAACTTTTCTGCCGGCTCTGGGCGGTCAGCAACCGCTGCCTGATAAGGCGCACCTTTGTTTCCGTTTCCTCTACGAGGTCTGGCCGCAGGAGTTTCCGTTCTCCCAAATCGTCCCAGCAAATGGGCGATCGACACCGACGTCCGTACAAGGCTTCGTACGGGGCCATCCGAATACTAGCCTGATAGCTATTATTGTAAGCAAATTCCACGAGGGGTAGGTAATGCGACCACCCCTCCCCTAGGCTTAGCACACAAGCTCGAAGCATATCCTCAAGAATCTGGATCACTCGCTCCGATTGCCCGTCCGTCTGCGGGTGAAAAGTCGTGCTAAACTGCAACTTGGCCCCCAACGCCTGCTGCAGACTCCGCCAAAAATTTGACACGAAGCGCGTGTCCCTGTCCGAGGTTATGGATGATGGTACTCCATGCAACCTCACCACCTCGTCGATATAGGTCTGCGCCAGCCGATCCCTAGTCCACGTCGTGTGAATCGGTGTGAAGTGGTCGATTTCGTCAAACGGTCCACGATAACCCATATCGCGTCGTGTCCTTGTTGCGATCACGGAAAACCGGTCACAAAATCCATGGTGATCCGTTCCCATTTCCACTCCGGTATGGGCAATGGTTGTAGTTTTCCCGCCGGTCGTTGGTGTTCCGCCTTCACCTGTTGGCACACCAAACATCGTGCCACGTAGTGCGCCACATCGTTCTTTAGTTTAGGCCACCAGAAGGTCTGTCTTAGGTCTCTGTACATTTTTGTACCTCCAGGATGCGCAGTGTAGGGGGCGTTATGCACTTCTGCCAGAATTTCCCTCCTTAGTTCCGGCACGTCAGGTACGCAGACTCGTCCCCGGAACCTCAACACGTCGTCGACGCCGATCACAAAATCCCCACCTGGTTCCGAGGACAACCTGTCCCGCACTTGCTGTAATTGTGGGTCCGTCGCTTGGCCTTCTGCGATCCTCCCTATCAGCGTAGACTTGATCTCCAAGGTCATAAATTTCGTAACTGATCCTGCTGGCACCACCTCCAGTCTCAGTTGCGAGAATTGTGCAATTAGCCGATCCTGTTGGGTAAGGGTGCACAGTGTCGTTTTCCTCTGCCTGTCCCTTCCGGCTCAAGGCATCGGCCACCACGTTTACTTTTCTAGGGTGGTAATGGATGGACAAATCGTAGTCCTTTAGTAGTTCCAGCCACCTCCATTGCCGCAAGTTTAACTCCTTTTGCGTAAGCAAATATTTGAGGCTCTGGTGGTCGGAGTACACCTTACAGTGTGCCCTATAGAGGTAGTGTCTCCAGAGCTTCAACGCAAACACGACTGTCGCAAGTTCCAAGTCGTGTGTAGGATAGTTCCGCTCATAATCCTTGAGCTGTCTTGACGCGTATGCGATGACTTTCCCTTGTTGCATCAACACACTTCCCAGTCCACTTTGGGACGCGTCACAGTAGATCTCGTAATCCTCACCGGGCTGTGGCAATGTGAGTACCGGTGCCCGCGTGAGTCTGTCCTTAAGCTCCTCGAAGCTTTTTTGGCATTGATCCGTCCAGACGAACTTCTCCCCTTTCCGGGTTAGTCGAGTAAGGGGAGTGGCTATCTTTGAAAAGCCTTCCACAAAGCGTCGGTAATATCCCGCTAGCCCGAGGAAGCTTCGGATTTCCGTCACCGTGGTCGGGCGAGCCCAGTTGGTCACCAATTCTATCTTCCTTGGATCCACCGCCATTCCCGTGGCCGAGACAATATGTCCCAGAAAATCGACCTCACGGAGCCAAGACTCACATTTTTCTTTTTTTTTTTTTTTTTTTTTTTTTTTTTTTGAGTTTGGCAAACAACTTTTGATCCCTCAGGGTCTGGAGGACCACCCGGAGGTGCTCCTCATGCTCCCTATCTGGGCGGGAATAGAAGAGGACATCATCAATAAAAGCCACCACAAATTGGTCCAGGTATGGTTTAAAAATCCGGTTCATCATGTCCATAAATACCGCTGGGGCATTGGTTAGCCCCAAACGGCATCACCGTGAACTCGTAATGGCTATATCGAGTTCTGAACGCCGTGTTCGGTATATCCTCACTTCGGACTATAACCTGGCGTATTGCGATGCCTCACAATCCGCCCCGCTACCCCAGCCGTGACGCCCCAACTTCCCAGAGGGTCACCCATCCTAGAACTATTCTAGCTCTAGCACGCTCAACTCTCGTAACCTCTTGGATATTGCTACCATCCAAAATGCTATAGCCGGGTTGCGAAACAACCCCCGAAGGCGTCGTCGCTCCGGTTGTTGTTCGAATAGGTCTTCAACCCAAAGTGGGGGGTATTGTTCTATGCTATGGCCTTACCTATTCCCCGATTGATGATGCACAGGCGTAGCCCCACCCCCCCTTCACAACTACAGTACGTCAACTCCTATGGCGGAACTTGGGCGGAGAAAAGAAAAACGACAAGGGAGAGCGGGGAGTCGTAAGGTATAACCCAAAAGGCGAAAGGGACTAAAAGGGGTCGGACCAGAAAGGACTGCTCCGGTTCGACCGGTGTTCCCAACTAGTAGAAAGTAGTCTAAGTATTACCTGCTATTTCCCATTCTGGGACATTGCGTCATCCACTGGGGCGGTTGGGGGAGTCCGCCCACACCCTTTGGGCCAGCGGCGCACGGCGTGGCCGGGTAGGGAGGTGGCGTCGTCGGGGTCTATCGCGCGTGGGTCGTCGGGTCGGTCCCCCTGTGGGTCGGGGACCGCAGTATCTTCTCGTCCTCTCGGCTGCGGCGCGGCGGCTGTAGCGGGTAGTTCTTGCGGCAATGAAACGCGGGTGTGATCCGGCTTGCCGCATATGTTACAGTGGGAGTACCTCCAAAGGCAGTTAGTCACTCGATGTGCCTTTCCGCAAATAACACAGGGTCCCCGTGACGATTCCTGGCCTCCTGTTGGCACCTGCCCGCCTTTCTGTACTTTCTTCGGGCGTCGATTTGCCCTGCTTCCTGAGTTGGGGCTCCCTGGTGGGGTGAGGGTGGCAGCTCTCTTCGTTACATCGGGTCGCGGCGCCGGGGGTCTAGTGACAGCCGGTTTCCGGGGGCACGTGTAACGTGTGTGGCCCGGCCTGCCGCATCGGAAGCAGTGTTCGTTCCACCAAGGGCAGCCCATCATTGGGTGCGCGCCACCACAAATGACACACGGCTTCGGAGGTTCAGGTCCCTCTTTTAGCATTTGTTCAGATCCCTGTCCTGTCTTCGGGCGTTTTGTCGCCCGGCCCTTCTGATAGAAGTCCCCTGCCGAACGGGGGTAGGGGTTTCCCAGGCCCTGCTGCATCCCGGGGTGTCCCCACCGAGCACGTGCCTCGGCAAGTTCATGCTCCGCCCGCACGGCCAAGTCGACCGCCTTTTGATATGTGGGAAAACTTGCTGGTGGCATTCTACGAAAGGCGTCGTCCTTGACGCTGCGCTGAAAACAGTCGACACTCTCAAGCTCTCGTGTCAGTATGCTCAAGCGTTCAGTGAGGGTCAGCAGCTGCCCGGCCACCTCGCGCAGCTGGTTGCGCAGTAAGCGGTTCGCCTCGGCTGCAGTGTCCATTCCCGTTGACTGTTGCTCACTAAGTCGGACTGTTATCTGTACATGCAAAGAAATCACATCAATCCTATTGCGTCTAGGAAATCCCAGCACCTTGACCTTCTATCCCTGGGACCCGATCCCCTAAATTCCCCGCGCTCACGCTCGTACATGACACACCTATACCTTGGTTATCAACTTTGTTAGTCACTTGTGTCATTACATTCTGTGGATGTTAGTCATGATCTCCTTGGTTAAAGCCGTTTTCTCTGATACCATAAAATCTGTCACGCCCCGGAGGTTCTAAAGGAGCGGAAAACGTACCCATTTTTTTTCTTAAATAATTACATGAACCTTGCCTCCGGCGCGTATCAGACCCGCTGCATATACAAATTCACTCCCCAAACGGGCGGAGTCTCCTTTGTATATGCACGGCGTGACAATCAATTCCAATGCTTTAACCATTCCAATCATGACATGCAACGGGGAGAGGATATAGCACATCAAACCATCACCGCTATTTTATACAGTCTATAGCATAAACCCATGGGTTTTGAAAATCGGTGCCCACACAACACCCAGTTTTCTAAATCATTTTCGCAAACTCTTTGTGCGGCCGTTAACTTGAAAGGATAAATCCACGGGTTTTAAAATCGGTGCCCACACGGCACTTGCTTTGAAAACATCTTTGAAACCAGTTTGTATTTGAAAACAAGCCACAATTATGTTACGGAATTTGAGTTGGCGTAGTTTCGTGAAAGTCTCAAGTCTTGAAGATTGAAGGTGAAGAAAGTTGGATCATTTAACTCAATCTCAAGAAAGAAGAATTCAAAAGGATCAGGTATGTTTAACTAAAGATTTTGTGTGATCCGAATACTTCTTGTAGTGTAGAAACACTTGGAAGAATCTTTCATTGCATAAAAATCAAAAACTGGACTTGGGACATGTTCAGGATCCGGATCAGGTTGTTCGATCCGGATCCCGAAGGTGGTTCGTTCATACACCAGTTCAATCCGGATCGTAGCCTCTCTTGATCCGGATCCCGAACACTGAGTTTACCATCTTCCTTGAACGATCCGGATCAGGCTTCGCAATCCGGATCCCGAACGTTGATGTTTGGTGAACTGTATGAACGATCCGGATCAAGCACTTCGATCCGGATCCCGAACCTTCGTTTTTCTGGAATTGCCTGACTCGTTACGACGATCCGGATCACAGCTAATCCGATCCGGATCGCCATCCGTAAAATTTCCAGAAATGTTAGGTTTTTGATTCTTATCTCCTTCCTAGGGTTTCTAACCTATAAATAGACCCTATGACTCTTTTTCATGGGGAAGCCGATAATCCAGATAGCCGTCATTTTCATATATCATCTTTTACGGCTCTAGATCCACATATAGAGAAGAAAGGAAATCATTAGAGAATACTCTATGTTTCTTCATCTATATTGATTAGTTTGATTCTAGGTTTTCATACTCACATCTTGAGTTGAATCAAACTAATGAATACTTAGATGGTATTTCCGATCTATCTTTGATCTAAGTATTCGGCGGATCATCACCACCAAAAACAACGATTTACCCCAAAAATCGGCGCGTGGATTCGCGTGTCCTTGTGGATTCAAGGTTCAACCGCTCTCGTGGATTCGGAGTGAGGCACGTTCGTGGATTCGAAGGGTGCTATTGGGTGAAGACCGTGGACTCGGTCGGACGTCGTGGATTCGACGTTGGACGCCGTGGATTCGGCGTTGGGCGCAGATCGTGGATTCGAGAAGCGTCGCGGAGCGAGCGGAGAAGATCCTCTGGGAGCGTATGGAAAAGGTTGAGTCGTAAGTGTGTACGGTAAATCACCTTGTACGTGTTTTAATTCTAGTGGATTTCTACCGTGTTATCGGTCCCGTGGTTTCTTTACTCCGGTGATGGAGTTTTCCACGTAAAAATCTTGCGAGTTATTTTTATTTCCGCATTGGGTTTTTATCGCAACGATTTTTGAGTGTTTATACGTTTACACCTATTCACCCCCCTCTAGGTGTTTTTTCCCCTATTTAGATCCTTATTACATATAACCCAACAAGTGGTATCAGAGCAGGAAATAGGGTTGTAAACAATGGTTGAAGGTGGAAACATCGATCGACCCCCTTTCTTTGATGGAACAAATTATGCGTACTGGAAAGTACGGATGAAAGCCTTTTTAATTTCCATCGACGAAAGGGTGTGGCAATCAATTGAATTAGGATGGTCTAATCCAACTGAAATTATCTCTGATGTTCGCACCTTAAAACCTAGGTCGAAATGGACCAAGGAAGAGTTAGATTCTTCTTCTTACAATGGCAAGGGAATTAATGCTATTTTTAATGCCTTATCTCAATCTGAATTCTCTCGCGTCTCGGCATGTGAGACTGCGAAAGAAATCTGGGATGTTCTTCAGGTTACACATGAGGGAACTAACCTCGTGAAGATTCAGAAACTGCAAATGCTTACGAGCAAGTTTGACTCTATCTTGATGGCAGAAAATGAATCTTTCACGGACTACTATACACGATTGCAAGACATCGTAAACTCATGTGCTAACCTGGGAGAGAAGATTCCAGAATTTAAGATTGTAAGAAAGATCTTAAGAACTCTTCCTGAACGATTTCGCCCAAAGGTTACTGCCATTGAAACTATTAAACACCCGGACGAAATACGTGTAGAAGAATTAGTTGGTTCATTACAAACATATGAAATGACGTTTACTACTAACAATTCTTCTGGAAAGGCATCCACTTCTAAGTCTTCAGGTTATGCGTTGAAAACAACTAAGGAAGAAGACGCGGATACATCCTCCTCAGACGATGACGAGAACCTTTCTATGGAGGAATTTGAGAAGCAGCTTGCTCTCTTGACAAGGAAGTTTCGCCGCAACTTTCGAAGGGGTAATTCAAGTAAATCTCCATCCTTCGGAAAGTCGAACAAAGGCAAGGGTACTTCAAGTTACAAGTCAAGAAAGCATGAGAACTTCTCAAAGGATAAGAAAAGTTCAGAGGGACAACTACAATGCTTCAAATGTCGAGGCTACGGCCACATTGCAACGGAGTGTCCCAACAAGTATCCGGCGAAGAAGAATGCGATGCAAGTCGTTACTTGGGATGACAACTCAACGTCAAATGAGTCGTCTTCAAGTGATGAAGAAAAGAGCTCCACGGCATTCCACGCGTCCATATCTTCACCCTTCATGTGCTTTATGGCAAATACATCCGAGTCGTTGTCCAACTCCACTGTTGAAAAGAATGCAACGGACAATGAATCGGATGATTCGGAAGGTGAAGATTTTGCTTTAGCCTATCACAGACCTTTACGGGATTCAAAGAAACCGGCTAAGCAAAACAAGGGGTTGAGAGGGAGATTGCAGGATCTCGAAGAAGAAGTAAAAAGAGTAACTTCTCTCTCGACCGATCTTGAAGTGGAAAGGGATAATTTGATAAAAGCAAATGTTTCCCTTCAAGAGTCCAATGAGCAACTCGAGAAGAATTATATAGATATGGTGAACAAAGCGAACTACTTCTTGAAGCTCTACGGCGAGGCCCGACGGGAAAAATTGGAAATGACAGAGACCATTTGCCAACTCAAGGATGACTTACAGCAATTTTCTTCTGGAAGGAGTAAGTTGGATAAACTTCTTGGTCTTGGTCAAACAAACAAGTTCGGCCTCGGATACACTCAAACTGGAAACAGTCCAAGTTCGAGTGGGACAGTTTTTGTGCCTCAGTCGGTATCTCCTCCTCCGACACCGGAATTCAAGACAACCAACGACAACAAGCCTACTTCATCCTCTTCGGAATCGTCAAGCACTAAGGTATGTTTTCGTTGTAATTTTGCAGGGCACATTGAAAGAAATTGCAAGATTGGAGCTCAAAGATCAAATCAACCACATCTTGCAACTGCTACCAATAAGTTCACTCCCCGGAACTCAAAGAAGGATTTTTCTAAAGAAAAGGACATTGGTAGTACTTCAAACAAGACGATGACAAAAGAAAAAGATCAATCATACAAGACGTCTTCATCAAGGAAAACTTCTCAACCATTGCCAACATACTCCAAAACTCAAAAGGTTTGGGTATGCAAAGGTGAAACCCTTCCTTGTCTTTAATCGTTCTACGATTAAAATGTTGTGTAGTTTATGTAGACTATTTTTTTTTCTTTCTTTTGGCCTACTCGTCAACCATCTTTGGGAGGTAAATGGTATATTTTCTTATTGGTTGATGATTTCTCTCGGTATTCTTGGGTAGAATTTTTAAAAGAGAAAGCTGATACTTTTGATTCTTTTCACGAGATTTGCCTTCGTATTATGATTGAAAAGAATGAAAAGATCATTCGTGTTAGAAGTGATAGAGGTGGAGAATTCATTAATTCTAAATTCATTGACTTTTGTACTTCAAACGGTATTAAGCATGAATTCTCTGCACCCTATACACCTCAACAGAATGGTGTTGTCGAGCGCAAAAACAGGGTAGTTCAAGAGATGGCACGTGTGATGCTTCACAGCCGGAATTTACCACTACATTTTTGGGCTGAAGCTGTGAACACTGCAATCTATGTAATTAATCGAGTTTATTTGCGCCCGGGAACGTTAAATACACCATATGAACTATGGTGTGGTAGAAAACCCAATATCAAATATTTTCGCATCTTCGGGAGTCGGTGTTACATTTTACGTGACCGTGAAAATCTTGGAAAGTTTGACTCACGAAGTGACGAAGGGATTTTCTTGGGGTATTCTACTAATAGTAGAGCATATCGAGTATTTAACTTGGAATCTAAGACGATCGTAGAATCTATAAATGTTAAAGTAGATGAAGCTTTTCACTTTGCATCTGAAAAATCTACCCTCGATATCTCTCTAGATGATGATTCTCCTGCCGTTGCATCTTCTCATAATAATACTTCCAATATTAATGATGCATCTAATGGTTCTTCAAGTTTATCTAATGTGCAGGAATCATCTCATTTATCTCCGAGTACTCCGTCTCAACAAACGCTACGAATCTCCAAGGATCATCCGGAATCGAATATTATTGGAGATCCACAAGAAGGAGTTAGAACTCGGAGGCAGTTGGTTTGTGGATTCGCTTGCTACGTATCTTTAATCGAACCAAAGAACATAGATGAAGCTCTTCAGGATGACTACTGGATTAAAGCAATGCAGGAAGAGCTCCATCAATTTGAGCGAAACAAAGTCTGGGAATTAACGAAGCCTCCAAAGCAACATAATGTGATAGGTACCAAATGGATCTTCAAGAACAAGAAGAATGAGGATGGTACTATCATCAGGAACAAGGCACGATTAGTTGCTCAAGGCTACTCTCAAGTAGAAGGTATAGACTTTGACGAAACATTCGCCCCTGTAGCTAGACTCGAGTCCATTCGTATACTGTTTGCTATTGCTTGTCATTTTAAAATCAAATTATTTCAAATGGACGTTAAGAGCGCATTTCTAAATGGGTTTTTAAATGAGGAAGTTTATGTGGCTCAACCGAAAGGTTTTGTAGACCATAAACAACCTAACCATGTTTTTCGTTTGAAAAAGGCTCTTTACGGTCTGAAACAAGCACCGCGAGCATGGTACGAAAGGTTCACAAAGCACCTTTTGGAGAAGGGCTACACTCGAGGGGGAGCTGATAGGACTCTCTTTGTGAAGCATTATCAAAACAATTTCATTGTAGCACAAATCTATGTCGATGACATTGTATTTGGCGCAACAAGAGATAATGATGCTTCTAAATTCGCGGAGACCATGGAAAGTGAATTTGAGATGTCCATGATGGGCGAATTGACTTATTTCCTTGGATTGCAAATTAAACAAAATGATGAAGGTATTCACTTGAGTCAATCCAAGTATGCAATGGAGTTGGTTAAAAAGTTTGATCTTGAAAATTCGAAGGATTTTCCGACTCCAATGGGAACTAGCCACAAGGGACTTGGAAGTGAATCACGAAGTGAGAATGTAGACGAGAAACTGTATCGAAGTATGATTGGAAGTCTACTTTACCTCACGGCTAGTCGCCCGGATATATCTTTTGGTGTTGGGATCTGCGCGAGATATCAATCTGCACCAAAGGAGGTTCACCTGAAAGCGGTGAAAAGGATCATCCGGTATATCAAAGGATCAATTAATTTCAGAATTTGGTATCCTATGGGAACAAGTTTGGATATTGTTGGATACTCAGATGCCGATTGGGCAGGATCAGTGGATGATCGGAAAAGCACGAGTGGTGCATGCTTCTATCTTGGCCATTGCCTTGTTGCATGGCACAGTAAAAAGAAGAATTGCATAGCACTCTCGACTGCCGAAGCGGAATACATTTCAGCTGGAAGTTGTTCAACTCAACTCATTTGGATGAAAAGCGTACTGAGCGACTTCCGGATTTCAGCATCTTCGGTAACAATTCTTTGTGACAACACAAGTGCAATTAACATTTCTAAAAACCCTGTGTTGCACTCTAGAACAAAACATATTGAACTTAGATATCATTTTCTTAGAGAGCTAGTTGAATCAAATACTCTTCAACTTTCATATATTTCAACTGAGGATCAATTAGCTGACATTCTAACAAAACCTTTGGATCAAAAACGTTTTATTCATTTGCGAAAAGCAATTGGAATGCTTTCCTTGAAATAAACTTCTTTTGAAACCTTTGCTTAGGATAGGTTTTGTTTTTGTTTTGTTTTGTTCATTATCTATGTTTGTACATAGGACATTAATTGAGCATAAATCATAATTGACTTTAATTGCATCTTTTCACACATTTAGAAATTTATTATGCTTTTGCCATCATAATATTTCACTGTTGCAATGATCATTTATGTTAATTAAATCATCTTCTGAGTGATCAAAGTCAATTTCTCTCTCTCAATGATCTCTTGGTATAGTCATTATCTTATTTGACTGCTTAGTCGAGTATGAAATCGAGATCAATTTTTGGTTGAATACTTTATATCTTAAATAATTGATAGCCAATTGAGGGGGAGTCAAAGAAAAGTAAAATGCTCAAAAGATGTGGAAAGAGTTACATCCCAATGAGGAGTGTGAAAACTACCACCACATGGAGGAAAGAGCTACCACCTCGGTCGTCCGAGTATTGTGTGCAGCTACCACATGTATACCAAGCATGGTTGTTCAAATTTTGATTAAGTAAAATGCATGTTGAAATACTTGACTCTGTCAAATTTCAAGGTTGGTATAAGGTGGGTTTTTAAAGAAAGATGCTCAAAGAGCCACTCTCTTCAACAGATTGTCTAGATACATTATCTACTATATTTGGGATTTCAAACATCTATTGATCTTTGTATTTCATTTTCTTTACTGAATTGATGATTTGATAAAGGCATTACTCATAAGATCAAGTTAGATGTAATTGAAGGTGTTCAACTTTAAGGGATTTAATTTTTGTAAATTTTCGTTTCATTTTTGGATATTATTGATAGATTTGGCATAATCTAATTCTTGTTGTATGAAACGATGATTTTTGTTTAAAGTTGATACACATTTGTGCTTACAATCTTTTTCTGGTTTTTCTTGAATTTCTCTGAAATTTTCTATCGAAAAAGTTGGAGCCGATCCGGATCGGGCAAAATGATCCGGATCCCGAACGCAGGTATTCTTCTGCGGGCTGACGATCCGGATTGGACCTGCCGATCCGGATCCCGAACGCAGTTTCTCACTGCGGGTAGCCGATCCGGATCGCAAGCATGGTCTGATCCGGATCGCGGCTAGGGTTTTATAAAGAACAAAAGGGTTTTGATTTCTTTTACTCCAATCTTTTGTTCCAAAGTTTCCAGAGCTTCTCTCTCTAGATTTCACCCTTCTTGGAAGCTTTCAAACTCAAGTTCTTCAACTCCAAGTAAGCTTTATTGATCAAAATCTCGATTTTTCACCGTTTTTCTCTATTCCTCCTCAAACGTGATGAAATTCTTGGATCAATTTTGTTTGTGGATGGTTTTTGATCAAATTTCTTTTGAAATAAGAACTTTGGGTAGATTATTTTTGATTATATGCTGGGTATTCTCCTGATTAACGGATTTTTAGGCTTCGAGTTCTAAAATTTCGGTTTTAGGGCATATAATAAGGATTTTCGAAAATCATGCAATTGATCTATTTTTAAAAGTCCTTTTGCAAAACTAATTTGATTCTTAGTCTCTCTACACGATAATGATTGTTTGGGTACAATTTTTCAAAATTTTGAAAATTAACAATTTTTCATGTGTTTTTGAGTTATTGTTCACAGGATTTTAAAACTTTTAAGCACTTGCACCAATGGCATTCGCCTGGATAATCTTCCTTTTGGTAGCAATGGTAGGACCTAGTGGGTCGTCTATAAAAAGAGAACAAGATGACTCAAATCAAAAAGAGACAAAGAAAGTCTATCAAATTGATTCAGAATCAGATGAAGAAGACTGGGAAGAGATTTGTGAACAAGCACAAAAACTATTGACAAAGAAGATAGGTTGTACTTGAAGAACAAGAAGCTGATGAGATCGTCCTCAACAACCAAGCAGTACACTAGGCGAAAGAATTCGAGGGGAACTGGAATTCAGATTGATAGACCCCTCATCAGAGCTCGCTCTCTCACTAGAGAATCTCCATGGATTGAAGGTCAAGATGCACCGTCTGGTTCTATACTACATCCTTCAACGTCCTGGAGACACAGCAAAAGCGAATGTAGGGTCCTCACTTCGACAAGAACAGCGAAGATCGTCTGCTGAACAAGACAGCGTGTCTACAAATCTCAAACAGATTATCTCTGAGCAACATAAGATGAAAAGAAAGGTCTCCAGAATGTCAAAAATGCTTCAAGCGATTTTGAAGAAGTTGGATTGTACCAATCCCACTAGTTCTGATTCAGACTGACTTAACCTTCTTTCTAATCTTTTTGTGCAGGAGTTCAGTTTTTAGAACTTACTCTTAGTTCTAGTTCTTAAATTTCGGAACATTTTCTTTAAAATTTTTAACTCTCCTTCATTTTTTGGTAATTTTGGCTTTGTTTGTGACAAAAAGGGGGAGAAAGTTTAGAAAGAACTTGAACAATGACGATGTGAAAACTGTGAAACTATGTGAATGTGTGAACATCGAGGTAAGTATAACCTCAACTTAAAAGGTAAGTAGAACTTCAACTTTTGTTTTTTATTTGTTTGAATGCATGCCACGACTAACTATTCAACTAACTATTTGGGCATGTAATATAACTAACAAGTTGATGTTGGACTAACACTTTGTGACATTTGGTTTTGATTGCATAGAAGATATGTTGGTTTTTGACTATGATTCTTTTACATATCTGAATTCTCAAATGTCATGATGATCAGATAAACTCTATCTCTGTACTAGGTTTTGAATGTTAAATATTCTTGAGGTATCTAACGATCTCTTTTTGTCAAGAATGATTTCTTTGTGCAGAGAGTACAGATGTCTAAGTCTAGAGTCTGTTTTAGGAGTTTATCTCATGTTTTAGAATTTTTGGATCTCCATTGTAAATTTTTATTGTATGGTGATAGCAACAAAAATATCTTTTTGAATTTTCTTTAGTGGATCTGTGTTTTGTCACGAAACCGCCAAAGGGGGAGATTGTTACGGAATTTGAGTTGGCGTAGTTTCGTGAAAGTCTCAAGTCTTGAAGATTGAAGGTGAAGAAAGTTGGATCATTTAACTCAATCTCAAGAAAGAAGAATTCAAAAGGATCAGGTATGTTTAACTAAAGATTTTGTGTGATCCGAATACTTCTTGTAGTGTAGAAACACTTGGAAGAATCTTTCATTGCATAAAAATCAAAAACTGGACTTGGGACATGTTCAGGATCCGGATCAGGTTGTTCGATCCGGATCCCGAAGGTGGTTCGTTCATACACCAGTTCAATCCGGATCGTAGCCTCTCTTGATCCGGATCCCGAACACTGAGTTTACCATCTTCCTTGAACGATCCGGATCAGGCTTCGCAATCCGGATCCCGAACGTTGATGTTTGGTGAACTGTATGAACGATCCGGATCAAGCACTTCGATCCGGATCCCGAACCTTCGTTTTTCTGGAATTGCCTGACTCGTTACGACGATCCGGATCACAGCTAATCCGATCCGGATCGCCGTCCGTAAAATTTCCAGAAATGTTAGGTTTTTGATTCTTATCTCCTTCCTAGGGTTTCTAACCTATAAATAGACCCTATGACTCTTTTTCATGGGGAAGCCGATAATCTAGATAGCCGTCATTTTCATATATCATCTTTTACGGCTCTAGATCCACATATAGAGAAGAAAGGAAATCATTAGAGAATACTCTATGTTTCTTCATCTATATTGATTAGTTTGATTCTAGGTTTTCATACTCACATCTTGAGTTGAATCAAACTAATGAATACTTAGATGGTATTTCCGATCTATCTTTGATCTAAGTATTCGGCGGATCATCACCACCAAAAACAACGATTTACCCCAAAAATCGGCGCGTGGATTCGCGTGTCCTTGTGGATTCAAGGTTCAACCGCTCTCGTGGATTCGGAGCGAGGCACGTTCGTGGATTCGAAGGGTGCTATTGGGTGAAGACCGTGGACTCGGTCGGACGTCGTGGATTCGACGTTGGACGCCGTGGATTCGGTGTTGGGCGCAGATCGTGGATTCGAGAAGCGTCGCGGAGCGAGCGGAGAAGATCCTCTAGGAGCGTATGGAAAAGGTTGAGTCGTAAGTGTGTATGGTAAATCACCTTGTACGTGTTTTAATTCTAGTGGATTTCTACCGTGTTATCGGTCCTGTGGTTTTTTTACTCCGGTGATGGAGTTTTCCACGTAAAAATCTTGCGAGTTATTTTTATTTCCGCATTGGGTTTTTATCGCAACGATTTTTGAGTGTTTATACGTTTACACCTATTCACCCCCCTCTAGGTGTTTTTTCCCCTATTTAGATCCTTATTACATATAACCCAACAAATTACACATCCTAACATTTACAGTTAATTACATGAAAAGCCTCATCCCAACATCCATCAGAAACCACAGTATATGAAACACAGTTGAACTAAACATAGTTATGCCATAACCAAAAATAACTAAAATAAAGTATCGTTTTACTAGCCCTCTTGGCTAGTATCCTCTAAATGATGCCTCACCGTCGTCCCGAATTCCACCCCAACTCGAACCTGTCACAGTGTGGGTTGTCAGTGACTGATAAAGTAGAAAGCATGCAAGTAAACGCAGTAATAGAAAGAACACACCGAATCACCGGAGCATTTACTTTTCCCCTCCCCCTCATGTATCGCCAAATCCCTGTTGAATGTCCCGCTGGGCACCTACCCCAGCTTTCAGAATATTTTGGGTACCAACCCCAATACCGTACTCATCTCCTTGGTGCCTCCAACCCCTCGACTGACCAAGTAGCAGCCGCCTCCCCTTGAGGGGTCCCCACTAACCTCACCTTGTGGTGTACATGGGTAAATGTCTTACCATCTTTCCGGAAAAATACACCCTCTGCAGTGGCCAAACTGCCGGTGTGCGTGTCAGCAATATGAGTAATTTTAATGCCTTGCGACCTCAGCCGCTATAACCAGAACAGTATAACGCACCTGCGACCGCAGCCGCTTGATCAAAATAGTAAAGGGATTCACATGCTAGGGGGTTAGTCAAATTATAACCATATCTACTTTATCACAACGAGTATTCGGAGACGACACCTCACCGGTAATAACCAACACCTACCCACCTTGATTATGTGAAACGCATATTCCGGAGACTGAACCTTGCTCTCTATTGTCGCCCGGACCTAGAAGTAGTCCCCAAAAGAGCCATGGTCAGATCAACAATATAGTAGTGGATAAACCGAGCCCAAACGACTCAAAACACTAAGGACAACTTGACCCGGCGGTGGCGCCCGTGCTCGTCGAGCGACGCGGCCGCCCCCGTGGTGTCACGGGTCGTACGGACCTCGGTCTCGCATGGCGCAAACCGCGGCCGCGCGGGCACCGGCCCCGCGCGGTAACCGCCGCGGTCGCGCGGGCACCAACCCCGCGTGCCGCAACCGCCGCCGCCGCGCGGGAACCCGCCCCGCGCGGCACGCGCCGCGGCCGCCGCGCGAGCATGGCCCGGGGGTTTTATTTTAGCGGAAACGATACCTCAAAGTACGCGTAAAGTGCGTATGATTTTTTTTGTTTAAAAACCTCCTTCCCCGGCGCGTGCCCAGACCCGCCACATATACAGATTTACTCGAAAATCGGGCAGAGTCTCCTCTGTATATGCACGGCGTCGCGGCTGTTACAATAGTCGATCATAAGCAATCATTTTCCCATTTAATCACAACAGTTCGAAGTAGTACGGTGCATGAAGGCGAAACAATACCCGTGGCCAGTCAGGTTGAACATATAAACCCACCGTTTTGGAAACAGGCTCACACGGCCTTAGGTTTTGAAAAACTGATTGGAAAACGGCATAAATCCACAAGGTTTAGAAAACGGGCCCACCCGACCCTAGACTTTGGAAAACAGTTTTCGAAGTCCCTTTTTCTTTTGTTTTCTAGTTGATTTGTTTTAAAACGGCCAAATGGGAAAAATAAAGGAAACAGTAGTGCATAACCAGAATGAAAGTACTCAACATCCACACGACCCCACAAGGGTATCGAGAACCACATAATAACCTACAATTCCGAATGAAATGCAGAGAAAGTAAAGAAAACAGCATACTAGGGCCCCCTCAGCCCGACTGCTACCACCTCGGCCTCACCGTCGCCTACATCGACCCCCTGGAGGTACCTGTCACAGAGTGGGTAGTCAGCGACACTATCATAAAAATAGTACTAAAGCAGTAAAGTAATACCAAGCCACAAAAGTAAGACTAGCCGGAACAACCGCTCTACTCGTAACGGTAACTCGCAACCACCTGTACCACCTGTAACACCTGTAACCCCGGTAACACCTGTAACACCTGACCGCGTCGGGCACCTATCCCGGCGGGTCGCACACCTGACCTCGTCGGGTACCAACCCCGACAGGTCGCACACCTGACCTCGTCGGGTACCAACCCCGACAGGTCGCACCGCTCGCACCTTGCTGCCTCAAACCCCACACCTACGGGGGCCCCCACTACGTCACCTCGTGGGGTAACACGGGTCGAAGACCGCCTTTCCGGAAAAGAGCACCCTTTGCGGTGGCCAGACCGCGGGTGCGCGTGTCGCAACTCGAGCATAAGTAACCAAGACACGGGGTAATATAGTACATCATAGAAACCGTCAGTGTTAGTACCGATTAACAATAAAAAGTCCCTTTAGGATCACCCACACAATACTCAGCCTCGACCGTAAACCCACCTTGTTGTTGCGCTCCTGACCAATGCTAGGTTCTCCCGCGTCTCGGGTGCCCGCCCGGACCTACAAGAACCTGTCATACAGGAGTCAGTGATTAAGACTCTGTAAGATTAACGACTAGAACACCCGGCGCCCCCCCCACCTTGCGCACAATTTGTACACGTACGCGCCTGGCCCCGCACGGCTGGGCGGCGTACTAACTACGTGCGGCGCCGTCCGCAAGCGGTGACGCCCGCATGCGGCAGTCCGCATGCGGTGCCTCCCGCACCCGCATGCGGTGCCGCCCGCGCCCGCAAGCGGCGGCGCCCGCAAGCGGCGGCGCCCGCATGCGGCAGCCCGCATGCGGTGCCGCCCGCACCCGCATGCGGAGCCGCCCGCAAGCGGCGGCGCCCGCATGCGGCAGCCCGCATGCGGTGCCGCCCGCACCCGCATGCGGAGCCGCCCGCAAGCGGCGGCGCCCGCATGCGGCAGCCCGCATGCGGTGCCGCCCGCACCCGCATGCGGAGGCGCCCGCAAGCGGCGGCGCCCGTAAGCGGCGGCGCCCGCATGCGGCAGCCCGCATGCGGTGCTGCCCGCACCCGCATGCGGAGGCGCCCGCAAGCGGCGGCGCCCGCATGCGGCGGCGCCCGCATGCGGCAGCCCGCATGCGGTGTCGCCCGCACCCACATGCGGAGCCGCCCGCAAGCGGCGGCGCCCGCATGCGGCAGCCCGCATGCGGTGCCTCCCGCACGCGGCGCCGCCCGCATGCGGATGCACGCGGCGCCGCCCGCATGCGTGGCTCCGGTAATGGCGCCGACTCCCCTCCCTTTTTCCTAAGGGAACCAAGAAATGACCAAATCAAGAACCCTAAGCCATGCATACCTGGGTTTCGTCGGCTAGGGTTGATCTAGGGAATGGTCGTCCTGTTCTTGGGTGAAGGGTATGCCGGCGATCCTCCTTCTCCTCACCCGCTCCACCTTGCTTCTCCTCTCGATCGATTTGGGGAAAGGTAAGGTTCGGTTGGGAAACTGAAAGGTTGGGGAAGTGGGTTTTCGTTGCCTTTGGGGTTTCGTACGCAGGGGGAGTTAAGTGGAGTTGTGGGGAGTGGCCGATAGTTGGGGGAAGTGGTGGGGAGTTGGGGCGGTTCGTGGGAAGTTGTGGGGAGTGGCCGGTAGTTGGGGGAAGTGGTGGGAAGTTGGGGGCGGTTTCGTGAGGAGTTGTACGATGGGAAAACGCGGGAGTGATTAAGGTGGCGGAAGCGGTTAAGTTGGGGAATGGGAATGAACCCAGTTCAAGTTAAAAACGGGTACAAGTCGGGTGCGAACCAGGGTCCGGTCTGTCTGAAAAACCGCGTTAACCACCTGAACCGTTAGCTACCTTCCGGAATTTATTCCGGGAGATTCCGGCGTCGGAATTCAAAACCGATTTCGCCGTCGTTCTCCGTTTCGCGAGCCCTATTAACTAAAAATACCCGCGGGCCCCGACGGTCTGTCTGGAAATAAGGAATTATTCGACCACCCTCCAGCCCCCGAAACGAAATGCGGAATTAACGAAACCAAAAGTAGACCCTTAAAATATTTTAAACCAGCGGCTACTACACCACTCACCTCTTAAAACGAGTTTCGTCCTCGAAACTCAATCCTGGTTTGCGGTAAAGAGATAAGGATAGCCCTCTCTCATCTTTGATTCTCGTTCCCACGTCGCTTCCTGCTCTTCGTGGTGGTTCCAGTGCACCTTCACATAGGGGATGTCTCGGTTTCGAAGCGTCTTACTTTCTCTTGCTAGTATTCGCACAGGGGTTTCCTCGAAGCTTAGGTCCTCCTTTAGTTCGAGTGTCGAGACGTCCAGAACATGCGACGGGTCGGGGAGGTATTTCTTGAGCATCGAAACGTGGAACAAATCATGAATCCGGTTGAGGTTCGGTGGTAGGGCAAGGCGGTAAGCCACTGGGCCAATCCGTTCCAGGATCTCGAATGGCCCCACGAACCGCGGGCTTAGCTTGCCTTTTAACCCGAATCGCTTGATTCCCCTGGACGGCGAGACCCGCAAAAACACGTGTTCTCCCACCTGGAACTCTAAATCGCGGCGTCTTCGATCCGCGTAGCTCTTTTGTCGACTCTGGGCGGTTAGTAAGCGCTGTCTGATGAGGCGCACTTTCTCTTCTGTTTCTTCCACCAAGTCGGGTCCCAAGAACTTCCGTTCTCCTAAGTCGTCCCAACAGATCGGGGATCGGCAGCGTTTCCCGTATAAAGCTTCGTAGGGTGCCATCAGTATGCTGGCCTGGTGGCTATTGTTGTAAGCGAATTCTACAAGTGGTAGGTAACGCTCCCAACCGACTCCCCAATCGAGTACACAGGCCCGAAGCAGGTCCTCTAGCGTCTGTATCACTCGCTCCGACTGCCCGTCTGTCTGAGGGTGGAAGGCTGTGCTGAAGTGCAATTTAGTCCCCAAGGCTTGTTGCAGACTCTGCCAAAACTTTGAGACAAAACGTGTGTCTCTGTCTGATGTGATCGATGCCGGTACCCCATGTAGTCTTACAATCTCGCTGAGGTAGACTTGAGCCAACCGCTCTCTGGTCCAGGTTGTGTGAATCGGCAGGAAGTGCGCTGACTTAGTTAGCCGGTCCACCACAACCCATATTGTGTCGTGTCCTTGTGGTGAACGTGGGAACCCGGTGACAAAGTCCATGGTGGTATGATCCCACTTCCACTCCGGTACCGGTAAGGGTTGTAACTTTCCCGCCGGTCGTTGATGTTCCGCCTTTATTTGTTGACACACCAGGCAATGAGCTACAAATTGAGTTACATCCCTCTTCATCTTGGGCCACCAGAAGGTCTGCTTGAGGTCCCTGTACATCTTTGTGCCTCCTGGATGCGCTGCATAAGGGGCGCTGTGTGCCTCGGACAGAATTTCCTTCTTCAATTCCGGGGTATCCGGCACGCAAATCCTCCCGCGGAACCGTAGGGTGTCATCGCCTTCCAATGAAAAGTCACCTTCCTGATCCGGTGAGATCTTGTCTCTTACGAGCTGTAAGTGTGAGTCCGCCTGCTGTCCCTCTCGAATCTTTTCTAACAGTGTTGGCTTGACCACCAGAGTTAGAAGTTGCGCAACCGTGCCTGCTGGTACTACTTCCAACCCTAGTCGTGAAAATTCAGCGATCAAGTTGCTCTGCTCAGTCATCGCACCTACCGATCTTCCCTCCAATCGCCCCTTCCTGGTCAGAGCGTCTGCTACCACGTTTGCTTTCCCGGGGTGGTATTGGATCGTTAGGTCGTAATCCTTCAGTAATTCAAGCCACCGTCTCTGCCGCAGGTTTAGTTCCTTTTGGGTGAACAGGTATTTAAGACTCTGGTGATCTGAGAAGATGTTACAATGGACACCAAAGAGATAGTGTCTCCATAACTTCAGGACGAAGACCACCGCAGCCAGCTCTAAGTCGTGTATTGGGTAGTTTCTTTCGTAGGCCTTTAGTTGCCTAGACGCATAGGCTATTACCTTCCCCTGCTGCATTAACACACCCCCAAGGCCGATTCTTGAAGCGTCGCAGTACACCTCATAGTCCTCACCGGGTGTTGGTAGTACAAGAATCGGTGCCTCGGTTAGCCTTCTTTTGAGTTCTTCAAAACTTTCCTGGCATTTGGCCGTCCATACAAACTTTTCTCCTTTCTTGGTCAACCGGTTTAGAGGGGCCGCAATCTTCGAGAAACCCTCGACAAAGCGTCTATAATACCCCGCTAGCCCCAAGAAACTGCGGATCTCCGTCACCGTCGTGGGCGGCTGCCAGTCTATCACCGATTCCACCTTCTTGGGGTCCACGGCGATTCCCTTTGCCGAGATCACATGCCCCAGGAATCCCACTTCGCGTAGCCAGAACTCACACTTTTTGAGCTTAGCGAACAGCTTCTGCTCCCTGAGGGTTTGGAGAATCGTTCGTAAGTGATCCTCGTGCTCCTCGTCGGTGGATGAGTAGATTAGTATATCATCGATGAAGACCACCACGAACCGGTCTAAGAATGGTCTGAAGACCCGGTTCATCATGTCCATAAAGACTGCGGGGGCGTTCGTAAGTCCGAACGGCATGACCGTAAACTCGTAATGGCCATACCGGGTCCGGAAAGCGGTCTTCGGAATGTCCTCATTCCGAACCCGAAGCTGGTGGTAGCCAGACTGTAGATCAATTTTTGAGAAGACCGTCGCTCCCCGTAGTTGGTCGAAGAGGTCGTCGATTCTGGGCAGGGGGTACTTATTTTTCACCGTGACCTTGTTTATTCCTCTGTAGTCGATACAGAGTCGCAGGCTTCCATCCTTCTTCCGTACAAAAAGCACTGGTGCGCCCCAGGGTGACACACTCGGCCTGACAAACCCTTTGTCCAAGAGGTCTTCCAGTTGCGCCTTTAACTCCTTCAACTCCGCGAAGGCCATTCGGTAGGGTGCCTTCGTTATGGGTTGAGTACCTGGCAAGAGTTCAATAGGGAACACCACCTCCCTTTCAGGGGGTATCCCAGGCAGCTCCGTCAGAAAGACATCGGGAAAGTCCCTCACCACCGGGATGTCTGAAGGTGTCGTTGAGGGTCGGGTAACCAGATCTACCGATGCCAAATAGGCTACACACCCACCCTCTATCAGACTCCTGGCTCGAGCCGCTGAGATGACTGCCGGGAAGGAGGTGCTCTTGCACGCTAGGTACGCATTCTTAGGGAAACTTGGTTCTTGTAGTTGTACCATCCGCTTATCGCAGTCGATAAGCACTTGGTACCTTGAGAGCCAGTCCATGCCCAAAACCGCGTCGTACTCCTTCAAGGGAATCACTATTAAGTCCCAAGGGCAAAATAGCCGCCCTAGCTTAATCGGGCAAGTGGCTACCAAACTAGTCGCCTCCAGTGTCCCACCCGCGGTCTGGACCGACTTTGGAGAGGTGTTTCCTCGAGGTCATGCGAAAACACGTACTCGCGAGAAATGAACGAGTGTGTTGCTCCAGTATCAAAGAGGGTTCTAGAACGTGAATTTGAAATGGAAGTTATACCTGCGAGTACGTGCTCCGGCGGGTCCGATTCCTGGCGGGTCATGGAATAAATTCGCCCGCCCGGTTGAGGCTGCCTTTCCTCTTCGCGCCGCATAGCCGGGGGCCTAGAGGTCGACCCCATAGGAGCTTTCCCCCGCCCCAAAAATTGTGGTGAAGGCGTGGAAGCGGCAGAGGAGGCTGATCCCACGGTAAGGGGGCAGTTGCGGCGGAAGTGCCCCTGCTTGCCGCAACGGAAGCAATGGTCGGCTCTCTGGGAGCAACTCAACACCCCATGCGCTCCCCCGCAGATCACGCAAGGCTCGTCTCTTGGCCTCGGCTCTCCCGTAGGTGCGCTCCGTGCTCCCGACTGTGCCCTCCACCGCTTGGGGAGTCGGCTCCCTGCAGATGACCCCCCTCCGTAACTCTGCTGTTGCCGCTTCCTATCTTCATGCTGTGCCGGGGCCTCCCTCCTAGCGCGGGTAACGGCAAGCCCACGCTCTACGACAGTGGCCCGGTCGACCACTTTCTGGAACGTATGCAAATCAGCGGCTTGAACCACCTGGAAAATATCACTTCGCAACCCATCCACGAATAGTTGCGCCTTGTGGGGTTCATCCCTTATAACGAAAGGGACGCAATTTGCCAGGCGCACGAATTCGCGCTGATACTCCATAACTGTCTTGCTCCATTGCTGAATGTGGTTCAGGTCGTCCTCTAGTTTCTTCTTGACGCTATTTGTGAAGAAGGCCCCAAACAATTCCTGCTTGAATGTCGTCCACAATAGTAGCACGGTGCCCTGGGTGGGATCAGGGCGCACCGTCTTCCACCATAGACGAGCGTTTCCCTCCAAAAAGTGAACCGCCAGAGGAACGCGCTCGGGGTCCTCGATGAGTAGGTCCTCAAACAATTTTTCCATCGATCCCACCCACTTTTTGACTACCCAGGGATCAGTCGTCTCGTTCCGCCCGCCAGATTGGCCCGCACTCGCTCTCGTTCCGCCCGCGTAACCGTCCCTTCCCTGGCGACGGCGGCGGCCGCGGGGGAGCTCCCGCCGAGAGCCCCCGGCGCCGGCCCCACGGACGCTGATGCAGGTGCTGCCATCGGCGCCGTGGTCTGGGTATGTGCTAGCCCGGCCGTTGCCGCCGGTAGAGGGGTTGCCCCTACCCCAGCACCTGTCGCTTGTGGTACTGCGGCCGGTGCAATTGGTTCCGGTGGAGGGGCGGGAGCGACCGGTTGCTGCTGCGTCAATTGACGCACATGATCCGTAAGGGTCGCCATCTGCCCCGCCATCTCCCTCAATTGTTGCCGCAGGAGCTGGTTTTCTGCAGCTGCTGTTGTCGTCGCATCTGTCCCTACCTCCTCGGCCGACGCTCTGGTCCGTACCATTGTCTGTACAGACATACCAACCAAAGCTTAACACTCATCTCAGCTAGATGAACCATCGTAAAATCGAGAGAGAAAAGAAACATTATCTACAAATCCCCTCCCCGATCTCTCACGTCTTAACCCTTAAACCCTGCACATTTCATTTATTCGTAGTTAAGTGTGATATCTCGGTGGATGTTGGGCCGTCACTGTTGTGATTAAAGCAAAGTCTCTGATACCATCTTAATCTGTCACGCCCCGGGGGTTTTATTTTAGCGGAAACGATACCTCAAAGTACGCGTAAAGTGCGTACTAATTTTTTTGTTTAAAAACCTCCTTCCCCGGCGCGTGCCCAGACCCGCCACATATACAGATTTACTCGAAAATCGGGCAGAGTCTCCTCTGTATATGCACGACGTCCCGGCTGTTACAATAGTCGATCATAAGCAATCATTTTCCCATTTAATCACAACAGTTCGAAGTAGTACGGTGCATGAAGGCGAAACAATACCCGTGGCCAGTCAGGTTGAACGTATAAACCCACCGTTTTGGAAACAGGCTCACACGGCCTTAGGTTTTGAAAAACTGATTGGAAAACGACATAAATCCACAAGGTTTAGAAAACGGGCCCACCCAACCCTAGACTTTTGAAAACAGTTTTTGAAGTCCCTTTTTCTTTTGTTTTCTAGTTGATTTGTTTAGAAAACGGCCAAACGGGAAAAATAAAGGAAACAGTAGTGCATAACCAGAATGAAAGTACTCAACATCCACACGACCCCACAAGGGTATCGAGAACCACACAATAACCTACAATTCCGAATGAAATGCAGAGAAAGTAAAGAAAACAGCATACTAGGGCCCCCTCAGCCCGACTGCTACCACCTCGGCCTCACCGTCGCCTACATCTACCCCCTGGAGGTACCTGTCACAGAGTGGGTAGTCAGCGACACTATCATAAAAATAGTACTAAAGCAGTAAAGTAATACCAAGCCACAAAAGTAAGACTAGCCGGAACAACCGCTCTACTCGTAACGGTAACTCGCAACCACCTGTACCACCTGTAACACCTGTAACCCCGGTAACACCTGTAACACCTGACCGCGTCGGGCACCTATACCGGCGGGTCGCACACCTGACCTCGTCGGGTACCAACCCCGACAGGTCGCACACCTGACCTCGTCGGGTACCAACCCCGACAGGTCGCACCGCTCGCACCTTGCTGCCTCAAACCCCACACCTACGGGGGCCCCCACTACGTCACCTCGTGGGGTAACACGGGTCGAAGACCGCCTTTCCGGAAAAGAGCACCCTTTGCGGTGGCCGGACCGCGGGTGCGCGTGTCGCAACTCGAGCATAAGTAACCAAGACACGGGGTAATATAGTACATCATAGAAACCGTCAGTGTTAGTACCGATTAACAATAAAAAGTCCCTTTCGGATCACCCACACAATACTCAGCCTCGATCGTAAACCCACCTTGTTGTCGCGCTCCTGACCAATGCTAGGTTCTCCCGCGTCTCGGGTGCCCGCCCGGACCTACAAGAACCTGTCATACAGGAGTCAGTGATTAAGACTCTGTAAGATTAACGACTAGAACACCCGGCGCCCCCCCCCCCCACCTTGCGCACAATTTGTACACGTACGCGCCTGGCCACGCACGGCTGGGCGGCGTACTAACTACGTGCGGCGCCGTCCGCATGCGGTGACGCCCGCATGCGGCAGTCCGCATGCGGTGCCTCCCGCACCCGCATGCGGTGCCGCCCGCACCCGCATGCGGAGGTGCCCGCAAGCGGCGGCGCCCGCAAGCGGAGGCGCCCGCAAGCGGCGGCGCCCGCAAGCGGCGACGCCCGCATGCGGCAGCCCGCATGCGATGCCGCCCGCACCCGCATGCGGAGGCGCCCGCAAGCGGCGGCGCCCGCATGCGGCGGCGCCCGCATGCGGCAGCCCGCATGCGGTGCCGCCCGCACCCGCATGCGGAGCCGCCCGCAAGCGGCGGCGCCCGCATGCGGCAGCCCGCATACGGTGCCTCCCGCACGCGGGGCCGCCCGCATGCGGATGCACGCGGCGCCGCCCTCATGCGGCGCCGCCCGCATGCGTGGCTCCGGTAATGGCGCCGACTCCCCTCCCTTTTTCCTAAGGGAACCAAGAAATGACCAAATCAAGAACCCTAAGCCATGCATACCTGGGTTTCGTCGGCTAGGGTTGATCTAGGGAATGGTCGTCCTGTTCTTGGGTGAAGGGTATGCCGGCGATCCTCCTTCTCCTCACCCGCTCCGCCTTGCTTCTCCTCTCGATCGATTTGGGGAAAGGTAAGGTTCGGTTGGGAAACTGAAAGGTTGGGGAAGTGGGTTTTCGTTGCCTTTGGGGTTTCGTACGCAGGGGGAGTTAAGGGGAGTTGTGGGGAGTGGCCGGTAGTTGGGGGAAATGGTGGGGAGTTGGGGCGGTTCGTGGGAAGTTGTGGGGAGTGGCCGGTAGTTGGGGGAAGTGGTGGGAAGTTGGGGGCGGTTTCGTGAGGAGTTGTACGATGGGAAAACGCGGGAGTGATTAAGGTGGCGGAAGCGGTTAAGTTGGGGAATGGGAATGAACCCAGTTCAAGTTAAAAATGGGTACAAGTCGGGTGCGAACCAGGGTCCGGTCTGTCTGAAAAACCGCGTTAACCACCTGAACCGTTAGCTACCTTCCGGAATTTATTCCGGGAGATTTCGGCGTCGGAATTCAAAACCGATTTCGCCGTCGTTCTCCGTTTCGCGAGCCCTATTAACTAAAAATACCCGCGGGCCCCGACGGTCTGTCCGGAAACAAGGAATTATTCGACCACCCTCCAGCCCCCGAAACGAAATGCGGAATTAACGAAACCAAAAGTAGACCCTTAAAATATTTTAAACCAGCGGCTACTACAGCCGCGCGGGCACCCGCCCCGCGCGGCACGCGCCGCGACCGCCGCGCGAGCATGGCCCCGCGTGGCGTGCGATGCCGCCGCCGCGCGGGCACCCGCCACGCGCAGCACGCGACGCTGCCGCCGCGCGGGCACCCGCCCCGCGCGGCTTGCGCCGCGGCCGCCGTGCGGGCATGGCCCCGCCCGGCGTGCGATGCCGCCGCCGCGCGGGCACCCGCCCCGCGCGGCACACGCCGCGGCCGCCGCGCGGGCATGGCCCCGCGCGGCATGCGACGCCGCCGCCGCGCGGGCACCCGCCCCGCGCGGCGTTTACCCTAGCCGCGGCCACGCGGGGAGATCGATCCCGCGTGGCTCTAGCCGCGGCCGCGCGGGCACCGTCCCCGCGCGGCGTGCATTACGGTCGCGCGGCGACGCCTTAGGGCTTCGCGGCGTGACACGTTGGGTAGCAAACGGCTACTCCTAAACCTCATGAAAGACCAATACCCAAAAACCGAGCGAAACTATACCAAAATAAAATTAGTTTACCTCTAATCGTAGGAGACGGCTATCCGTTCTCGCTCCCGGTTTTGGCGCGTTCGTCGGGAGGGTTTGGATCCTTTAGCTTTCACATTCTTCACCACCGTTCTCTTTCGATTAGTGTTTCGCCTTTCTTCTTGTTTCCTCCGGTTAGGGTTTCGTCTTTCTTTTTCTTTTTCTCTCTCTTTCTTTCGGGAGAAGATTACGAAATATCTTTTCGTACGACATAACCACTTTGGGTATTTAAAATTTCCAATTAATTAATTTCTTGATTAATTAGTTCCCCAATTAATTAATCCTCCAATTAATTAATTCTCCAATTAATTAATTCTGCATTTTAGATTCTTCAGGATAATTCCTTAAAGATAAGTCTATCCTTTTTCCTCGGAAAGCGTGCCAAATCACTTACGTGGATTTCGATGCACCCCTGGCCATTGCGATCACTTTCCACCCCTTTCCGGGAGCTCCGTAAGTCGGAATCCGGATCCGATCGCACTGCCATTCACCGTTTTCCGAGCTCTATCGCAGAAAAATACCCACACCTCCGAATTAACGACTTAAGTAAACCCATTACGTTAAATACATTAAACGAAAACTTTATTAGCAGGAGGTATTAAGTGTTACAAAATCTATGATATTACAGACCCTCACCGAACGCTTGTGCCTACTGACACGAGAGTTTGAGGGTGTCGACCACTTCCAGCACGGCGTCAGGGACGACACTTTTCGTGGAATGCCACCTGCAGGCTTTCCCACCTTCCATAAGGCGGTCAACTTGGCCATGCGGGCGGAGCAAGAACTCGCCGAAGCACGCACCCGGCAGGGATACCCCGGGTTACATCAGGGCCAGAGATACCCCTACCCCGGTCCGGCAGAGGACCCCTTTCAGAGGGGCCGGGCGACCAAACGCCCGAGGACGGAACAGAAAGGTGGGCCAGCAATGAAGGGAGGACCCGAACCACTAGGGAAGCCGTGCATCATATGTGACGGGGTGCATCGAGTGACGAGCTGTCCTTGGAGACACGACCACTGCTTCCGGTGCGGCAATCTGGACCACTCACGCTTCACATGCCCTCAAAAACTGGCTACCACTACCCCGGCGCCGCAACCCGACGAACCAGAAAAGGCTGCCACCCCCGCTCCGCAAGGGGGCCCCAACCCAAGGAGCCGGGCAAACCAACGCCCGAGGAAAGCACAGAAAGACGAGCAAGCGCCAACGGGAGGTCCGGAGCCACTACAGGAACCCTGCGTTATCTGTGGGAAGGCACACCGAGTGACGAGCTGCCTTTGGAGGTACGCTCATTGCAATAGGTGTGGCAAGCCGGATCACACCCGTGCCTCATGCCCTCAGGAACTAGCCACTGCTACTGCAGCGCCACAGCCGGAAGGACAAGAGGGTGCTACAGCCCCCGTTCCGCAGGAGGACCTACCTGGCGGCCAGCACACGACGGATTCTTTCGACACCAGGTCTTTTTGAGGGCGGGTACGTGGCCTTTTTGGCCTCGGTAGACGTAGCCACTCGACCCCCCCCTCACTTTTTGACATTCCAATAGTAAGGGAATTCCCGGATATCTTTCTATCCGAACTCCCAGGGATACCACCTGGGCATGAGGTTGACTTCTCTATCAAGCTAATCCCGGGGACAAAGCCCATCACGAAGGCGCCATACAGAATGGCCTTCACCGAACTAAAGGAATTGAAGGCTCAACTTGAGGACCTCCTGGACAAGGGGTTCATCCGACCGAGTGTGTCACCATGGGGAGCGCCTGTGCTCTTTGTAAGGAAGAAGGACGGGAGTTTGCGTTTATGCATAGACTACCGGGAAATAAACAAGGTCACGGTGAAGAACAAATACCCCTTGCCACGTATTGATGACCTGTTTGATCAACTCCAAGGGGCAACAGTATTCTCAAAGATCGACCTCCAGTCGGGCTATCACCAACTCAGAATCAGAGGTGAGGATATACCGAAGACGGCATTCCGAACTCGCTATGGCCATTACGAGTTCACGGTGATGCCGTTTGGGCTTACCAATGCCCAGCGGTGTTTATGGACATGATGAACCGGATTTTCAAACCATTCCTGGATCAATTTATGGTGGTTTTTATCGATGATATCCTCATCTATTCCCGTACGGATAAAGAGCATGAGGAGCACCACCGAGTGGTCCTCCAGACCCTAAGGGATCAAAAACTGTATGCCAAACTCAAAAAAGTGTGAGTTTTGACTCCGTGAGGTCGATTTTCTGGGACATATTGTCTCGGCCACGGGAATTATGGTGGATCCGAGGAAGATAGAATCGGTGACCGACTGGGCTCGCCCGACCACGGTGACAGAAATTCGAAGTTTTCTCGGGCTAGCAGGATACTACAGACGCTTCGTGGAAGGCTTTTCAAAGATAGCCACTCCCCTTACTCGACTAACCCGGAAAGGGGAGAAATTCGTCTGGACGGCTCAATGCCAGAAGAGCTTCGAGGAGCTTAAGGACAGACTCACGCGGGCACCGGTACTCACGTTGCCACAGCCCGGTGAGGACTACGAGATCTATTGTGATGCATCTCGAAGCGGACTGGGAAGCGTATTGATGCAACAGGGGAAAGTCATAGCATATGCATCAAGACAGCTCAAGGATTATGAGCAGAACTATCCTACACACGACTTGGAGCTCGTGGCAGTCGTATTTGCGTTAAAGCTCTGGAGGCACTACCTCTACGGGGCGCACTGTAATGTGTATTCCGACCACCAGAGCCTCAAATACTTGTTTACGCAAAAGGAATTGAACTTACGACAACGGCGGTGGTTGGAACTACTGAAGGACTACGATTTGTCCATTCATTACCACCCTAGGAAGGCAAACGTGGTGGCAGATGCCTTGAGCTGGAAGGAGCAGGCGGGGGAGACGGCACTGAGCGCCCTTATCCAACAGGATCGGCTAATTGCATAATTTTCGCAACTGCGGCTGGAGGTAGTGCCAGCAGGAGCGGTTGCGAAATTGCTGTCCTTAGTGATAAAGCCTACACTGAAAGATAAGGTCGCGGAAGGCCAAGCAACAGACACGCAACTACAGCAAGTACGGGACAGACTATCCTCGGAACCGGGTGGGGACTTTGAGATCGGCGCTGACGATGTGTTGAGGTTTCGGGGACGAGTCTGCGTGCCCGATATGCCGGGATTGAGAAAAGAAATTCTGGCAGAAGCGCATAATGCCCCCTATATTGCGCATCCCGGAGGTACAAAAATGTACAGAGACTTGAGGCAGACCTTCTGGTGGCCCAAGTTAAAGAATGATGTGACACAATTCGTGGCACGATGTCTGGTGTGCCAACAGGTGAAAGCGGAGCATCAGCGGCCGGCAGGAAAACTACAACCACTGCCCATACCGGAGTGGAAGTGGGAATGGATCACCATGGACTTTGTAACCGGTTTTTTGCGATCGCAACAGGGACATGACGCGATATGGGTCATTGTGGACCGTCTGACGAAATCGGCCCACTTGATACCGATTCACACGATGTGGAGCACAGATCGGCTGGCGCAGACCTATATCGATGAGGTGGTGAGGTTGCATGGAATACCGTCATCCATAACTTCGGACAGGGACACACACTTCGTGTCAAACTTCTGGCGGAGTCTACAGCAGGCACTGGGGACCAAGCTGCAGTTTAGCACAGCATTTCACCCGCAGACGGACGGGCAATCGGAACGAGTGATCCAGATTCTCGAAGATATGCTTCGAGCTTGTGTGCTAGACCTGGGGGAGGGATGGTCGCGTTACCTACCCCTCGTGGAATTTGCCTACAATAATAGCTATCAAGCTAGTATTCAGATAGCCCCGTACGAAGCCCTGTAGGGACGCCGGTGTCGATCGCCTATTTGCTGGGACGACTTAGGAGAGCGGAAGCTCTTGGGGCCAGACCTCGTAAAGGAAATGGAAGCAAAGGTGCGCCTTATCAGGCAGCGGTTGTTGACCGCCCAGAGCCGGTAGAAAAGTTACGCGGACCAAAGGCGACGGGAATTGGAATTTGAGGTAGGGGACCATGTGTTGCTACGTGTGTCACCGTCAAAGGGGACAAGACGGTTCGGCATACGAGGAAAGCTAAGCCCACGATATGTGGGACCATTCGAGATTTTGGAGCGCGTGGGCCGGGTGGCTTACCGGTTGGCCTTACCGCCAAATCTTGAACGGGTGCATAACGTATTCCACGTTTCGATGCTCCGAAAATACCTACCCGACCCGTCGCACGTCCTCGACGCCTCGGCCGTTGAACTGCGGGAGGATTTGAGCTTCGAGGAAACGCCGATGCGGATCTTGGCAAGGGAAGAAAAGAAACTTCGAAACCGGACGATCCCCTACGTAAAGGTGCAATGGAGTAACCATGAGGAGCGCGAGGCGACGTGGGAACTTGAAACAAAAATGAGAGAGTGTTACCCCGAGTTATTTAGCGAGGGTTGAGGTTAAGTTTCGAGGACGAAACTTCTTTTAAGGGGTGGGTGAGTGGTGTAATATCATAGATTTTTGTAACACTTTATACCTCCTGCTAATAAAGTTTCCGTTTAAAGTAAATAATGTAACGGGTTTACTTAAGTGGATAATTTGGAGGTGCGGGTATTTTTCTACGATAGAGCTCGGAAAACGGAGAACGGCGGTGCGATCGGATCCTGATTCCGACTTACGGAACCCCCAGAAAGGGGTGGAAAGGATCGTAATGGCCAGGGGGTGCATCGAAATCCGCGTAAGTGATTTTGCATGCTTTCCGAGGAAAAGAGGGAATTATCTTTAAAGAATTATCTTTAAAGAATTATCCCGAAGGATTATATCTGAGGAATTAATTAATTAAGGAATTAATTAATTAGGATTTAAAAATACCCGACGTGGTATTTTATCGTACATTGAAGATTTAATTGTGACTTCTCCCGAAAGAAAGGAAAAGAAAAGGAAAAAAGGTGAAACCCTAACCGGAAGGAAACGAGAGGAAGGAATGATCGAAAGAAAAGGGAAAAGGCGAAACCCTAATCGGAAGGAAACGGTAGGAAAGAAGGAGAAGGCGGAAGGACCCAACCCTCCCGACGAACGTGACGAAGCCGGGAGCGTGAACGGATCACCGTCTCCGACGATTAGCGGTAAGCGAGATTTATTTTCGTGTAGTTTCGCTCGGTTTTTGGTTTCGGTCTTTTGCAGAGTCTTAGGAGTAGCCATTTGCTACTGTCACGCCCCGGGGGTTTTGTTTTAGCGGAAACGGTACACAAAAGTAAGCGTAAGGTGCGTACAAAAATTTTCTTTAAAACCTCCTTCCCCAGCGCGTGCCCAGACCCGCCGCATATACAGATTCACTCGAAAATCGGGCAGAGTCTCCTCTGTATATGCACGGCGTCGCGGCTATTACAACCGTCAAACACAAGCAATCATTTTCCATTTAATCACAACAGTTCGAAGTAGTACGGTTGTCACGCCCCGGGGGATTAATTTAGCGGAAACGGATTACAAAAGGTATGTATTTATTTTTTTTTTGAAAACCTTCTTCCCCGGCGCGTGCCCAGATCCGCCGCATATACAGGATCACTCTACAAACGGACAGAGTCTCCCCTGTATATGCACGGCGTCGCGGTTTGTACAATGTTCAAAACGAGTAAACATTCAATCACAACAATCCAAACGTATAACCATTCACAATGTGCAGAATAAACTCACGGCCGATTAGTTTGAAAGGATAAAACCCACAATTGTTGAAACGGCGCCCACCCGGCATCCATATTTTGAAAACCCTTTTTCGAAAGCAACATAAACTCAGGGGTTTGAGAAACAGTGCCCACACGACACTTAGGTTTTGAAATCCATTTTCGCAAACCATAAATCCACAAGGTTTTGAAAACGGTGCCCACACGGCACCCGAGTTTTGAAATAGTAGTTTTCGCAATCTGTTCTTTTATTTGCTATTTTATTTTCCAAAGCGGCCCACAGAGATGTAAGAAAACTAAACAATTCAGTTGTCACCGTACCGACATCCACACCGACCCCACGAGGGTATCGAGAACCATCCACAGTCTACAAATAATAAATGGAATGCGACAGTAAGAGGTAAAGTACTGTTCCGGTCTCCTGGGACCCAGAATTTCTAGCCGCGGCCTTACCGTCGCCTAACACTCCCTCCTGTAGGACCCTGTCGCAAAGTGGGAAGTCAGCGACTAAACAAAAGTGATAAAAGTAAAGCAGGTAAAGAAAAACGTCCAACCGTAGTCTATCCGGAGCAACCACCCTCGCAAGGGAAAAGTAGAATCAAACACCTGTAAACCTGCAATACCCGATCCCGTCGGACAACTAAACCGACGAATCGCACCGCGCCCAAGTCGGACAACTAAACCGAATGGGTCGCACCGCTCCCACGTCGGACAACTAAACCGACGGGTCGCACCGCTCGCACCTTGGCGCATACATGCCCCACAACTAAAGAGGCCCCACGCCGTCCTGTGGGTATACACAGGTCATAGACCACTTTTCCGGAAAAGCGCACCCTTTGCGGTGGCCAAACCACGGGTGCGCGTGCTGCAGCCTCGAGCAAAGTAACCATAGTACCACATAACCGAGCAAAGTAACCATAGTACCACATAACCGAGCAAAGTAACCATAGTACCACAAAACTACCATGTTAGCACAATTAATTACTTATATTAAACAAGGTACGATTGCCGGAAACCCGACGCTAAAACCCAAAGCAAAAACCCACCTGTAAAAACGGTGACCCCCCCTCAGCTCCTCCGCGTCCCGGTGCGCTCGCCCGGACCCACACGGACCTGCCGAGGGAAAAATAGTAACTCGGAACTCGAAAAGTAATACGAACTGCAAGGCCCTCCCGGTCGGTGGCGGGGCACGGCCCGCCGATCTGGAGATGGCGGCGGCGACGTCCCCCGGCGAGGGCGAAGGCACGGACGGCCCCGTGCGGCTCCCCGACTCACCGTCCGCATGCGGGGCTGCGCACGCGCCCAGCCCCGTGCGGGCTCACCACCCGCATGCGGGGCTGCGCACGCGCCCAGCCCCGAGCGGGTTCACCCCCCGCAAGCGGGGCTGCGCGCGTGCCCGGCCCCATGCGGGCTCCCCACCCGCATGCGGGGCTGCGCACGCACCCAGCCCCGTGCGGGTTCACCACCCGCATGCGGGGCTGCGCACGCGCCCAGCCCCGAGCGGGTTCACCCCCCGCAAGCGGGGCTGCGCGCGTGCCCGGCCCCATGCGGGCTCCCCACCCGCATGCGGGGCTGCGCACGCACCCAGCCCCGTGCGGGTTCCCCCCCCCCCGCAAGCGGGGCTGCGCGCGTGCCCGGCACCATGCGGGCTCCCCACCCGCATGCGGGGCTGCGCACACGCCCAGCCCCGTGCGGGCCGCACGGGCGCGCCGCCCGCACGGGGGCTGCGCACGGGCGCGCCGCCCGCATGGGGGCTGCGCACGGGCGCCGGATTCCGGGGAATCCGTCGCCTGTGCCCCCGTTTCCCCCTCCCCCAAAAGCAAGAAAAAACAAGAAAGCCAAGAACGGCGAAACTACGCCTCACCTCGGTTACGTCGTCGGAGGTTGTAAGGGGAGGGATCGCCTCGTTCCTGTGTGCCCGATTCCGGAGGTGTGCGGTGTTCTTCCCGTTCCTCGATCGCTCCGCCGCGGTGCCTCGCGCCGATCGATGAGAAGAGGAGGGTTTGCGTGAGAGGAACGGTAGGGGAACTCCAAATCTAAACCCAACACATACGTATTAATATTAGCCGCCTCCGTACACGGGAACTTAACCCTAAGTCCCAAAATACAAATCAATCTCGGCGAAATGAGTTTGGGTGCGAACCTGGGTCCGGTCCGCCTCGAAGAACGTGTAAGTCGCCTGAACTGCTGCCAACTTCCGGAATTTATTCCGGGAGATTCCGGGGGCAGAATCCAGATCCGATCGCGCCGCCGAAATCCATTTCGCGAGCTTTATTGTCTAAAAATACCCGCGAGCCCCGACAGTCTGCCCAGAGATAAAGAAAAATAATTCACCCCCGGACCCCTTAGTCGAAAAGTGGATTTACAAGAATTTAAAAGAAGGTCTAGAAAGGCAAATAAAGCCGCGGTTATTACACCACTCACCTCTAAAAAACGAGTTTCGTCCTCGAAACTCAAACCCGGGTGGTGGTGAAGAGGTCGGGGTAGCACTCCCTCATCTTAGATTCCAGCTCCCATGTTGCTTCTCGTTCTTCCTGGTTGCTCCAGAGCACTTTCACGCAGGGGATGACTCGGTTCCGCAGTGCTTTGCTTTCTCTTGCTAGGATACGCACGGGGGTTTCCTCGAAGCTTAGATCCTCCTTGAGCTCGAATGTGGAGACGTCCAACACGTGTGACGGGTCGGATAGGTATTTCCGGAGCATGGACACGTGGAAGACGTTGTGGACCCGGTCGAGGTTAGGGGGTAGGGCAAGGCGGTACGCCACTGGGCCTATGCGTTCCAAGATCTCAAAAGGCCCCACAAACCGTGGGCTCAACTTGCCCTTCAGCCCGAAACGCTTAATCCCTCTGGATGGCGAGACCCGTAAGAACACGTGTTCCCCCACTTGAAATTCCAAATCGCGGCGCCGTCGGTCTGCGTAGCTCTTCTGTCGGCTTTGGGCGGTCAGTAACCGCCGCCTGATGAGGCGCACCTTCTCCTCAGTCTCTTCCACCAAGTCGGGTCCCAGGAATTTCCGTTCCCCTAAGTCGTCCCAACAGATCGGGGATCGGCAGCGTCTCCCATACAAAGCTTCGTAGGGTGCCATCTGGATGCTGGCCTGGTAGCTATTGTTGTAGGCGAATTCCACGAGGGGTAGGTAGCGCGCCCAACCGACTCCCCAGTCACGTACACAGGCGCGCAGCAGGTCCTCGAGGGTCTGAATCACTCGCTCCGACTGTCCGTCCGTCTGAGGGTGGAAAGCTGTGCTGAAGTGTAGCTTGGTCCCCAGGGCTTGCTGTAGACTTTGCCAAAACTTCGAGACGAAGCGGGTGTCTCTATCCGAGGTGATCGATGCCGGCACTCCGGGCAGTCTCACGATCTCGCTGAGGTAGACTTGAGCCAACTGCTCTCTGGTCCAGGTTGTGTGGATGGGCAGGAAATGAGCTGCCTTGGTTAGCCGGTCCACAATGACTCAGATCGAGTCGTGCCCCAGCTGTGAACGTGGGAACCCGGTGACGAAGTCCATAGTGATCTGGTCCCATTTCCACATCGGCACCGGTAAGGGCTGTAATTTTCCTGCAGGCCGCTGATGCTCTGCTTTTATCTGCTGGCATACCAGGCAGTGAGCTACGTGTCGTGTCACATCCCCCTTCAACTTGGGCCACCAGAAGGTCTGCTTGAGGTCCCTGTACATCTTCGTGCCCCCCCGGATGCGCCGTATAAGGGGCGCGGTGTGCCTCTGTCAGAATCTCCTCCTTCAATTCCGGCGAATCCGGTACGCAGAAACGCCCACGGAACCGCAAGACACCGTCACTTCCCACTGCAAAGTCGTTCTCCTGGTTCGGGTGGATCTTGTCTCGCACGAGCCGTAAGTACGGGTCCGTCAGTCGTCCTTCTCGGATTTTCTCAAAAAGCGTCGGCTTGACCACCAACGCCGTCAGTCGAGCAACAGTGCCCGCCGATACCACCTCCAACCTCAGTCGCGAGAATTCCGCGATCAGGGTGCTCTGCTCAGTTATCGCGCGTGCCGGCGTCTCCTCCGGTTGCCCCTTCCTGCTTAAAGCGTCCGCCACCCACGTTTGCCTTCCCGGGGTGGTATTGGATTGTTAGATCGTAATCCTTCAACAATTCAAGCCACCGCCTCTGCCGCAAATTTAGCTCCTTTTGGGTGAACAGATACTTGAGACTTTGGTGGTCTGAAAAGACGTTACAGTGGACACCAAAGAGGTAGTGTCTCCATAACTTTAGAACGAAGACCACTGCAGCCAGTTCCAAATCATGACTCGGGTAGTTCTTTTCGTAATCCTTCAGCTGCCTGGATGCATAGGCTATTACCTTCCCCTGTTGCATCAAAACACCCCCAAGTCCGATTCTCGATGCGTCGCAGTACACTTCATAATCCTCTCCGGGCGTGGGTAGTACAAGAATAGGCGCCCTGGTTAGCCTCCTTTTAAGTTCTTCGAAGCTCTCTTGGCACTTAGCCGTCCATAGAAACTTTTCCCCTTTCTTGGTCAACCGGTTTAAAGGGGCCGCAATCTTCGAGAAACCCTCGACGAAGCGTCTATAATATCCCGCCAGTCCCAAGAAGCTGCGGATCTCCGTCACTGTCATCGGTGGTTGCCAGTCGATCACCGATTCCACCTTCTTGGGGTCCACAGCGATTCCCTCTGCCGAGATCACGTGCCCTAGGAAACCCACCTCTCGTAGCCAGAATTCACACTTCTTGAGCTTCGCGAACAGCCTCTGTTCCCTGAGGGTTTGGAGAATCGTTCGTAAGTGGTCCTCGTGCTCCTCGTCGGTAGATGAATAGATCAGACGGAACCGCCCTAAGATTTCAGACAGACGACGGGCTCGACCCGCCCGGCAACCCTACCGTTCCGTCCATCTTGATCGAAATTAATATGAGTACGCCTGCTCCTCGACTTGGAGTTCCCCGATATGACGCCACTGGTTCGCGGACCACCTCTGACGGTGTTGAGCAGTCAGCAACCAAAGTCTTGCGATGCGTCGAGGTACCCCGGTCCTACTACCAAACCCGGACCGACGGCCCTTAAATGCCCAGACTAACCCGACAACAAAGGGGGAGGCCACACTAATACCCTTACAAAAACTCCGGGATGTGCCAATCCAACTAGCCGGGTCACCGCCTACAAGTAATCCTCCTTTGAAAACGATGAACCCACCCGTCGCCAACACGGACTACTTCCGCCCGTCACCAACACGGCTACTAGCTCGGAGTATAACCACCATCCCGGATTCTCCGCCCCGACTGTCCGTCCCTACCGAGGCGACGGTCAAAACTAAAGCTAGGTTTCAGCTCTGAGACCTACCACAAGGTCTACCCCATAGAGAAAGCTGAAAGCAGGGCATCCTAGCCGAAAGTAACCGATGCCAGAGCGCCATGCAGTCAACAACCCCTCGCCGATCAGTACTCCTTCACAATCACTAAACTCGCAACCCAAATCCTCAAGGCTATACCTTGGTTATGGGAAGCTGGCGACGACAACCAAGGAATACGGTCCTACCTCCGTCTTGGTGCCGAAGGGGTGCGACACTCTGGTTAACCCCTACCGCTCGGTCCCAATAATTGCCCCTCCAATCACCATGCACCGAACCGAGCTGCACACCCCCAGACCAAACGCTCCCCTTTCCCAACTAGGAGTATTCTAAGCTCTAGGCCCGCTCACCCAAAATCGAGCCCAAACGAACAAAATTTGCTAGCCCCGGGGGCCTCCTTTCTCAAATCAAAGGAGAACCCCAAGGCCCCAACTCGACGATTCCTACCACCATCGCAGTGTCTACCGCAAAAGCCGAACTATGGGTGACAATCATAAGGGAAGAATCCTCATTCCCACCATACCTTGTCCAAGATGCAAAAGAATCGGTCGACTATCTGCTGTAACTTAAACCCAGTAGACCTAGAAGGTACCATTTAGACAAGAGGCTACCCAGTACTCACGACCGACACGGCCGACTCACTAACAAACACCGTCGGATTACTCAACCCCCAGTCGCCGTCACTAACGAACGACAAGCACAGCAGGGCAGGGGAGGGGTTCGAAAAAACAAAAGCCGGCGCAACGACTGCTGTGATAACAGCCGCACCAAGTGCATGAACAACGTCAGCAGGCCCACCGTATCCCGTGCTGGTTGCTTAATCCATTATTCCTAGCAACCATCAATACCCCGGTGGCAGCCGGCCTCGACCCCAGCCTCCAAACCACACGACTAATCAAGCCAAAACAACACGACTACACAAGCACGCCGACCCAGCTAAACCGGGAAACAAAACTTAATCTGCAACCACACACAACAACAAGTCAGCTCTAGCCTCCTGCTAGCATAGCACTCAACAACTATCGAGAAAAGGGACCTATACTTTCCCCCCGGTCACTCGCGTTCTACTCTTCTATCCATTCATTTTATTCATTTGTAGCTAAGTGAGGTATCTTTGTGGATTCGGGCCACACTGTTGTGATTGAAGAAAGTCTCTGATACCATCTTAATCTGTCACGCCCCGGGGGATTAATTTAGCGGAAACGGATTACAAAAGGTATGTATTTATTTTTTTTTTGAAAACCTTCTTCCCCGGCGCGTGCCCAGATCCGCCGCATATACAGGATCACTCTACAAACGGACAGAGTCTCCCCTGTATATGCACGGCGTCGCGGTTTGTACAATGTTCAAAACGAGTAAACATTCAATCACAACAATCCAAACGTATAACCATTCACATGTGCAGAATAAACTCACGGCCGATTAGTTTGAAAGGATAAAACCCACAATTGTTGAAACGGCGCCCACCCGGCATCCATATTTTGAAAACCCTTTTTCGAAAGCAACATAAACTCAGGGGTTTGAGAAACAGTGCCCACACGACACTTAGGTTTTGAAATCCATTTTCGCAAACCATAAATCCACAAGGTTTTGAAAACGGTGCCCACACGGCACCCGAGTTTTGAAATAGTAGTTTTCGCAATCTGTTCTTTTATTTGCTATTTTATTTTCCAAAGCGGCCCACAGAGATGTAAAGAAAACTAAACAATTCAGTTGTCACCGTACCGACATCCACACCGACCCCACGAGGGTATCGAGAACCATCCACAGTCTACAAATAATAAATGGAATGCGACAGTAAGAGGTAAAGTACTGTTCCGGTCTCCTGGGACCCAGAATTTCTAGCCGCGGCCTCACCGTCGCCTAACACTCCCTCCTGTAGGACCCTGTCGCAAAGTGGGAAGTCAGCGACTAAACAAAAGTGATAAAAGTAAAGCAGGTAAAGAAAACGTCCAACCGTAGTCTATCCGGAGCAACCACCCTCGCAAGGGAAAAGTAGAATCAAACACCTGTAAACCTGCAATACCCGATCCCGTCGGACAACTAAACCGACGAATCGCACCGCGCCCAAGTCGGACAACTAAACCGAATGGGTCGCACCGCTCCCACGTCGGACAACTAAACCGACGGGTCGCACCGCTCGCACCTTGGCGCATACATGCCCCACAACTAAAGAGGCCCCACGCCGTCCTGTGGGTATACACGGGTCATAGACCACTTTTCCGGAAAAGCGCACCCTTGCGGTGGCCAAACCGCGGGTGCGCGTGCTGCAGCCTCGAGCAAAGTAACCATAGTACCACATAACCGGCAAAGTAACCATAGTACCACATACCCGAGCAAAGTAACCATAGTACCAAAAACTACCATGTTAGCACAATTAATATACTATATTAAACAAGGTACGATTGCCGGAAACCCGACGCTAAAACCCAAAGCAAAACCCACCTGTAAAAACGGTGACCCCGCTCAGCTCCTCCGCGTCCCGGTGCGCTCGCCCGGACCCACACGGACCTGCCGAGGGAAAAATAGTAACTCGGAACTCGAAAAGTATACGAACTGCAAGGCCCTCCCGTCGGTGGCGGGGCCCGGCCCGCCGATCTGGGATGGCGGCGGCGACGTCCCCCGGCGAGGGCGAAGGCACGGACGGCCCCGTGCGGCTCCCCGACTCACCGTCCGCATGCGGGGCTGCGCACGCAATAGCCCCACCCCGTGCGGGCTCACCCCCGCATGCGGGGCTGCGCACGCGCGCCCAGCCCCGAGCGGGTTCACCCCCGCAAGCGGGCTGCCGCGTGCCCGGCCCCATGCGGGCTCCCCACCCCATGTGGCTGGCACGCGCCCCAGCCCCGTGCGGTTTCCCACCCGCATGCGGGCGCGCACGACGCCCAACCCGAGCGGTTCACCCCCCGCAAGCTGGGCTGCGCGCGTGCGGCCCATGCGGGCTCCCCACCCCATGCGGGCGCGCACGCACCCGCCCGTGCGGGTTTCCCCCCCCCCGGCGGGCTTGCGCGCGTGCCCGGCACCATGCGGGCTCCCCACCCGCATGCGGGGCTGCACCAAGGCCCAGCCCCGTGCGGGCCGCACGGCGCGCCGCCCGCACGGGGGCTGCGCACGGGCGCGCCGCCCGCATGGGGGCTGCGCACGGGCGCCGGATTCCGGGGAATCCGTCGCCTGTGCCCCCGTTTCCCCCTCCCCCAAAGAAAAAAAAAAAAAAACAAGAAACAGAAACCCAAGAACGGCGAAACTACGCCTCACCTCGTTACGTCGTCGGAGGTTGTAAGGGGAGGGATCGCCTCGTTCCTGTGTGCCCGATTCCGAGGTGTGCGTTGTTCTTCCCGTTCCTCGATCGCTCCGCCGCGGTGCCTCGCGCCGATCGATGAGAAGATGAGGGTTTGCGTGAGAGGACGGTAGGGGACTCCACCTCTAAACCCAACACATACGTATTAATATTAGCCGCCTCCGTACACGGGAACTTAACCCTAAAGTCCCAAAATACAAATCAATCTCGGCGAAATGAGTTTGGGTGCGAACCTGGGTCCGGTCCGCCTCGAAGAACGTGTAAGTCGCCTGAACTGCTGCCAACTTCCGGAATTTATTCGGAGATTCCGGGGGCAGAATCCAGATCCGATCGCGCCGCCGAAATCCATTTCGCGAGCTTTATTCTAAAAATACCCGCGAGCCCCGACAGTCTGCCCAAGATAAAGAAAAATAATTCACACCCCGACCCCTTAGTCGAAAAGTGGATTATACACAGAATTTAAACAGAAGGTCTAGAAAGGCAAATAAAGCCGCTGG
>CM055075.1:16100706-16168470 GCA_029204045.2 Tillandsia leiboldiana
TTAGGTGAGATATCTCGGTGGATGTTGGGCCCGTCACTGTTGTGATTAAAGCAAAGTCTCTGATACCATCTTAATCTGTCACGCCCCGGGGGTTTGTTTTAGCGGAAACGGTACACAAAAGTAAGCGTAAGGTGCGTACAAAAATTTTCTTTAAAACCTCCTTCCCCGGCGCGTGCCCAGACCCGCCGCATATACAGATTCACTCGAAAATCGGGCAGAGTCTCCTCTGTATATGCACGGCGTCGCGGCTATTACAACCGTCAAACACAAGCAATCATTTTCCATTTAATCACAACAGTTCGAAGTAGTACGGTGCATGAAGACTAAACAATACCCGTGGCCAGTCAAGTTGAAAGTATAACTCACCGTTTTGAAAACAGGCCCACACGGCCTTAGGTTTTGAAAACAGATTGGAAAACGGCATAAATCCACAGGGTTTGGAAAACGGGCCCACCCGACCCTAGACTTTTGAAAACGGTTTTCGAAGTCCTTTTTCTTTTGTTTTCTAGTTGGTTTGTTTAGAAAACGGCCAAACGGGATCAATAAAGGAAACAGTAGTGCATAACCAGAACGAAAGTAATCAACATCCACACGACCCCACAAGGGTATCGAGAACCACGCCGTAACCTATAATACCAAATGAAATGCAGAGAAAGTAAAGAAAACAGCATACTAGGGCTCCCACAGCCCGACTGCTCCCACCTCGGCCTCACCGTCGCCTACCTCTACCCCCTGGAGGTACCTGTCACAGAGTGGGTAGTCAGCGACACTGTCATGATAACAATACTAAAGCAGTAAAGTAATACCAAGCCACAAAAGTAAGACTAGCCGGAGCAACCACTCTACTCATAACGGTAACTCGCAACCACCTGTACCACCTGTGAGACCTGTAACCCCGGTAACACCTGTAACACCTGACCTCGTCGGGCACCAATCCCGGCAGGTCGCACACCTGACCTCGTCGGGCACCAATCCCGACAGGTCGCACCGCTCACACCTTGGTGCCTCGAACCCCACACCTACGGGGGCCCCACTACATCCCCTCGTGGGTAACACGGGTCGGAGACCGCCTTTCCGGAAAAGAGCACCCTTTGCGGTGGCCAGACCGCGGGTGCGCGTGTCGCAACTCGAGCATAAGAAACCAAGACACGGGGTAATATAGTACATCATAGAAACCGTCAGCGTTAGTACCGATTAACATTTAATAAAAATCCCTTTCGGAATACTAACACTATACTAAGCCTCGACCGAAAACCCACCTTTTCATTGTCGCGCTCCTGACCGATGCTAGGTTCTCCCGCGTCTCGGGTGCCCGCCCGGACCTACAAGAACCTGTCATACAGGAGTCAGAAATTCAAGACTCCGCAAGATTAAAGACTACAACACCCGGCGCTCCCCCCCACCTTGCGCACAATTCGAACACGTACGCGCCCGGCCCCGTGCGGCTGGGCGGCGTACTACCTGCGTGCGGCGCCGTCCGCATGCGGCGTCACCCCCATGCGGCGCTGCCCACTTGTGGGTGCGCGCGGCGCTGCCCGCATGCGGTGTTGCCCGCATGCGGGCGCGTGTAGCGCCGCCCGCATGCGGCGCCGCCCGCATGCGGTGCCGCCCCCACGCGGCGCTGCCCGCATGCGGGCGCGTGCGGCGCCGTCCGCATGCGGCTCTGCCCGCATGCGGGGGCATGCGGCGCCGCCCGCATGCGGCGCCGCCCGCATGCCGCAGCGCCCGCATTAGGAAGCATGCGGCGCCGCCCGCATGCGGCATCACCCGCATGCGGTGCCGCCCGCATGCGGCGGCGCCAGCATGCGGAAGCATGCGGCGCCGCCCGCATGCGGCATCGCCCGCATGCGGTGCCGCCCGCATGCGGCGCCGCCAGCATGCGGAAGCATGCGGCGCCGCCCGCATGCGGAAGCATGCGGCGCCGCCCGCATGCGGTGCCGCCCTCATGCGGCGCCGCCCGCATGCGGCGCCGCCCGCTTGCGGCGCCGCCCGCATGCGTGGCTCCGTGCGTGCCGGCTCCGGTGACGGTGCCGACTCCCCTCCTCCCTTTTACCTAAGAGAACCAAGAAAAGCCCAAATCAAGAACCCTAACCTATGCTCACCTTGGTTTCGTCGGCTAGGGTTGATCTAGGGGATGATCGTCCTGTTCTTGCGTGCCCGGTAACGAAGGGTATGCCGACGATCTTCCCTCTCCTCACCCGCTCCGCCTTGCTTCTCCACTCGACCGGTTGGGAAACAGTAAGGTTCGGTTGGGAAACTGAAAGGTTGGGGAAGTGGGTTCTCGTTGCACTTGGGGTTTCGTACGCAGGGGAGTTGTGGGAAGTTGCACGACAGGGAAAAGGCGGGAGCGGTTAGGGTGGCGGGAGTGGTTAGAATGGGGAATGGGAATGAACCCATTTCAAATCAAAAGCGGGTAATAATAATTCGGGTGTGAACCAGGGTCCGGTCTGCCTAAAAAAAACCGCGCTGACCACCTGAACCGCTAGCCACCTTTCGGAATTTATTCCGGGAGATTCCGGCGTCGGAATTCAAAACCGATTGTGCCGCCGTTCTCCGTTTCGCGAGCTTTATGAACTAAAAATACCCGCGAGCCCCGACGGTCTGTCCGGAAACAAAGAATTATTCGATCACCTTCCGGCCCCCCCCCGAAATGAATTGCGAAATTAAGAAACCAAAAGTAGACCCAAAAACATTTTAAACCAGCGGCTACTACATCACTCACCTCTTAAAACGAGTTTCATCCTCGAAACTCAATCCTGGTTCGCGGTGAAGAGATAGGGGTAGCCCTCCCTCATCTTCGATTCCAGTTCCCACGTCGCTTCCCGCTCCTCATGGTTGTTCCAGTGCACCTTCACATAGGGGATGACTCGGTTTCGAAGCGTCTTGCTTTCTCTTGCTAGTATTCGCATAGGGGTTTCCTCGAAGCTTAGGTCCTCCTTTAGTTCGAGTGTCGAGACGTCCAGGACATGCGACGGGTCGGGGAGGTATTTCTTGAGCATCGAAACGTGGAACACGTCATGAATCCGGTTGAGGTTCGGTGGTAGGGCAAGGCGGTAAGCCACTGGGCCAATCCGCTCCAGGATCTCGAATGGCCCCACAAACCGCGGGCTCAGCTTGCCTTTTAACCCGAATCGCTTGATTCCCCTGGACGGTGAGACCCGCAAAAACACGTGTTCTCCCACCTGGAACTCTAAGTCGCGGCGTCTCCGATCCGCGTAGCTCTTTTGTCGACTCTGGGCGGTTAGTAAGCGCTGTCTGATAAGGCGCACCTTCTCTTCTGTTTCTTCCACCAAGTCGGGTCCCAAGAACTTCCGTTCTCCCAAGTCGTCCCAACAGATCGGGGATCGGCAGCGTCTCCCGTATAAAGCTTCGTAGGGTGCCATCAGGATGCTGGCCTGGTGGCTATTGTTGTAAGCGAATTCTACAAGTGGTAGGTAACGCTCCCAACCAACTCCCCAATCGAGTACACAGGCCCGAAGCAGGTCCTCTAGCGTCTGTATCACTCGCTCCGACTGCCCGTCTGTCTGAGGGTGGAAGGCTGTGCTGAACTGCAATTTAGTCCCCAAGGCTCGTTGTAGACTCTGCCAAAACTTGGAGACGAAACGCGTGTCTCTGTCTGATGTGATCGATGCCGGTACTCCATGCAGTCTCACAATCTCGCTGAGGTAGACTTGACACAACCGCTCTCTGGTCCAGGTTGTGTGAATCGGCAGAAAGTGCGCTGACTTGGTTAGCCGGTCCACCACAACCCATATTGAGTCATGTCCTTGCTGTGAACGTGGGAACCCGGTGACAAAGTCCATGGTGATATGATCCCACTTCCACTCCGGTACCGGTAAGGGTTGTAACTTTCCCGCCGGCCGTTGATGTTCCGCCTTTATTTGTTGACACACCAGGCAATGAGCTACCTATCTTGTCACATCCCTCTTCATCTTGGGCCACCAGAAGGTCTGCTTGAGGTCTCTGTACATCTTTGTGCCTCCTGGATGCGCTGCATAAGGGGCGCTGTGTGCCTCAGACAGGATTTCCTTCTTCAATTCCGGGGTATCCGGCACGCAAATCCGCCCGCGGAACCGTAGAGTGCCGTCGCCTTCCACTGAAAAGTCACCTTCCTGATCTGGTGAGATGTTGTCTCTTACGAGCTGTAAGTGCGAGTCCGCCTGCTGTCCCTCTCGAATCTTCTCGTGCAGTGTTGGCTTGACCACCAAAGTTAGAAGTTGCGCAACCGTGCCTGCTGGCACTACTTCCAACCCTAGTCGTGAGAATTCCGCGATCAAGCTGCTCTGCTCAGTTATCGCACCTACCGATCCTCCCTCCAATCGCCCCTTCCTGCTCATAGCGTCCGCTACCACGTTTGCTTTCCCGGGGTGGTATTGGATTGTTAGGTCATAATCCTTCAGTAACTCAAGCCCCCGCCTCTGCCGCAGGTTTAGTTCCTTTTGGGTGAATAGGTATTTAAGACTCTGGTGATCTGAGGAGATGTTACAATGGACACCAAAGAGATAGTGTCTCCATAACTTCAGGACGAAGACCACTGCCTCTAATGCCGTCGTCGGGGGGTGGCAACACCTCGTCCGCTACAGTCGCTGTAGGGAGCACTCCCGCGAAGTTTCCCCCACCGGGGGTTTGAACTGACCAACAAACTAGGTAGGGTTCTCTTTTTAGAACCATTTGTAAGGGGTTCCTACCTGGCGCCCGACCCGCCTTCCCTCCCCGTGACATGGCGTTCACAACTCCTAAGACGGACTAGTGGAGTGACCCCACTCCGAACCCATAAACCCCCCCCCCCCCCCCCCCCCCCCCCCCCCCCCCCCCCCCACCCCCGGGCACAACCGCACAGTACACGGAGAAAGAAAAAGACAAAAACGGAAGATGAAAGTCGAGGCCTAACCAAAAAGAGGTAAAGGAAAAAAAATATACCTGTGATTCCCGTTTCTAGGATTCTGCATCACTGCTCCCCGGGGCGGCTGGGGAGGTCCGTCCACAACCTCTGGGCTAGCCACGTTCGGCGTGGCGGGGTGGGGACTCGGTAGCAGAAGAGTCCGTCAGGCGTAGGTCATCAGGTCTCGGTGCCGGGGGTCTAGTGACGCCCGGCTTCCGGGGGCACTCGTAACGTGTGTGGCCCGGCCTGCCACACCGGAAGCAATGTTCATCCCGCCAAGGGCAATTCATCATTGAATGCGCACCATCACAAATGACGCAAGGCGTTGGTGGTTCAGGTCCCTCCCTCGTCGCCTGCCCGGGTTTCGGCCCTTTCCTCTGGCGCTTGGTTGTTCTGCCGCTCTGGTAGGGGTCCCCTGTCGGGCCGGGGTAGGGGTGTGCCCGTCGTGTACGCTCTAGCTCTGCGCGCACGGCCAAGTTGACCGCTCCCTGAAAGGTGGAAACGCCAGTTGGTGGTATCCCACGGGGGTTAACACCACCGGTGCCGTGCTGGGCGTGGTCGACACCCTCCACCTCCTGGGTCAGTATACCCACGTGCTCCGCGAGACTTAGCAGTTGCCCAGCCACGTCGCGCAGCTGGTTGCGTAGTAAGCGGTTCGCCTCTGCCGCAAGGTCCATGTCCGGCAGCAGTTACCCACCCAAAATCGGGCTTCTATCTGTGCACACCAAGGAAACGCATCAGTCCCATCATACCCAGGAAAACCGAGCGTAAATAAACCACACTAATTTCCCCTCCCCCCGTTCACTCGCGTCCTACACCCTTACGTCCTACACATTTCATTTATTCGTAGTTAAGTGTGATATCTCGGTGGATGTTGGGCCGTCACTGTTGTGATTAAAGCAAAGTCTCTGATACCATCTTAATCTGTCACGCCCCGGGGGTTTTGTTTTAGCGGAAACGGTACACAAAAGTAAGCGTAAGGTGCGTACAAAAATTTTCTTTAAAACCTCCTTCCCCGGCGCGTGCCCAGACCCGCCGCATATACAGATTCACTCGAAAATCGGGCAGAGTCTCCTCTGTATATGCACGGCGTCACGGCTATTACAACCGTCAAACACAAGCAATCATTTTCCATTTAATCACAACAGTTCGAAGTAGTACGGTGCATGAAGACTAAACAATACCCGTGGCCAGTCAAGTTGAAAGTATAAACTCACCGTTTTGAAAACAGGCCCACACGGCCTTAGGTTTTGAAAACAGATTGGAAAACGGCATAAATCCACAGGGTTTGGAAAACGGGCCCACCCGACCCTAGACTTTTGAAAACGGTTTTCGAAGTCCTTTTTCTTTTGTTTTCTAGTTGGTTTGTTTAGAAAACGGCCAAACGGGAACAATAAAGGAAACAGTAGTGCATAACCAGAACGAAAGTAATCAACATCCACACGACCCCACAAGGGTATCGAGAACCACGCAGTAACCTATAATACCAAATGAAATGCAGAGAAAGTAAAGAAAACAGCATACTAGGGCTCCCACAGCCCGACTGCTCCCACCTCGGCCTCACCGTCGCCTACCTCTACCACCAGGAGGTACCTGTCACAGAGTGGGTAGTCAGCGACACTATCATGATAACAATACTAAAGCAGTAAAGTAATACCAAGCCACAAAAGTAAGACTAGCCAGAGCAACCACTCTACTCATAACGGTAACTCGCAACCACCTGTACCACCTGTGACACCTGTAACCCCGGTAACACCTGTAACACCTGACCTCGTCGGGCACCAATCCCGGCAGGTCGCACACCTGACCTCGTCGGGCACCAATCCCGACAGGTCGCACCGCTCACACCTTGGTGCCTCGAACTCCACACCTACGGGGGCCCCACTACATCCCCTCGTGGGTAACACGGGTCGGAGACCGCCTTTCCGGAAAAGAGCACCCTTTGCGGTGGCCAGACCGCGGGTGCGCGTGTCGCAACTCGAGCATAAGAAACCAAGACACGGGGTAATATAGTACATCATAGAAACCGTCAGCGTTAGTACCGATTAACATTTAATAAAAATACCTTTCGGAATACTAACACTATACTAAGCCTCGACCGAAAACCCACCTTTTCGTTGTCGCGCTCCTGACCGATGCTAGGTTCTCCCGCGTCTCGGGTGCCCGCCCGGACCTACAAGAACCTGTCATACAGGAGTCAGAAATTCAAGACTCCGCAAGATTAAAGACTAGAACACCCGGCGCCCCCCCCCACCTTGCGCACAATTCGTACACGTACGCGCCCGGCCCCGTGCGGCTGGGCGGCGTACTACCTGCGTGCGGCGTCGTCCGCATGCGGCGTCACCCCCATGCGGCGCTGCCCACTTGTGGGTGCGCGCGGCGCTGCCCGCATGCGGTGTTGCCCGCATGCGGGCGCGTGTAGCGCCGCCCGCATGCGGCGCTGCCCGCATGCGGGGGCATGCGGCGCCGCCCGCATGCGGCGCCACCCGCATGCGGTGCTGCCCACATGCGGCGCCGCCCGCACGCGGCGCTGCCCGCATGCGGGGGCATGCGGCGCCGCCCGCATGCGGGGGCATGCGGCGCCGCCCGCATGCGGGGGCATGCGGCGCCGCCCGCATGCGGCTCTGCCCGCATGCGGGGGCATGCGGCGTCGCCCGCATGCGGCGCCGCCCGCATGCGGCGCCGCCCTCATGCGGCGCCGCCCGCATGCGTGGCTCCGTGCGTGCCGGCTCCGGTGACGGTGCCGACTCCCCTCCTCCCTTTTACCTAAGAGAACCAAGAAAAGCCCAAATCAAGAACCCTAACCTATGCTCACCTTGGTTTCGTCGGCTAGGGTTGATCTAGGGGATGATCGTCCTGTTCTTGCGTGCCCGGTAACGAAGGGTATGCCGGCGATCTTCCCTCTCCTCACCCGCTCCGCCTTGCTTCTCCACTCGACCGGTTGGGAAACAGTAAGGTTCGGTTGGGAAACTGAAAGGTTGGGGAAGTGGGTTCTCGTTGCACTTGGGGTTTCGTACGCAGGGGAGTTGTGGGAAGTTGCACGACAGGGAAAAGGCGGGAGCGGTTAGGGTGGCGGGAGCGGTTAGAATGGGGAATGGGAATGAACCCATTTCAAATCAAAAGCGGGTAATAATAATTCGGGTGCGAACCAGGGTCCGGTCTGCCTAAAAAAAACCGCGCTGACCACCTGAACCGCTAGCCACCTTCCGGAATTTATTCCGGGAGATTCCGGCGTCGGAATTCAAAACCGATTGCGCCGCCGTTCTCCGTTTCGCGAGCTTTATGAACTAAAAATACCCGCGAGCCCCGACGGTCTGTCCGGAAACAAGGAATTATTCGATCACCTTCCGGCCCCCCCCGAAACGAATTGCGAAATTAAGAAACCAAAAGTGGACCCAAAAACATTTTAAACCAGCGGCTACTACAGCTACCCTATGCGTCGCCGCCGCGGAGCCCTAGGGCACCGCCGCACGGCCCTAGGGCATCGCCGCCGCGGCCGCGATACGCACCGTGTCGGGTTATATTAATAATGATCTAAATAGGGGAAAAAACACCTAGAGGGGGGTGAATAGGTGTAAACGTTGAAACACTCAAAAATCGTTGCGCAATAAAACCCAATGCGGAAATAAAAATAGCACGCAAGATTTTTACGTGGAAAACTCCAAACCGGAGTAAAAAACCACGGGACCGATAACATGGTGAAATCCACTAGAATTATAACACGTACAAAGGTGATATACCGTACTCACAGACGACTCAACCTTTTTCCATACGCTCCTAGTTGATCTTCTCCGCTCGCTCCGCAACGCTGCTCGAATCCACGATTTGCGTCCAACGCCGAATCCACGACGTCTGACCGAATCCACGGTCTTCACCCAGTAGCACGTCTCGAATCCACGAACGTACCTCGCTCCGAATCCACGAGAGCGGTAGCACCTTGAATCCACAAGGCCATGCGAGTCCACGCGCCGATTTTGGAGAAATCGTTGTTTTTTGGGTTGTGATGATCCGCCGAATACTTAGATTAGAAATAGATCGGAAATACCATCTAAGTATTCATTAATTTGATTCTACTCAAAATCTGAGTAAGAAAACCTAGAATCAAATTAATCAATATAGATGAAGAAACATAGGATTAAGTCTATTGATTTCCTTTCTTCTCTATAGGTGGATTCTTCTTTTTATGGCCGTATTTTGATTTATTCGGCTTTTTACGGCTTGCCCTAAAAAATGAATCGTAGGGTTTATTTATAGGTTAGAAACTTGTGGAAGAAGATAAGAATAAAAAACTAACCTTTTCTGGAATTTTACAAGACGACGATCCAGATCGGATTTACGGCGATCCGGACTGTCGTAACGAAACAGCTAATTTCCAGAAAAACAAAGGTTCGGGATCCGGATTGAAATGCCTGATCCGGACTGTTCATACATTTCAGCAAAAACCAATGTTCGGGATCCGGATCAGAAATATCTTGGATCCGGATTGGATTTGCGTATGAACCAACACCCTTCGGGATCCGGACTGTCGTGTCTGATCCGGATCCTGAACTGTCACGCCCCGAGTTCGAAAACCAGTGTATAAATATTATTTATTATTTTTTTTTTTTATCAGAGTTGCGAAAACAGCCAGGGCAATGACAGACCGCCACATATATAGAAGAGACCCAATCCCCTATGGAATTGAGCCTTTTCTATATATGCACGGCTAGCTTGGCAACAACATCAAAGTACTAACTACGTACTACAACCAACAAAAACAAGTAAACTTTACAACTATCTTTACAAATATACAAAACTAAACACATATTTTTGAGAAAACTATTCTGAAAATAGGTTTTAGGCCCAAACTTCGAAGAGCAATGCCTTTGTCCTATCAAACAAGAACAGACTCAGGCGACCCTACGACGTTCAGTAAAACATTTAGTTGATTAAAATTATGTGTTCAGCAGTGTAATATTTGATCAACAGAAAAGCAGGCTCAATCATAATGCAAATGCTCAAGCTCTCGGTCCACTGACCGGGTAATCGGCAACACGCCGGGAAATCCCCACTGGGATGCAATATCAGAATCAACTGAGTCTCAACTCATATGCAAGAATAAGCAGCAACTAAATATCATGGATCAGATATAATCAGGAAGTACTGATAATCACGTATATAACCTAGCAAATGACCAATCAGGCATGGCAATGTCCAGAATAATGATATGAAATACTGGAAGCGCTATGTAAAGCAACAGATAACTGATAAAAGTTATAACTCAGGCATGAAGCAGTATAACTGAATCGAAAGGAAGGCAGGCTCAAAGTAATAGTTAAGCTACCAAAAACAGGGGTCCAACCAATACCGTACACAGAGGGCCGAAATGATAAAGCCCGGACCGAAGATAAACCCACCTGTCAAATCGCAGGCGACTAGACTGAATCAACTGTACGCTCAGAACCAGATGCAAACTGGACAGACCTGAATCAAACATATTGATCAGGGATCGATTTTAACTCTAACTTATTTCAAGTCAACTTAACCCTGCCTGATTGGTCATTTGCTAGGTTATATACCTGATTATCAGTACTTCCTGATTATATCTGATCCATGATATTTAGTTGTTGAGTACGTAGTTAGTACTTTGATGTTGTTGCCAAGCTAGCCGTGCATATATAGAAAAGGCTCAATTCCATAGGGGATTGGGACTCTTCTATATATGTGGCGGTCTGTCATTGCCCTGGCTGTTTTCACAGCTCTGATAAAAAAAAAATAGAAAAATAAAAAATATTTATACACTAGTTTTTGAACTCGGGGCGTGACATGAACATGTCCCATGTCCAGTTTTTGATTTTTATGCAATTAAAAAATTCATCCAAGTGTTTCTACACTATAAGAAGTATCCGGATCACCAAAAATAATTAGTTAAACATACCTGATCCTTTTGAATTCTTCTTTCTTGAGATTGAGTTAAATGATCCAAACTTCTTCACCTTCAATCTTCAAGACTTAATACTTTCACGAAATGCGCCAAAACAAATTCCTTAACAATCTCCCCCTTTGGCGGTTTCGTGACAAAACACAAATCCACTTAAGAAAATTCAAAAAGATATTTTTGTTGCTATCACCATACAACAAAAATTTACAATGGAGATCCAAAATTAAATACATGAGATAAACTTCTAAAACAGACTCTAGACTTAGACATCTGCACTCTCTGCAAAAAGAAATCATTCTTGACAAAAGAGATCGTTAGATACCTCAAGAATATTTAGCATTCAAAACCTAACAGAGATAGAGTTTATACTCACCATGACATTCACGAATTCAGATATGTAATAAGATCACAATCAAACATCGACATATCTTCTAAACAATAAAATTCAAAATGTCATAACTTTGTTAGTAATCAAACAACTTGTTAGTAATATTACATGCCCAAATAGTTAGTCGAATAGTTAGTCGAGGCATGCATTGAAACAATAAAAACCAAAGTTGAAGTTATACTTACCTTTCAAGTTGAGGTTATACTTACCTCCATAGTTTCAAGTTTCTCACAATCTCAAGCATTGTAAAGTAACATTGTATCATTGTTTATACTTCTCTCCCCCTTTTTGTCACTAAAGTTAACCAAATTTACAAAAGAAGGAAGAGTTAAAACAGTTTCAAAAGTCGAGGGAAAAACAGAAAAACCTGCAAAAGAGAAGATTAGAATAAAACATTATTCAGAATCCTCAGAACTGATGCATCCTAGCTTCTGAAATATTTTCTTGATGCGCTTGTTCATTGAAGTTTGCTCTTTCTTAACCTCTCTAAGATCCTCTTTCATCTCAACGAACTCGTTAGACATGCGTTCTTGCTCGTTGGAGAGACGCTGTTGTTCTTTATAGATTGAGGTAACCGATGCATCATCATCGAAAGTTGAGGGAGGTGCTTGTTGTGCTGCATGTGCTGGTGGGACTGGAGGTGTTGCTTGTGGTGCAGAAGTTGTTGCTTGTGGTTGTGCTCTTCGTTGGCGAGGAGGTGATGGGGGCTCATCTTGTTTAGTGGAGAGAGACTTCACTATTGTCGTTTCATTGATTGTTCCTAGACTGTGCATGTAGGAGCTCGCACTTGTGTCGACTTTAAATTTCCGAAAGATGCGCATAATTATCATAGGATAGGGGAGTCTCTCTGTAGGGTGAGCATGTTCCACATAGCGTGCCATCCTTGACCAGATGAGGTAAGGAATGTTTAAATTTGCTCCCATTACCGCTGCGGGGTTTCCAAGAAGATAAAGAAATAACATCCTGTCCCATCAAAGAATCTTTGTATTCATGTTTGGAAGAATGCTATAGCAAACAATGAAGTTCACGTAGCGATACTCCGGTCGAAGCTCTTTTGAAAAGACGGAATTCCCTGTCGATAGAGTATCTGGAAGACAAATTCCATTAACTACCACTCTCCAGGTGTGACACCTCCAGAATTTGAAATAGTCCTATATATAAATGATATAATAGGACTAAAACTCTTAACCCGGCTATAGCATTTTGGTTGGTAGCAATATCCAAGAGGTTATGAGAGTTAAGCGTGCTAGAGCTAGAGTAGTTCTAGGATGGGTGACCCCCTGGGAAGTTGGGGCGTCACAATTGGTATCAGAGACAATCACCAGCCGGAAATGTGAGATGAGTCTCGGCTGAGCCAGGGTTATATAGCGGGTAGAGTGTGGCTCCCCAGCTAATGACCGTTGTAGGTGGAGTGTAGCTCCCTACAAGGTCAGCTAAGGCTAGCGAGACGAGTCTCATATCGCCTGGTACTAGTGAGTGTGCTTGAGTCTGACGTGGACGTCAGGGCCTTAAAGGGGGGAGGAATGTGACACCTCCAGAATTTGAAATAGTCCTATATATAAATGATATAATAGGACTAAAACTCTTAACCCGGCTATAGCATTTTGGATGGTAGCAATATCCAAGAGGTTATGAGAGTTAAGCGTGCTAGAGCTAGAGTAGTTCTAGGATGGGTGACCCCCTGGGAAGTTGGGGCGTCACACCAGGAGTTGGTGGAGAAGATTTGACTTTTCATATAATGAGGTCCATCAACTCTGGCCTTCATCCCTAACACCTCTCCAATCTGTTGAGGTATGACTTTAATCTTAACATTTTTCACTGATGTTTGAAATTCTCGACGTTCGTCCTCCTGATCAACTAGACTTGAAGCATTTTGATAAAACATTCTTACTGAGTGAAGACAATACCCAGTGGTCTCAGGGAAATGGCAAATGCGAGCAAGACCCGCCTGGTCAAACAGAGTCCCAAAGAGTGTAGATCGTTCCTTCAGTGCGTTGACATTGACATGTCTTTCGCCAATGCATTTCCTTTTCTCAAAATCCTTGATCCTTGCAGTGCTGATAAAGTCTTGTGGTGGAGGCTGGCTAGCAAGTGGTTCTTCAATTGAAATGCCCCGAGCACTTCCTATTTTTCTTGCAACGCTTTTTCGCTTGGTTTTAGTTGGACTAGGTTCCATTGGAGCTTTTCTTTTTTCAGCAGCAGTAGGTGGAGCCTTTGCCTTTGACGTTTCTGCAGGGGCTTTCCCTTTCGAAGCAGTGGGAGCAGTTGCTTCAACCTGAAGCTCATCCCAATCAATGGAATCTGTTTCGGTTTCGGTCTCGGTCTCCGAATTGTCCCGAGCTTTCTTCGCCCTTTTGGGCTTGTTAGTCGCTCTCGTGTGCACCATAGCAGAGAGAAGGAAGATTACCCAAGTGATCACCATTTTGCTATTGTTTGTGAAGAGGAGAATCCTGTGAGCAATAACTCAAGAATACAACAAAAATTGTTTATTTTCAAAAATTTGAAAAATTGTACCTAAACAATCATTATCGTGTAGAGAGACTAGGTATCAAACTAATTTTGCCAAAAGAATTTTAAAAATAGATCAATCCCATGATTTTCAAAAATTCCTATTATATGCCCTAACACCGAATTTTTAGAAATCGAAGCATAAAAATCCGTTAATCAGGAGAATACCTAGCATATAATCAAAACTAATCTACCCAGAGTTCTTATTTCAAAAGAAATTTGATAAAAAACCAATCCAAAATGAAAAAGATACAAAATTTTCATTACGTTTTGAGGAAAAACATGAAAAACTATGAAAAACCGAGATTTTGATCAAGAAAACTTACTTAGAATCGAAGAACTTGAGTTTGGAAGCCTCCAAAATGGATGAATTCTAGAGAGAGAAGCTCTGGAGACTTAGGAACAAAAGATTGAAGTAAAAAGAAATCAAAACCCTTTTGTTCTATATAAAACCCTAGCCGCGATCCGGATCGGATCGTGAATCCAGTCAGGATCGGCTACCCGCAGGAAATACCTGCGTTCGGGATCCGGATCGGCTTGTCCAGTCCGGATCGGCTCCAAACTTTTTCTTCAGAAAAATTTAGAAAAATTTTAGAAAATCCAGAAAAAGATTGTAAGCACTTTTGTGTATCAACTTTAAATGAAAATCATCGTTTCATACAACAAGAAATAGATTATGCAAAATCTATCAATATTATCCAAAAATTGAAACAAAAATTTATAAAAATTAAATCCCTTAAAGTTGAACAACTTCAATCACATCTAACTTGATCTTATGAGTAATGCCTTTATCAAATCATCAATTTGGTAAAGAAAATGAAATACCAAGATCAATAGATGTTTGAAATCCCAAATAAGTTAGATAATATATCTAGTCAAATTATAGTAAGGAGTGGCTCTTTGAGCATCTTTCAATAAAATCCCCACCTTATACCAACCTTGGAATTTGACAGAGTCAAGTATTCTAAAAAGCATTTTATTTAATCAACTCGAACAACCATGCTTGGTATACATGTGGTAGCTGCACACAGTACTCGGACGACCGAGGTGGTAGCTCTTTCCTCCATGTGGTGGTAGTTTTCACTCCTCATTGGGATGTAACTCTTTCCACATCTTTTGAGCATAACAATTTTCATTAACTCCCCCTCAAATGGCTATCAATTATTTAAAATATAAAGTATTCAACCAAAAATTGATCTCAATTTCATACTCGACTCAATTGTCAAATAAGATAAAAACTAAACCAAGAGATCATTTGAGAGAGAAATTGACTTTGATCAAAATAAAGATGATTTAATTGACATAAATGATCATTGCATCAAATGAATTATTATGATATCCAAAGCATAATAAATTTCTAAATAAACGAAAAGATGCTATTAAAGTCAATAATACACATGCTCAATTAATGTTCTATGACTAAGCATAGATAAAGAACAAAAACACAAAAACAAAACCTAACCTAAGCAATGATTTCAAAAGAAATTATTTCAAGGAAAGCATTCCAATTGCCTTACGCAAATGAATAAATCGTTTTAGATCCAAGGGTTTTGTTAAGATGTCAGCTAATTGATCCTGAGTTGAAATGTAGGAAATTTGAAGAATATTTGATTCAACTAGCTCTCTTAGAAAATGATATCTAAGTTTAATGTGTTTTGTTCTCGAGTGCAACACAGGGTTTTTAGAAATGTTTATAGCACTTGTGTTGTCACAAAGAATCGTTACCGAAGTTATTGAAATTCGGAAGTCGCTCAACACGCTTTTCATCCAAATGAGTTGGGTTGAACAACTACCCGCTGAAATATATTCCGCTTCGGCAGTCGAGAGTGCAATGCAGTTTTGCTTTTTACTATGCCATGCAACAAGGCAATGGCCAAGATAAAAACATGCACCACTCGTGCTCTTCCGATCATCCACAGATCCTGCCCAATCGGCATTTGAATATCCTATAATGTCAAGCGTTGTTCCCATAGGATACCAAATTCCGAAATTCAAAGTTCCTTTGATGTACCGGATGATCCTTTTCACCGCTTTCAGGTGAACGTCCTTTGGTGCTGATTGATATCTCGCGCAAATCCCAACACTAAAGGATATATCCGGGCGACTAGCTGTAAGATAGAGTAGACTTCCTATCATGCTGCGATAAAGCTTCTCGTCTACACTCTCACTAAGAGATTCGCTTCCTAATCCCTTATTGCTAGTTCCCATAGGAGTCGAAAAATCTTTAGAATCTTCTAATCCAAATTTCTTCACCAACTCCCTTGCATACTTGGATTGACATAAATGAATGCCTTCTTCAGTTTGTTTCACTTGCAATCCAAGAAAGTAAGTCAATTCGCCCATCATAGACATCTCAAATTCGCTTTCCATGGTTTCCGCGAATTTAGAAGCATCATTATCTCTTGTTGCACCAAATACAATGTCATCGACATAGATTTGTGCTACAATGAAATTATCCTGATAACGCTTCACAAAGAGAGTCCGGTCTGCTCCCCCTCGAGTATAGCCCTTTTCTAATAGGTGCTTTGTCAACCTTTCGTACCACGCTCGCGGTGCTTGTTTTAGACCGTAAAGAGCCTTTTTCAAACGAAAAACATGGTTAGGTTGTTTACAGTCTACAAAACCTTTCGGTTGAGCCACATAAACTTCCTCATTTAAAAACCCATTTAAAAACGCGCTCTTGACGTCCATTTGAAAGAGTTTGATTTTAAAATGACAAGCAATAGCGAATAAAATACGAATTGACTCGAGTCTAGCTACCGGGGCGAATGTTTCATCAAAGTCTATACCTTCTATTTGAGAGTAGCCTTGAGCAACTAAGCGTGCTTTATTCCTGATGATGGTACCATCCTCGTTTTTCTTATTCTTGAAAATCCATTTAGTACCAATCACATTGTGTTGCTTCGGAGGCTTCGTTAATTCCCAGACTTTGTTTCGTTCGAACTGATGGAGCTCTTCCTGCATAGCTTCAATCCTGTAGTAATCCTGAAGAGCTTCATCGATGTTCTTTGGTTCAATCATGGAGACGTAGCATGCGACTCCACAAACCAACTGTCTCTGAGTTCTAACTCCTTCTTGTGGGTCTCCAATAATGTTAGATTCCGGATGATCCTTGGAGATGCGTAACGTTTGCGGTAACGGAGTAGTCGGAGGTACATGTGATAATTCCTGCACATTAGATAAACTTGAAGAACCATTAGATGCATCATCTTTATTGAAGGAGTTATTACGAGAAGATGCATTTACAGGAGTATCATCATCTAGAGACATATCAAGGGTAGATTTATCAGATGAAAAATAGAAAGCTTCGTCTACTTTAACATTTATAGATTCTATCATCGTTTTAGATTCCAAGTTAAATACCCGATATGCTCTACTGTTAGTAGAATAACCCATGAAAATCCCTTCGTCGCTTCGAGAGTCGAACTTACCAAGGTTTTCGCGATCACGCAGAATAAAACATCGACTCCCAAAGATACGAAAATATTTGATATTCGGTTTTCTACTAAACCACAGCTCATATGGTGTATTTAAAGTTCCAGGGCGCAAATACACTCGATTAATTACATAGACGGCGGTGTTCACAGCTTCAGCCCAAAAATATAACGATAAATTTCGGCTATGAAGCATCACACGCGCCATCTCTTGAACAACCCTGTTTTTGCGCTCAACAACACCATTCTGCTGAGGTGTATAGGGTGCTGAGAATTCATGTTTTATCCCATTGGAAGTGCAAAAATCAATGAATTTAGAATTTATGAATTCTCCACCTCTATCACTTCGAACACGAACGATCTTTTCATTTCTTTCATTCATAATACGATGACAAACCTCATGAAAAGAGTCGAAAGTATCCGCTTTCTCTTTTAAAAAAAGTTACCCATGAATACCTAGAGAAATCATCAACCAAAAGAAAAATATACCATTTACCTCCCAAAGATGGTTGATGAATCGGCCCCATTAAATCCATATGCAGTAATTCCAAGGGTCGTTTGGTACCGACGTGGTTCAAGTTCTTGTGTGCAACTCTTGATTGTTTTCCCTTTTGACAACCTCCACACACAATGTTATTTTTAAATAAAAGTTTAGGAACCCCCTTAACCACATCTTTATTTGAAATCCTTGCTAGTTCTTTAAAATTCATGTGACCTAGTCTTTCATGCCAAACAGTTTCATTATCCAAAGAAACTAGGTTACATTTTTCAGAAACTTTGTTCGAAACAACATAGCAATTATTTTCCGATCTAACCCCTTTTAAAAAGAATACCTGGTCCTTATCAGTTACTACACATTCTACAGAAGAAAAATTAACTGAGAACCCATTGTCACAAAGTTGACTTATACTAATAAGGTTAGTCTTTAGGCCTTCAACAAATAAAACATTGTTCAAAACCAGGCCTTCAGGAATAGCGATTGTTCCCTTTGCCATTGTAAGAAGATAAGTCTATCTCTTCCTTGCTAGTGCCGCGCGGGCGGGCGCCGCGCGGCTACGGCGCGCGCCGCGCGGGGCCGGTGCCCGCGCGGCCGCGGGTAGCGTCGTGCGGGGCTAAGGCCCGTACGGTCGCGGAGGGTGCCGCGCGAGGCTGGTGCCCGGTCGGTCGCGGCTTGCACTGCGCGGGGCTAGGGCCCGCGCGATCATGGCAAGTGCTGCGCGGGGCGGGTGCCCGGAGTGCAGATTTCGCATAATCGAGGTGGGTACTTTTGGTTATTACCGGTGTAGAGTCGTTCCCGTATATTCGTTTTGATAAGGTAGATATGTTTGGTAATTTGGCTAACCCCATAGAATGTGAATCCCTTTTATTATGTTAATCAAAGCGGCTACGGTCGCAAGATCGTTATACTATTCTGACTAAAGCGGCTGAACACTGTTCTTACACTCATATTGCTTACACGCACACCGGCGGTTTGGCCACCGCACAGGGTGTATTTTTCCGGAAAGATGGTAAGTTGTTTTTACCCGTGTACCCCACAAGGGGAGGTTAGTGGGGACCCCTCAAGGAGAGGCGACTGCTACTTGGGCACTAGAGGGGTTGGAGGCACCAAGAAGATGAGTACGGTATTGGGGTTGGGGCCCAAAATATTCTGAAAGCTGGGGTAGGTGCCCAGTGTGACTTTAGACAGGGATTTAGCGATACATGAGGGGGGGGGAAAGTAAATGCTCCAGTGATTCGGTGTGTCCTTTCGGTTATTGCGTTTACTTACATGTTTTCTACTTTATCAGTCACTGACAACCCACACTGTGACAGGTCCGAGTAGGGGTGGAATTCGGGACGACGGTGAGGCATCAGTTAGAGGACCCTTGTCACACCCCGGGGTCGAAACTGCGACCCGGGCTCGCCAACAGATCCGCCACCTATGCCAACCTGCATAGGCGAAGCGTCCTTCCTGCAAGAAAAGTACTACAGCTAAACAAAATATCAGAGCTATAAATAAAAGATCTGCTGTATAACTAAAATCAATCACTGTACAACAGGAAATAATACAATAAGTCTGTCTCCCAAAAATGATAATCATACAATATCCTCATGTACAAGCTCTGGACTCCACCGGGAGGTAACTCCAATAAATACAACGGTGTACAGTCTCACGGTACATAATGTCCTCACTACATCAGTCTCTCAAAAGAGGAAAAAGTAAAACAACTAATCTGCTGTAGATCTCCTCTGAAGGGGTACCGCTACTCTCCAACGACGGGTAGGGATCTATCTCGCAACTCTCTCGCCTCAATCAACAATCGCAGAATCAGCAACATCCGCTAGGACTCTGCAAAACAGAGGAGAGGAAAGAAAATGAGGGGGAAAACCCCTAGAGGGTATGAGAACTACACCAAAAAGGGAGTTCTCAGTGGGTACCACCGCCAGACCTGACGGTCTGCCCACTAAGTCCTCAAAATACAAAAAGCTAACCAAAACCGTAAAGACTGAAAAAGAAGGAAGCTGGAGACTCTCAACAGCTATCAAGCCTCTATGCCTGCTAAGCCTGCCTATGCCTGCCATGCCTGCCTATGCCTGCCTATGCCTGCCATGCCTGCCATGTCTGCCTATGCCTGCCTATGCCTGCCACGCCTGCCATGCCTGCCTATGCCTGCCTATGCCTGCTATGCCTGCCATGCCTGCCTGTGCCTGCCTATGCCTGCAATGCCTGCCATGCCTGCCATGCCCGCCTGTGCCTGCCTATGCCTGCTATGCCTGCCATGCCTGCCTGTGCCTGCCTATGCCACGGTCAACCACTCACAATGACCCTGGGACCACCGTAACCCCAGACGGTTCCCAACAACACTAGCACTAGTCTAAACACAGCTACTAGACTCCACTCGGTCCCCCTGACACGAGTGCAACTATAAGGCAAATGTCTGTAATAAACCCAATCTAATGCCACCAGTAGAACTGGTACTGCCTGCTGTGCCTGCCAAATCGGGTATGCCAGCCTACGCATAACACCGATAGGGGATGGAAGTCTCAAGGACTCGAAGTCTGAAAATTGCACACTCCGGAGTGGCACTCGAGGGTAGCGACCCACACGAGTAAAGTGCCTCAGTAACAAGTATCGTAAATCAGAAGGACTGGATCATGACTCTGATCAAAGTGGGAAAGCCCAACCACTAAAGAAAGCCTCGGTCCTCAATCAGATGCAAAAATACTCAAATAGTGGGAAACTCTGTCCACTAGAGAAATCAGATACCCAATCTGGTGCATAAATAAATGTCCGGTCAACCGCCCAATATCCGCGGTTGCCGCAAAGCCCCACAACTAATCCAATCTGTCCCAGACACCAAGTCCCGACTACACTACCCAGAACCCCTGCTCGAACCTGAGCAACACAGACCACCTGACTAACAAAGAAGGAGAAAAGGAATACATGGTTTCTCCTAAGTCAAGTTCCAAAAGTAGTGTAGCAGTAAAAGATGGCCTAACTACATGTCCATGCAAGCATGCTTTGTCCTCAGAAATAATAAAAGTGGGTGAAACATATATTAGTAAAGCATCCTGAAATATTCCTACTATGGTATACCAATCTCACCCAAGTAGGTCATTCCTTGCTTACCTCTCGCTCATATCGGTTGTACAACAATATGCCTGTTATCAATCATAGAGGGGTGATATCCCCACATGTGCACTTGCATTTACCATGATATAAAACCTTATATAGTTACCAAAATTAAGCTTACCCACCTGAAGTGCTCAAACCAAGGCAAACCTGAGGTCGGTGAAGAGTGTAGACGCTCTCAGTCCAAAATCTGCTAAAACTGCTCCCTCGGTATATGTTGCGCAAGCCTCGGCTCCAAACAGCTGAAAATACTCCAAAAATCAAAGTCTCCAAATCCAACAGGTCCAGCGACACTTGCAAACACCCCTAGGTACAATAATAAGGTCCAACATTACACTTAATCCAAAATATTCCTAGTATACACAATCTGCGAAAAACAGTCTCAAAGATGTGCAATTTTCACCTGCAGAACAGACTCGGAAAAATCCCACAAAAATACTGCCACGTTCCTCGCGTCGATACCTTCGAAACGAGTACCTGCACGCCAAATTCTGAGCCCCGTAGGCCGAGATACAAATTCCACAACACAGGGCGCTCACAAACACACAATCATACATCTGTATTTCCATACACAGATAAAGGGAGAAATATCTACCTCTGGGCAAGCCTCAGAAAAATCCAATAAAAATACAATGAGAATCCTCGCGTCGAGTAGATGAAAAAAGTGTATAAGCACGTCTCCAACCGATGTCCGGGTGCGAAGATAAAAATCCGGTAAGGTGTCGCTATCCAGAAATTCCATCAGAAAAAGGGGTCCCAGTAAGCATGGAAAAACTCCTCGAAAAGCATGAAACTAGGGGAAGTAGAAAATACGAAGATCGTAGCTTTGTCTGTCGCGGATCCAACGGCGAAAGAATCGCCTGAAACGGAGGTCGGAGTAGGCCGGGGGAGCTCGTGCACCGTAATGCGACGAAAGGGAACACAAATGGACGAGCGTCGCGCCGCGCCGCAAAAATAGAAACCTCGATAAGCGTGCCACCAAAAATCTCCAAACTCTGTAGATGGATGCAGCACAGGGTGGGGATCAACTTTGCTGAAGGCCTCAAGTTGGTTTGAAGCTTGGAAATGGTGGAAAAAGGGGAAAAGGAGCAGCTCGGGTCGCTTAAATAGGCCCAGAAAACAAATCGCAAAATACCCAATGTATCCCGAGATTCGGGCGCCCGAATTTTTTCGGGCTGCTACAGTGTTGGGCCCGGCCCAACACTGTGCAGGCCCGAATCCCCCATGGGCCTCCACGTAGCCCGCCGAACACAGAACACCGGAACCGCCCACTAGCCTCCTGCCACGTGGCCCGCCGAACACACAACACCGAATCCATCCACCGACATCGCGCCACGTGGCCCGCTGCGGTGCCGACACGTGGCGCGCCCGAGCGCGGGAAAGGCCGACAGCGGTCATGTGCGCGCCTGCACCGCCGCCTGCCGTCTCTGCTTGCACGCGCCCCGAGGCGATAAGAACCCGCTCCGTGGACCCGGCGCACAACACCGCGCCAATGACCCTCCGCCACGTGTCACCCCCGGTCCACCATACACCCACGATCTATTCCGTGGACCACGACCGCTGAACCGGCCAATCCTGCCATGCCACGTGGCCTGCCCCCCGGTGCACGACGGCGCCGTGGACCGCGCACCTGCCCGCGCGCCCACGCACCTGCCCGCGCGTCTGCCCGCGCGCTGCGCGCTGCCCGCGCCTGCCCGCCGCCGCTCCCATGCCTGCCCGCCGCCGCGCCGCCGCCCTCCGCCGTCACCGGCACTGCCCGCCGGCGCCGGAGTTACTGTTCGGGCATGAACAGTAACCGGTGCTAAAAAATAACAAGTGGGTAGTCCATTTTGACCGTTTTCGCGCGCTGAATCCGAATTTGATGTCCGTTTTGCCAAATTCCAACTCTAAAAATTGCCGAAGGCATCCGGAAAGATGTTCTTTTGCCCAAACTTCGCGCTGAGCCCAATTTTAATATCCATTGCGCGCAAAACCACTTCTAAGCATCCGATGGGGTCATCAGACTACTCTCGTGATCCAGTAGACACTTTGAGTCCATCACTAGTGTCCAATTGGTGCACAAACACCACCGACGCGCCAAGTAGGCTTCCAGAAGTTGCTGGTCAACCAGTAGTCACATCGCGGGGATCCAGGTCCTCGCATCCTCCCCCACTAAAGAAAGTTTCATCCTCGAAACTCGCTCAATTCCACCAGCAGTCATAAACACCAAGGGTAAGTATTCACAACACCATCCCCAGCTCCTAAGTCATCCCTCACTCCCCGTGATTACTCCCCAACAACAACAACAGCAACACCCGGTACGGCATAGCCCGATTGCGCAATTCCCCCACATCTCGCGAGCCAGAATTCGCAACGGGCGCCCCTCGTACTCAAAATAATCCTCAATCTCGAAGGGGCTAGTCAATCACGGGCGAGGGATCCAAAAACATATCACTCCTGAGCCGAGACGTGAAATACCAAAGGGCTCCAATAAAAAGCCGGAGGAAATTGAAAATAACCACATCCTGGTGCCAATCTCAACAGGGCAACCCGAAACATACTCACTCATTCATCAAATGAGGAAAAGAATCCAATAAGCCGGGGTCTTCACTCGGTTAATTCTCGATCCAAAACCACCCGAGTGGACTACTCAACCGCGGTCTACCATAAAAGGAACCCGCGCAGCGCTAGCTGTGGAATCATCCAACTCAACCCCAGCCAGCTCTCCTGTTCCAGGTATCTGCCATCACAGTGGCCCTGTCGGGGTAATCCATAATGCTCACTAATAACCCAACGGTAATTCCACAGTCACTATGGGAGGTATCACTCAAACTCGCAGATCTCTCTCCCAACACTAGAAATGCTAGTATTGGCGCGGTATCAGTCTCATCAACCGATTGCCAAGCTCTCCTAGCACTGCCCAGTCCAAGAAGCTCATTACCTTGACCATAAATATTGATCTCGGCCAATTCCCAATTAGTATCCATATTGGCCGGATTTCCACAGCCGCCCCTACGGCTAACACAAAGCGACCCAAGAAGGCATGCACTTGGAGCTAGAACTTGTATCACAATAACTTGGCATACAGCTTCATTCACAAGTGCTCCAAGTCGCTCTAGGAGTAAATCATAATATCCTCAGGGAACACCACTCCCAATCCGTTCAAGTACAACTGGAACACACGATTCCTCAGACCTTTAAGTCACTGGGCATTATTCATTCCATTTGGCCTCACTATGCTTTCATAATGCCCTTAGCAGATCTTGGATGCCATCTAGGCCACGTCCTCGATGGTCTGTTTCCAAGTAGGTGCCCGCATAATACAATAACTGCCGGAGTATAGCTCCATCAAAAAGTCCTATATACCACCCAGACCTGTCTACATTCAAACCATAAAAGGACTCTCACCGTCGTATATCGACGATGTGGCATCACCACCGTATGTCAACGGCGTGGCACAAGGTCAGACGGGCTCCTCGATCCATCAGATCCTGCGACTGTGCCAATAGCTCTCTCAGCTCCACAGACGATATCCAATGAGGTGCTGTCGAGGGTGGCGCGGTCCCCCGAACCACGTCAAACACAATCTCTATCTCCCTAACCGGCGGCATCGACAACAGCTCAGGTGGAATCACACCCGGGATCTCGTGGGTAACCGAGATATCCTTGAGTCCCGGTGCCGCCATACGCACCTCTCATATAGTCGCTATAACCTGCGTGCTCTAATAGTCTCAACAAGCAAGCCTCTTCTTGTCCGCTTTGCCGAAGGTCCAAGTCCTCTCTCGCCACAGTCAAACATTCTGTGGCATTGTGCCAATCAATCTCAAGCACATGGTCAAAATACCGAACTGCCACAATTCCAATAAGTCTGCCGGTAACTCGCAGTCTCAGCTGCACTAGACATGATCCCAAAAGCCTCCTCCACATGCACAACACCAACAGTAACCTGTACCTCTAGTGCACGTGGTAACAAATTTGCCTTTAGTCCATGCAGGAATGCAACATGCTCTAACTCTGACTGCTGTGATGAAATCCCACCTGCGACACTTGATCCACTACCGTGGCGCCCTCCAACCGGGCGGCACAGATTCATCCGCACGATGCAAATGGTTGTCGCTCAGTCAACAGGGGAAAATCAGAACTATCCACATAGGGAGCACGACCTCTGTCTTTGTTCCTACTGAGGTGACGAACAAGGTCCTCTGCAGATAACAAATCCCCGCTACCGCTACGCCACTCTGATATAAATACTGATGCTGCCATCGGGGTCCACCCGACCTCTGATATCTCGGGAACTCGTTATCCAGGAAAAAGAAATCGGAATGCCCCTGCCGGCCGATCTGTCCTCCATCACCCGGCGCCAAGCGCCAAAATCCAGAACTCGCCTCTGGCGGCAGATCCCTATCCCAAGGAACTGTAACGCTACGCTCCAAACACAACACCTACTCCAACGAGGCGTCCAAAACCTATAACGGAGGGACTGAATAAACTGAAAGGTATCCTGGCGCAATCCACTCCCAGTCTCACACATCCTATGCGCCTCGCCCTCGAAACCTGGAGCGCGCAGTTCAACAACTGCATAAACTCTCTAGCACAGGGAGGCTCTCAATTGATCACTCCATCACTACCAACCACAACTCTGCCGCTGATATGCCTCAGACAATCCTGTCATCCGGGTCCGGAGTTCTCTGACTTCAATCTAGGTATCCGGCCTAAAACCAACCGCTCGAGCTCGATCACTATGACAAGATGCCCATGGGTCAAAACCCAGCGTCGGGGAGACACCGCTCTCCACGACGGAACCACAAACAGCACACAAAAGCCACTCGACCCAATCCAGCGAAAGTCTAAAGCACGTTACCCGTTCCACAGCATTATGTTGTCTGCAGCCAACATAATTACTTAGGAGAATAAACATGCCAATCACTCCTCCCATCCCTTGGGAGAGGCATAAAACTCAATCAGGACTCTCACTAAAAATCACGACCCTCACGAAGTCAACTAAGGGTCCAACCATAAGCCTAGGGTTTCTAAGTCCCAACCGACCTATCCCTAAGCTCTGATACCACTCTAATCTGTCACGCCCCGGGGTCGAAACTGCGACCCGGGTGTTACGGAATTTGAGTTGGCGTATTTCGTGAATTCGGTTAAGTCTTGAAGATTGAAGATAAAGAAAGTTGGATCATTTAACTCAATCTCAAGAAAGAAGAATTCAAAAGGATCAGGTATGTTTAACTAATTATTTTGGTGATCCGAATACTTCTTATAGTGTAGAAACACTTGGATGAATTTTTAATTGCATAAAAATCAAAAACTGGACATGGGACATGTTCAGGATCTGGATCAGACTTTCCAATCCGGATCCCGAAGGGTGTTCGTTCATACGCAGCTTCAATCCGGATCGCAGCCTCCTTTGATCCGGATCCCGGACACTGGTTTTACCATGATTTATGAACGATCCGGATCAGGCTTTTCAATCCAGATCCCGAATGTTGGTGTTTGGTGAATGTGTATGAACGATCCGAATCAGGCATTTCGATCCGGATCCCGAACCCTTGTTTTTCTGGAAACTGTTTGTCTCGCTTCTGCAATCCGGATCGCCGAACTCCGATCCGAATCGCCGTCCTGAAAAATTCCAGAAAATATTAGTTTTTGATTCTTATTCTCTTCCAATGGTTTCTAACCTATAAATAGACCCTTTAATTCATTTTCTAGGGTAAGCCGCATAACCCACGAAAAAGGAAAAAAGACGACCGAAAAAGATAGATCCACACAAATAGAGAAGAAAGGAAATACTAGATCTAATCTTATGTTTCTTCCTCTATATTGATTGATTTGATTTTAGGTTTTCTTACTCAGATTTTTAGTAGAATCAAATCAATGAATACTTAGATGGTATTTTCGATCTATTTCTAATCTAAGTATTCGACGGATCATCACCACCCAAAAAACAATGATTTCCCCAAAATCGGCGCGTGGACTCGCGTGGCCTTGTGGATTCAAGGTGCTACCGCTCTCGTGGATTCGGAGCGAGGTACGTTCGTGGATTCGAAGCGTGCTACTGGGTGAAGACCGTGGATTCGGTCAGACGTCGTGGAGTCGACGTTGGACGTCGTGGATTCGGCGTTGGACGCAGATCGTGGATTCGAGAAGCGTTGCGGAGCGAGCGGAGAAGATCGACTAGGAGCGTATGGAAAAAGGTTGAGTCGTCTGTGAGTACGGTATATCACCTTTGTACGTGTTATAATTCTAGTGGATTTCACCGTGTTATCGGTCCCGTGGTTTTTTACTCCGGTTTGGAGTTTTCCACGTAAAAATCTCTGCGTGTTATTTATTTTTCCGCATTGGGTTTTATATAGCAAAGATTTTTGAGTGTTTATTGTTTACACCTATTCACCCCCCTCTAGGTATTTTTTTCCCCTATTTAGATCCAATTATATATAACCCAACAAGTGGTATCGGAGCGGGAATAGGGTTGTAAACAATGGTTGACGGTGGAAATATCAACAGACCCCCATTCTTCGATGGAACAAATTATGCCTACTGGAAAGTACGGATGAAAGCCTTTTTAATTTCCATCGACGAACGGGTGTGGCAATCAATTGAATTAGGATGGTCTAATCCAACTGAAATTATTGCTGATATTCGCACCATCAAACCTAGGTCGAAATGGACCAAGGAAGAGATAGACTTTTCTTCTTACAATGGCAAAGGGATTAATGCTCTATTTAATGCTTTGTCGCAAACAGAGTTCTCTCGCGTCTCGGCATGTGAGACTGCGAAAGAAATCTAGGATGTTCTTCAAGTTACGCATGAGGGAACTAACCTTGTGAAGATTCAGAAACTGCAAATGCTTACGAGCAAGTTTGACTCTATTTTCATGGCAGAAAATGAATCGTTCACAGACTATTACACACGATTGCAAGATATCGTAAACTCATGTGCTAACTTGGGAGAGAAGATTCCAGAATTTAAAGTTGTAAGAAAAATATTAAGAACTCTTCCTGAAAGATTTCGATCCAAGGTTACGGCCATTGAAACTATTAAACACCCGGACGAAATCCGTGTAGAAGAATTAGTTGGTTCATTACATACTTATGAAATGACATTCCCTACTAACTATTCTTCTGGAAAAGCATCCTCTTCTAAGTCTTCAGGTTTAGCATTGAAAACAACAAAAGAAGAAGACGCGGATTCATCCTCCTCAGACGATGATGAAAACCTATCTATGGAGGACTTTGAAAAGCAGCTTGCTCTCTTGACAAGAAGATTTCGCCGAAACTTTCGAAGGGGTAACTCAAGCAAAACTCCATCCTTCGTAAAGTCGAGGAAAGGCAAAGGTTCTTCAAGTTTCAAACCAAGAAAGCAAGAGGGTTTTTCTAAGGATAAGAAAAGCTCAGAAGGACAAGTCCAATGCTTCAAGTGCCGAGGGTACGGCCATATCTCAACGGAGTGTCCTAATAAGAATCCGTCAAAGAAGAAAGCGTTGCAAGCCGTCACTTGGGATGACACCTCATCGTCAAATGAGTCATCGTCAAGTGATGAAGAAGATAACGCAACAGCGTTCCACGCGTCCACATCTTCACCCTTCATGTGCTTAATGGCTAGTACATCCGAGTCATTGTCAGACTCCACTGTTGAAAAGATTGCAACGGACAATGAATCGGATAATTCGGAAGGTGAAGAGTTTGCTCTAGCCTACCACAGACTTTTGAGGGATTCAAAGAATCTGGCTAAGCAAAACAAGGGGTTGAGAGGGAGATTGCAGGATCTCGAAGAAGAAGTAAAAAGGGTAACTTCTCTCTCGACCGATCTTGAAGTGGAAAGGGATAATCTGATAAAAGCAAATGCTTCACTTCAAGAGTCCAATGAGCATTTCGAGAAGAATTATGTAGATATGGTGAACAAAGCGAATTACTTCTTGAAGCTCAACGGCGAGGCCCGACAGGAAAAATTGGAAATGACAAAGACCATTTTCCAACTCAGGGATGACTTACAGCGATTTTCATCAGGAAGGAGTAAGTTGGATAGACTTCTTGGTCTTGGTCAAACAAACAAATTCGGCCTCGGATACAATCGAACTGAAGACAATTTTAGTTCGGTTGGGACAGTCTTTGTGCCCCAGTCGGTATCTCCTCCTCCGACACTGGAATTAACGATAAGCAACGACAACAAGCCTACTACATCCTCCTCGGGATCGTCAACCACTAAGGTATGTTTTCGTTGTGGTATTGCAGGGCACATAAGAAGAAATTGCAAGATGGGAGCCAAACGCTCAACTCAAGCACCTCTTGTAACGACTACCAAAAGGGTGATTCCTCGGAAATCAAATACAAATTATTCGAAGGAAAAGAGCGTCGGTAGTTCATCAAACAAGATGACGACGTCAAGGAAAAGCGATGGATCAAACAAGACACTTTCACCAAAGGTATCAACTTCAGAATCATTTCCGACGCACACCAAATCTCGAAAGGGTTGGGTACGCAAAGGTGAAATCTTCCCTTGTCTTGTTACAAATATTTCCTTGCATGCGTATGATAATTCGTCTTGGTATTTGGATAGCGGGTGTTCCCGTCATATGACCGGTGACAAAAACTATTTTCAAACTTTTGAGAAAAGCTTCGGAGGACTTGTTGTTTTCGGAGACGGTCGGTCTTCCAAGATTGTTGGAAAGGGAACAGTAGCTATTCCAGATGGCCCAATTCTAAATAATGTGTTATTTGTTGATGGCCTAAAGACTAACCTCATTAGTATAAGTCAACTTTGTGACAATGGTTTCTCAGTTAACTTTTCTTCTGTAGAATGTGTTGTAACTGACAAGGACCATGTTTTCTTTTTGAAAGGGGTTAGATCTCAAAATAATTGCTATGTTGTTTCAAACAAAATTTCTGAAAAATGTAACCTAGTTTCTTTGGATAATGAAACACTTTGGCATGAAAGACTAGGTCACATCAATTTTAAAGAACTAGCAAAGATTTCAAACAAAGACGTGGTTAAGGGGGTTCCTAAACTTTTATTTAAAAACAACATTGTGTGTGGAGGTTGTCTTAAGGGAAAACAATCAAGGGCTGCACACAAGAACCTGAACCACGTTGGTACCAAACGGCCCTTGGAATTATTGCACATGGATTTAATGGGGCCGACCCGTCAACCATCCTTGGGAGGTAAATGGTATATTTTCTTATTGGTTGATGATTTCTCTAGGTTTTCTTGGGTAGCATTTTTAAAAGAGAAAGCTGATACGTTTGATTCTTTTCATGAGATTTGCCATCGTATTATGATTGAAAAGAATGAAAAGATCATTCGTGTTAGAAGTGATAGAGGTGGAGAATTCATTAATTCTAAATTCATTGATTTTTGCACTTCCAACGGCATTAAACATGAATTCTCAGCACCCTATACACCTCAGCAGAATGGTGTTGTTGAGCGCAAAAACAGGGTTGTTCAAGAGATGGCGCGTGTGATGCTTCATAGCCGGAATTTACCGTTATATTTTTGGGCTGAAGCTGTGAACACCGCTGTTCATGTAATTAATCGAGTGTATTTGCGCCCAGGAACTTTAAATACACCATATGAGCTGTGGTTTAGTAGAAAACTGGATATTAAATATTTTCGTATCTTTGGGAGTCGATGTTATATTTTGCGTGATCGCAAAAATCTTGGTAAGTTCGACTCTCGAAGTGACGAAGGGATCTTTATGGGTTATTCTACAAATAGCAGAGCATATCGGGTATTTAACTTGGAATCTAAAACTTTGGTAGAATCTATAAATGTTAAAGTAGATGAAGCTTTTCAATTTGCATCTGAAAAATCTACCCTCGATATCTCTGTTGATGATGATACTCCTGCTAGTGCATCTTCTCATGATAATACTTCCAATATTAATGATGCATCTAATGGTTCTTCAAGTTCATCTAATGTGCAGGAACTATCACATGTACCTCGGACTACTCCGTTACAGCAAACGTTACGCATCTCCAAGGATCTTCCTGAATCAAACATTATTGGAGACCCACAAGAAGGAGTTAGAACTCGGAGATAGTTGGTTTGTGGATTCGCTTGTTACGTTTCCTTAATCGAACCAAAGAACATCGATGAAGCTCTTCAGGATGACTACTGGATAAAAGCTATGCAGGAAGAGCTCCATCAGTTTGAACGAAACAAAGTCTGGGAATTAACGAAGCCTCCAAAGCAACACAATGTGATCGGTACTAAATGGATTTTCAAGAACAAGAAGAATGAGGATGGTACCATCATCAGGAACAAAGCACGCTTAGTTGCTCAAGGCTACTCTCAAATAGAAGGTATAGACTTTGATGAAACGTTCGCCCCTGTAGCTAGACTCGAGTCCATTCGTATCTTATTTGCTATTGCTTGCCACTTTAAAATAAAACTTTTTCAAATGGACGTTAAGAGCGCGTTTTTAAATGAGTTTTTAAATGAGGAAGTTTATGTGGCTCAACCGAAAGGTTTTGTAGACTGTAAACTACCTAACCATGTTTTTCGTTTGAAAAAGGCTCTTTACGGTTTAAAACAAGCACCGCGAGCATGGTACGAAAGGTTGACAAAGCACCTTTTGGAAAAGGGCTATACTCGAGGGGGAGCAGATCGGACTCTCTTTGTGAAGCATTATCAGGATAACTTCATTGTTGCACAAATCTATGTCGATGACATTGTATTTGGAGCAACAAAGGACAATGATGCTTCTAAATTCGCAGAAACCATGGAAAGCGAATTTGAGATGTCTATGATGGGCGAACTGACATGCTTTCTTGGATTGCAAGTGAAACAAAATGGTGAAGGCATCCATCTGTGTCAATCCAAGTATGCAAAGGAGTTGGTAAAGAAATTCGGATTAGAAGATTCTAAAGATTTTCCTACTCCTATGGGAACTAGCAATAAGGGGTTAGGAAGTGAATCCCTTAGTGATAATGTAGACGAGAAACTCTATCGCAGCATGATTGGAAGTCTACTTTACCTCACAGCTAGTCGCCCGGATATATCCTTTAGTGTTGGGATTTGCGCGAGATATCAATCAGCACCAAAGGAGGATCACCTGAAAGCGGTGAAACGGATCATCCGGTACATCAAAGGAACCATTAATTTCGGAATTTGGTATCCTATGGGAACAAGTCTAGATATTTTAGGATATTCAGATGCCGATTGGGCAGGATCAGTGGATGATCGGAAAAGTACGAGTGGTGCATGTTTTTATCTTGGCCACTGCCTTGTTGCATGGCATAGTAAAAAGCAAAACTGCATTGCACTCTCGACTGCCGAAGCGGAATATATCTCAGCGGATAGTTGTTCAACTCAACTCATTTGGATGAAAAGCGTGTTGAGCGACTTCCGGATTTCAGCAACTTCGGTAACTGTTTTATGTGACAACACAAGTGCTATAAACATTTCAAAAAACCCTGTGTTGCACTCAAGAACAAAACACATTGAACTTAGATATCATTTTCTTAGAGAGCTAGTTGAATCAAATATCCTTCAAATTTCCTACATTTCAACTGAAGATCAATTAGCTGACTTTTTAACAAAACCTTTGGATCAAAAACGTTTTATTCATTTGCGTAAAGCAATTGGAATGCTTTCCTTGAAATAACTTCTCTTTGAAACTCTTTTTTAGGTTAGGTTTTGTTTTTGTGTTTTTGTTCATTATCTATGCTTAGACATAGAATATTAATTGAGCATTAGTTTTTATTGACTTTAACTGCATCTTTTTATATGTTTAGAAATTTATTATGCCTTGGATATCATAATAATTCATTTGATGCAATGATCATTTATGTGAATTAAATCATCTTTGTTTTGATCAAAGTCAATTTCTCTCTCGATGATCTCTTGGTATAGTTTTTATCTTATTTGACTATTTAGTCGAGTATGAAATCGAGATCAATATTTGGCTGAATACTTTATATCTTAAATAATTGATAGCCAATTGAGGGGGAGTCAAAGAAAAAGTATTATGCTCAAAAGATGTGGAAAGAGTTACATCCCAATGAGGAGTGTGAAAACTACCACCACATGGAGGAAAGAGCTACCACCTCGGTCGTCCGAGTACTGTGTGCAGCTACCACATGTATACCAAGCAAGGTTTTTCATGTTTGATTAAATAAAATGCATGTTGAAATACTTGACTTTGTCAAAATTTCAAGGTTGGTATAAGGTAGGATTTTTAATGAAAGATGCTCAAAAAGCCACTCTCTTCAATAAATTGACTAGATATATTATCTAACTTATCTGGGATTTCAGACATCTATTGATCTTTGTATTTCATTTTCTTTACCAAATTAATGATTTGATAAAGGCATTACTCATAAGATCAAGTTAGATGTAATTAAAGTTGTTCAACTTTAAGGGATTTAATTGTTGTAAATTTTCGTTTCATTTGTTGAATATTTTTGATAGATTTGGCATAATCTATTTCTTGCTGTATGAAACGATGATTTTTTATTTAAAGTTGATACACAAAAGTGCTCACAATCTTTTTCTGGATTTTCTAGAATTTTTTTAAATTTTTCCAAAGAAAAAGTTGGAGCCGATCCGGATTGGACCTGCCGATCCGGATCCCGAACACAGATATCCTTCTGCGGGCAGACGATCCGGATTGGACTTGCCGATCCGGATCCCGAACGCAGATATTCTCTGCGGGTAGCCGATCCGGATCGAAATCACGAACTGATCCGGATCGCGGCTAGGGTTTTATATAGAACAAAAGGGTTTTGATTTCTTTTTACTTCAATCTTTTGTTCCAAAGACTCCAGAGCTTCTCTCTCTAGATTTCATCCATCTTGGAAGCTTTCAAACTCAAGTTCTTCGACTCTAAGTAAGTTTTATTGATCAAAATCTCGGTTTTTCACAGTTTTTCATATTCTTCCTCAAAACGTGATGAAATTCTTGTATCTATTTCGTTTGTGGATGGTTTCTGATCAAATTTCCTTTGAAATAAGAACTCTGGGTAGATTAGTTTTGATTATATGCTAGGTATTCTCAAGATAAACGGATTTTTGGTCTTCGATTTCAAAAATTTTGGTTTTTAGGGCATATAATGGGAATTTTCCAAAATCATGCAATTGATCTATTTTTAAAATTCTTTTTGCAAAACTAATTTGATTCTTAGTCTCTCTACACGATAATGATTGTTTGGGTACAATTTTTCAAATTTTTGAAAACTAACAATTTTTCGTGCTCCTGAGTTGTTGCTCACAGGATTTCTTTTCACAAGAGACTAGTAGCAATGGTGATCACCTGGATTATATTTCTTCTCGCTGCCATGGTTCATGCTAAAGATACTGTCAAGCCTAAAAGGGCTAAGCGAACGAAGAAGACTCAGAATGATTCCGAGACGGAATCAGAGACGGAGTCGATTGACTGGGATAACATCGAGGTCGAGGCAACTGTTCCCACTGCTTCAAAAGGGAAAGCCCCTGCAGAGACTTCAAAGGCAAGGGCTCCGCCTACTGCTGCTGAAAAAGGAAAAGCCCCAATGGAAGAAACTTCTGTGAAAACAAAAAGAAAAGGACTTGCTCAACGGCTTGGACGAGCTCGGGGTATTGAAATAAATGAAACATGTCAAGAGGAAACAAAGAGTATCCCTCAAACTGAAGCTGAATCTGGAGACGAAGAAGATTGGGACACCTTTCTTAATGAAGTACAACAAGGTATTGATGAAGAAAATAAGTTGTATCTAAAGAACAAGAAACTGATGAAGCCTTCCTCAAAGATTAAGCAGTACCCTAGGAAAAAGAATTCGCCAAGCAATGAACCTCTTGACAATTTACATTCTCTGCCAAGAAGATCTCCTCGGAATGAAGGTCAGACTGCTCCGTCAGCTGTCACCCAACGTTCTTCAACTTCCAGAAGATTCGACCAAAAGGCAAACTTAGTGCCTTCCATCAACCAAGAACAAGATAAACTGGCTCTGGAACTCAGAAAGATGTCCAAGGACATACATGAGATGAAACAAGAATATTCTACGATCTCGGGGATGCTTAAAGGAATTTTGAACAAACTGGGATGCACGAGCTCTGAAGACACTGACTCAGATGATTGATTTGTGCTCAAACTCTTCTTTTTCGTTTTTCAGATTTTTAATCTTTTCTTGTGCAGGTTTTAAGTTTTAGTTGTTAGTTTTAATTCTCAGATTTTACTTCTTTAGTTCTCAGTTTTTTTCGTATTTTGGAACTTTTTAACTCTCCTTATGTTACGATTTTGGCTATTTGTGTGACAAAAAGGGGGAGAGAATTTAGAACAGTTACAGTGACAATGAACAATGAACAATGCTTATGTGAGAACTATGTGACAACTAAGGTAAGTATAACTTCAACTTGGTTTTTATTCTGTGATTGCATGCATGTCCCTACTAACTATTCGACTAACTATTTGGGCATGTAATATGACTAACATGTTGATGTTAACTAACTACATTATGACAGTTGATTCTTTATTGCTTAGAAGATATGTCGGTATCTATTGTGTTTTTCATACATATCTGATTTTGCAAATGTCATGATGGGTATATAAACTCTATCTCTGTATTTGGTTTTGTGTGTTACAATTCTTGAGGTATCTAACGACTTTGTTTGTCAAGAATGCTTTATTTTTGCAGAGATTACAGATGTCTAAGTCTAGAGTCTGTTTTAGGAGTTTATATCATGTATTTGGATCTTCATTGTAAATTTTTGTTGTATGGTGATAGCAACAAAAATATCTTTTTGAATTTTCTTGAGTGGATTTGTGTTTTGTCACGAAACCGCCAAAGGGGGAGATTGTTACGGAATTTGAGTTGGCGTATTTCGTGAATTCGGTTAAGTCTTGAAGATTAAAGATAAAGAAAGTTGGATCATTTAACTCAATCTCAAGAAAGAAGAATTCAAAAGGATCAGGTATGTTTAACTTAATATCTTTGGTGATCCGAATACTTCTTATAGCGTAGAAACACTTGGGCAGTAGAGGGGTTGGAGGCACCAAGAAGATGAGTACGGTATTGGGATTGGGGCCCAAAATATTCTGAAAGCTGGGGTAGGTGCCCAGTGTGACTTTAGACAGGGATTTAGCGATACATGAGGGGGGGGGGGGGGAAAGTAAATGCTCCAGTGATTCGGTGTGTCCTTTCGGTTATTGCGTTTACTTACATGTTTTCTACTTTATCAGTCACTGACAACCCACACTGTGACAGGTCCGAGTAGGGGTGGAATTCGGGACGACGGTGAGGCATCAGTTAGAGGACCCTTGTCACACCCCGGGGTCGAAACTGCAACCCGGGCTCGCCAACAGATCCGCCACCTATGCCAACCTGCATAGGCGAAGCGTCCTTCCTGCAAGAAAAGTACTACAGCTAAACAAAATATCAGAGCTATAAATAAAAGATCTGCTGTATAACTAAAATCAATCACTGTACAACAGGAAATAATACAATAAGTCTGTCTCCCAAAAATGATAATCATACAATATCCTCATGTACAAGCTCTGGACTCCACCGGGAGGTAACTCCAATAAATACAACGGTGTACAGTCTCACGGTACATAATGTCCTCACTACATCAGTCTCTCAAAAGAGGAAAAAGTAAAACAACTAATCTGCTGTAGATCTCCTCTGAAGGGGTACCGCTACTCTCCAACGACGGGTAGGGATCTATCTCGCAACTCTCTCGCCTCAATCAACAATCGCAGAATCAGCAACATCCGCTAGGACTCTGCAAAACAGAGGAGAGGAAAGAAAATGAGGGGGAAAACCCCCAGAGGGTGTGAGAACTACACCAAAAAGGGAGTTCTCAGTGGGTACCACCGCCAGACCCGACGGTCTGCCCACTAAGTCCTCAAAATACAAAAAGCTAACCAAAACCGTAAAGACTGAAAAAGAAGGAAGCTGGAGACTCTCAACAGCTATCAAGCCTCTATGCCTGCTAAGCCTGCCTATGCCTGCCATGCCTGCCTATGCCTGCCTATGCCTGCCATGCCTGCCATGTCTGCCTATGCCTGCCTATGCCTGCCACGCCTGCCATGCCTGCCTATGCCTGCCTATGCCTGCTATGCCTGCCATGCCTGCCTGTGCCTGCCTATGCCTGCCATGCCTGCCATGCCCGCCTGTGCCTGCCTATGCCTGCTATGCCTGCCATGCCTGCCTGTGCCTGCCTATGCCACGGTCAACCACTCACAATGACCCTGGGACCACCGTAACCCCAGACGGTTCCGAACAACACTAGCACTGTTCTAAACACAGCTACTAGACTCCACTCGGTCCCCCTGACACGAGTGCAACTATAAGGCAAATGTCTGTAATAAACCCAATCTAATGCCACCAGTAGAACTGGTACTGCCTGCTGTGCCTGCCAAATCGGGTATGCCAGCCTACGCATAACACCGATAGGGGATGGGAGTCTCAAGGACTCGAAGTCTGAAAATCGCACACTCCGGAGTGGCACTCGAGGGGAGCGACCCACACGAGTAAAGTGCCTCAGTAACAAGTATCGTAAATCAGCAGGACTGGATCATGACTCTGATCAAAGTGAGAAAGCCCAACCACTAAAGAAAGCCTCGGTCCTCAATCAGATGCAAAAATACTCAAATAGTGGAAAACTCTGTCCACTAGAGAAATCAGATACCCAATCTGGTGCATAAATAAATGTCCGGTCAACCGCCCAATATCCGCGGTTGCCGCAAAGCCCCACAACTAATCCAATCTGTCCCAGACACCATGTCCCGACTACACTACCCAGAACCCCTGCTCGAACCTGAGCAACACAGACCACCTGACTAACAAAGAAGGAGAAAAGGAATACATGGTTTCTCCTAAGTCAAGTTCCAAAAGTAGTGTAGCAGTAAAAGATGGCCTAACTACATGTCCATGCAAGCATGCTTTGTCCTCAGAAACAATAAAAGTGGGTGAAACATATATTAGTAAAGCATGCTGAAATATTCCTACTATGGTATACCAATCTCACCCAAGTAGGTCAATCCTTGCTTACCTCTCGCTCATATCGGTTGTACAACAATATGCCTGTTATCAATCATAGAGGGGTGATATCCCCACATGTGCACTTGCATTTACCATGATATAAAACCTTATACAGTTACCAAAATTAAGCTTACCCACCTGAAGTGCTCAAACCAAGGCAAACCTGAGGTCGGTGAAGAGTGTAGACGCTCTCAGTCCAAAATCTGCTAAAACTGCTCCCTCGGTATATGTTGCGCAAGCCTCGGCTCCAAACAGCTGAAAATACTCCAAAAATCAAAGTCTCCAAATCCAACAGGTCCAGCGACACTTGCAAACACCCCTAGGTACAATAATAAGGTCCAACATTACACTTAATCCAAAATATTCCCAGTATACACAATCTGCGAAAAATATCCTCAAAGATGTGCAATTTTCACCTGCATAACAGACTCATAAAAATCCCACAAAAATACTGTCACGTTCCTCGCGTCGATACCTTCGAAACGAGTACCTGCACGCCAAATTCCGAGCCCCGTAGGCCGAGTTACAAATTCCACAACACTGGGCGCTCACAAACACACAATCATACATCTGTATTTCCATACACAGATAAAGGGAGAAATATCTACCTCCGGGCAAGCCTCAGAAAAATCCAATAAAAATACAGTGATAATCCTCGCGTCGAGTAGATGAAAAAAGTGTGTAAGCACGTCTCCAACCGATGCACGGGTGCGAAGATAAAAATCCGGCAAGGTGTCGCTGTCCAGAAATTCCATCAGAAAAAGGGGTCCCAGTAAGCATGGAAAACCTCCTCGAAAAGCACAAAACTAGGGGAAGTAGAAAATACCAAGATCGTAGCTTTTTCTGTCGCGGATCCAACGGCGAAAGAATCGCCTGAAACGGAGGTCGGAGTAGGCCGGCGGAGCTCGTGCACCGTAATGCGACGAAAGGGAACACAAATGGACGAGCGTCGCGCCGCGCCGCAAAAATAGAAACCTCGATAAGCGTGCCACCAAAAATCTCCAAACTCTGCAGATGGATGCAGCACAGGGTGGGGATCAACTTTGCTGAAGGCCTCAAGTTGGTTTGAAGCTTGGAAATGGTGGAAAAAGGGGAAAAGGAGCAGCTCGGGTAGCTTAAATAGGCCCAGAAAACAAATCGCAAAATACCCAATGTATCCCGAGATTCGGGCGCCCGAATTTTTTCGGGCTGCTACAGTGTTGGGCCCGGCCCAACACTGTGCAGGCCCGAATCCCCCATGGGCCTCCACGTAGCCCGCCGAACACAGAACACCGGAACCGCCCACTAGCCTCCTGTCACGTGGCCCGCCGAACACACAACACCGAATCCATCCACCGACATCGCGCCACGTGGCCCGCTGTGGTGCCGACACGTGGCGCGCCCAAGCGCGGGAAAGGCCGACAGCAGCCATGTGCGCGCCTGCGCCGCCGCCTGCCGCCTCTGCTTGCACGCGCCCCGAGGCGATAAGAACCCGCTCCGTGGACCCGGCGCACAACACCTCGCCAATGACCCTCCGCCACGTGTCACCCCCGGTCCACCGTACATCCACGATCTATTCCGTGGACCACGACCGCTGAACCGGCCAATCCTGCCATGCCACGTGGCCTGCCCCCTGGTGCACGACGGCGCCGTGGACCGTGCACCTGCCCGCGCGCCCACGCACCTGCCCGTGCGTCTGCCCGCGCCTGCCCGCCGCCGCTCCCGTGCCTGCCCGCCGCCGCGCCGCCGCCCTCCGCCGTTACCGGCGCTGCCCGCCGGCGCCGGAGTTACTGGTCCGGCGTGAACAGTAACCGGTGCTCAAAAATAACAAGTGGGTAGTCCATTTTGACCGTTTTCGCGCGCTGAATCCGAATTTGATGTCCGTTTTGCCAAATTCCAACTCTAAAAATTGCCGAAGGCATCCGGAAAGATGTTCTTTTGCCCAAACTTCGCGCTGAGCCCAATTTTAATATCCATTGTGCGCAAAACCACTTCTAAGCATCCGATGGGGTCATCAGACTACTCTCGTGATCCAGTAGACACTCTGAGTCCATCACTAGTGTCCAATTGGTGCACAAACACCACCGACGCGCCAAGTAGGCTTCCAGAAGTTGCTGGTCAACCAGTAGTCACATCGCGGGGATCCAGGTCCTCACAACCCTAGCCATGAGGGGTAGTGAGCGATACGTTCTTTTCTTTTCTTTGGTTATTTCCTTATACTGTGGTTAGTTAAACTGTGACTCATTTGCGTGGTTTCTGATGGATGTTGGAATGAGGATTTTCTTGTCTATAATTGGTGAATGTTAGGATGTGTAATTGCGACTTGTTTTAAAATGCAAACCTGGTTTCAAAAGTGTTTTCAAAGCAGGTGCCGTGTGGGCACCGATTTTAAAACCCGTGGATTTATCCTTTCAAGTTTGTTACGGAATTTGTGTTGGCGTAGTTTCGTGAAAGGTTCAAGTCTTGAAGATTGAAGGTGAAGAAAGTTGGATCATTTAACTCAATCTCAAGAAAGAAGAATTCAAAAGGATCAGGTATGTTTAACTAAAGTTTATTGGTGATCCGAATACTTCTTGTAGTGTAGAAACACCTGGAAGAATTTTTAATTGCATAAAAATCAAAAACTGGTGTTCGGACATGTTCAGGATCCGGATCAGAGCCAGCGATCCGGATCCCGAAGGTTGTTGTTTCATACATTACTTCAATCCGGATCGCAGCATCTCACGATCCGGATCCCGAACGTTGAGTTTTCTGAATTGTATGAACGATCCGGATCAGGCATTCCGATCCGGATCCCGAATGATTGTTTTTCTGGAAACCGTCTTTCTTGCTACTGCAATCCGGATCGCCCAAATCCGATCCGGATCGCCGTCCGTAAAAATTCCAGAAATGTTAGGTTTTTGATTCTTATCTCCTTCCAAATGTTTCTAACCTATAAATAGACCCTATGACTCTTTTTCTAGGGTTAAGCAAAGAAGCCGATAAAAAGGAAAATAGCCGTCATAATCAAATATCTTTTTATACGGCCTAAGATCCACATATAGAGAAGAAAGGAAATCATTAGATAATACTCTATGTTTCTTCATCTATATTGATTAGTTTGATTCTAGGTTTTCATACTCACATCTTGAGTTGAATCAAACTAATGAATACTTAGATGGTATTTTCGATCTATCTTTGATCTAAGTATTCGGCGGATCATCACCACCCAAAAAACAACGATTTACCCCAAAATCGGCGCGTGGATTCGCGTGTCCTTGTGGATTCAAGGTTCAACCGCTCTCGTGGATTCGGAGCGAGGCACGTTCGTGGATTCGAAGGGTGCTACTGGGTGAAGACCGTGGATTCGGTCGGACGTCGTGGATTCGACGTTGGACGCCGTGGATTCGGCGTTGGGCGCAGATCGTGGATTCGAGAAGCGTCATGGAGCGAGCGGAGAAGATCCTCTAGGAGCGTATGGAAAAGGTTGAGTCGTAAGTGTGTACGGTAAATCACCTTGTACGTGTTTTAATTCTAGTGGATTTCGCCGTGTTATCGGTCCCGTGGTTTTTTACTCCGGTTTGGAGTTTTTTCCACGTAAAAATCTTGCGTGTTATTTTTATTTCCGCATTGGGTTTTTTATCGCAACGATTTTTGAGTGTTTATACGTTTACACCTATTCACCCCCCTCTAGGTGTTTCTTCCCCTATTTAGATCTATATTACATATAACCCAACAAGTGGTATCAGAGCGGGAATAGGGTTGTAAACAATGGTTGAAGGTGGAAACATCAATCGACCCCCTTTCTTTGATGGAACAAATTATGCGTACTGGAAAGTACGGATGAAAGCCTTTTTAATTTCCATCGATGAAAGGGTGTGGCAATCAATTGAATTAGGATGGTCTAATCTAACTAAAATTATCTCTGATGTTCGCACCTTAAAACCTAGGTCGAAATGGACCAAGGAAGAGTTAGATTCATCTTCTTACAATGGCAAGGGAATTAAGGCTATCTTTAATGCCTTATCTCAAACTGAATTCTCTCGCGTCTCGGCATGTGAGACTGCGAATGAAATCTGGGATGTTCTTCAGGTTACACATGAGGGAACTAACCTCGTGAAGATTCAGAAACTGCAAATGCTTACGAGCAAGTTTGACTCTATCTTGATGGCAGAAAATGAATCTTTCACGGACTACTATACACGATTGCAAGACATCGTAAACTCATGTGCTAACCTGGGAGAGAAGATTCCAGAATTTAAGGTTGTAAGAAAGATCTTAAGAACTCTTCCTGAACGATTTCGCCCAAAGGTTACAGCCATTGAAACTATTAAACACCCGGACGAAATGCGTGTAGAAGAATTAGTTGGTTCATTACAAACATATGAAATGACATTTACTACTAACAATTCTTCTGGAAAAGCATCCTCTTCTAAGTCTTCAGCTTATGCGTTGAAAACAACTAAGGAAGAAGACGCAGATACATCCTCCTCAGACGATGACGAGAACCTTTCTATGGAGGAATTTGAGAAGCAGCTCGCTCTCTTGACAAGGAAGTTTCGCCGCAACTTTCGAAGGGGTAATTCAAGTAAATCTCCATCCTTCGGAAAGTCGAACAAAGGCAAGGGTACTTCAAGTTACAAGTCAAGAAAGCAAGAGAACTTCTCAAAGGATAAGAAAAGTTCAGAGGGACAACTACAATGCTTCAAATGTCGAGGCTACGGCCACATTGCAACGGAGTGTCCCAACAAGTATCCGGCAAAGAAGAAGGCGATGCAAGTCGTCACTTGGGATGACAACTCAACGTCAAATGAGTCGTCTTCAAGTGATGAAGAAAAGAGCACCACGGCATTCCACGCGTCCACATCTTCACCCTTCATGTGCTTTATGGCAAGTACGTCCGAGTCATTGTCCAACTCCACTGTTGAAAAGATTGCAATGGACAACGAATCGGATGATTCGGAAGGTGAAGATTTTGCTCTAGCCTACCACAGACTTTTGAGGGATTCAAAGAAAGTGGCTAAGCAAAATAAGAGTTTGAGAGGGAGATTGCATGATCTCGAAGAAGAAGCAAAAAGGGCAACTTCTCTCTCAAACGATCTTGAAGTGGAAAGGGATAATCTGATAAAAGCAAATGTTTCCCTTCAAGAGTCCAATGAGCTTTTTGAGAAGGAACATACAAATCTGGTGGATAAAGCGGATCACTTCTCAAAGCTCTACAACGAGGCTCGACAGGATAACCTGGAAATGACAAAGACCATTTTCCAACTCAAGGATGACTTGCAGCGATTCTCTTCAGGAAGGAGTAAGTTGGATAGGCTTCTTGGTCTTGGTCAAACAAATCGGTTCGGCCTCGGGTACACTCAAACTGGAAACAGTCCAAGTTCGAGTGGGACAGTTTTCGTGCCCCAGTCGGTATCTCCTCCTCCGACACCGGAACTAACGACAAGCAACGACAACAAGCCTACTTCATCCTCCTCGGGATCGTCAAGTACTAAGGTATGTTTTCGTTGTAATTTTGCAGGGCACATTGAAAGAAATTGCAAGATTGGAGCTCAAGGATCAAATCAACCACATCTTGCAACTGCTACCAATAAGTTCACTCCCCGGAATTCAAAGAAGGATTTTTCAAAAGAAAAGAACATTGGTAGTACTTCAAACAAGACGATGACAAAAGAAAAAGATCAATCATACAAGACGTCTTCATCAAGGAAAATTTCTCAACCATTGCCAACATACTCCAAAACTCAAAAGGTTTGGGTATGCAAAGGTGAAATCCTTCCTTGTCTTTAATCGTTCTACGATTAAATGTTGTGTAGTTTATGTAGACTATTTTTCTTTCTTTTGGCCAACTCGTCAACCATCTTTGGGAGGTAAATGGTATATTTTCTTGATGATTGATGATTTCTCTCGATATTCTTGGGTAGCATTTTTAAAAGAGAAAGCTGATACTTTTGATTCTTTTCACGAGATTTGCCTTCGTATTATGATTGAAAAGAATGAAAAGATCATTCGTGTTAGAAGTGATAGAGGTGGAGAATTCGTTAACTCTAAATTCATTGACTTTTGCACTTCAAACGGTATTAAGCATGAATTCTCTGCACCCTATACACCTCAACAGAATGGTGTTGTCGAGCGCAAAAACAGGGTTGTTCAAGAGATGGCACGTGTTATGCTTCACAGCCGGAATTTACCGCTACATTTTTGGGCTGAAGCTGTGAACACTGCAATCTATGTAATTAATCGAGTTTATTTGTGCCCGGGAACGTTAAATACACCATATGAACTATGGTGCGGTAGAAAACCCAACATCAAATATTTTCGCATCTTCCGGAGTCGGTGTTACATTTTACGTGACCGTAAAAATCTTGGAAAGTTTGACTCTCGAAGTGACGAAGGGATATTCTTGGGGTATTCTACAAATAGTAGAGCATATCGAGTATTTAACTTGGAATCTAAGATGATCGTAGAATCTATAAATGTTAAAGTAGATGAAGCTTTTCACTTTGGATCTGGAAAATCTACCCTCGATATCTCTCTAGATGATGATTCACCTGCCATTGCATCTTCTCATAATAATACTTCCAATATTAATGATGCATCTAATGGTTCTTCAAGTTTATCTGATGTGCAGGAATCATCTCATATACCTCCGAGTACTCCGTTTCAACAAACGCTACGAATCTCCAAGGATCATCCGGAATCGAATATTATTGGAGATCCACAAGAAGGAGTTAGAACTCGGAGGCAGTTGGTTTGTGGATTCGCTTGCTACGTATCTTTAATCGAACCAAAGAACAAAGATGAAGCTCTTCAGGATGACTACTGGATTAAAGCAATGCAGGAAGAGCTCCATCAATTTGAGCGAAACAAAGTCTGGGAATTAACGAAGCCTCCAAAGCAACATAATGTGATAGGTACCAAATGGATTTTCAAGAACAAGAAAAATGAGGATGGTACTATCATCAGGAACAAGGCACGATTAGTTGCTCAAGGCTACTCTCAAGTAGAAGGTATAGACTTTGATGAAACATTCGCCCCTGTAGCTAGACTCGAGTCCATTCGTATACTATTTGCTATTGCTTGTCATTTTAAAATCAAATTATTTCAAATGGACGTTAAGAGTGCGTTTCTAAATGGGTTTTTAAATGAGGAAGTTTATGTGGCTCAACCAAAAGGTTTTGTAGACCATAAACAACCTAACCATGTTTTTCGTTTGAAAAAGGCTCTTTACGGTCTGAAACAAGCACCGCGAGTATGGTACGAAAGGCTGACAAAGCACCTTTTGGAGAAGGGCTATACTCGAGGGGGAGCTGACAGGACTCTCTTGCTGAAGCATTATCAAAACAATTTCATTGTAGCACAAATCTATGTCGATGACATTGTATTTGGCGCAACAAGAGATAATGATGCTTCTAAATTCGCGGAGACCATGGAAAGCGAATTTGAGATGTCCATGATGGGCGAATTGACTTATTTCCTTGGATTGCAAATTAAACAAAATGATGAAGGTATTCACTTGAGTCAATCCAAGTATGCAATGGAGTTGGTTAAAAAGTTTGACTTAGAAAATTCGAAGGATTTTCCGACTCCAATGGGAACTAGCCACAAGGGACTTGGTAGTGAATCACAAAGTGAGAATGTAGACGAGAAACTGTATCGAAGTATGAATGGAAGTCTACTTTACCTCACGGCTAGTCGCCCGGATATATCCTTTAGTGTTGGGATTTGCGCGAGATATCAATCAGCACCAAAGGAGGTTCAGCTGAAAGCGGTGAAAAGGATCATCCGGTACATCAAAGGATCAATTAATTTCGGAATTTGGTATCCTATGGGAACTAGTTTGGATATTGTTGGATACTCAGATGCCGATTGGGCAGGATCAGTGGATGATCGGAAAAGCACGAGTGGTGCATGCTTCTATCTTGGCCATTGCCTTGTTGCATGGCACAGTAAAAAACAGAATTGCATAGCACTCTCGACTGCCGAAGCAGAATACATTTCAGCGGGTAGTTGTTCAACCCAACTCATTTGGATGAAAAGTGTGTTGAGCGACTTCCGGATTTCAGCATCTTCGGTAACAATTCTTTGTGACAACACAAGTGCAATTAACATTTCTAAAAACCCTGTGTTGCACTCTAGAACAAAACATATTGAACTTAGATATCATTTTCTTAGAGAGCTAGTTGAATCAAATACTCTTCAACTTTCATATATTTCAACTGAGGATCAATTAGCTGACATTTTAACAAAACCTTTGGATCAAAAACGTTTTATTCATTTGCGAAAAGCAATTGGAATGCTTTCCTTGAAATAAACTTCTTTTTGAAACCTTTGCTTAGGATAGGTTTTGTTTTTGTTTTGTTTTGTTCATTATCTATGTTTGTACATAGGACATTAATTGAGCATAGATCATAATTGACTTTAATTGCATCTTTTCGCACATTTAGAAATTTATTATGCTTTTGCCATCATAATATTTCACTGTTGCAATGATCATTTATGTTAATTAAATCATCTTCTAAGTGATCAAAGTCAATTTCTCTCTCAATGATCTCTTGGTATAGTCATTATCTTATTTGACTGCTTAGTCGAGTATGAAATCGAGATCAATTTTTGGTTGAATACTTTATATCTTAAATAATTGATGTCCAATTGAGGGGGAGTCAAAGAAATGTAAAATGCTCAAAAGATGTGGAAAGAGTTGCATCCCAATGAGGAGTGTGAAAACTACCACCACATGGAGGAATGAGCTACCACCTCGGTCGTCCGAGTATTGTGTGCAGCTACCACATGTATACCAAGCATGGTTGTTCAATTTTTGATTAAGTAAAATGCATGTTGAAATACTTGACTTCGTCAAATTTCAAGGTTGGTATAAGGTGGGATTTTAAAGAAAGATGCTCAAAGAGCCACTCTCTTCAACAGATTGTCTAGATAAATTATCTACCATATTTGGGATTTCAAACATCTATTGATCTTTGTATTTCATTTTCTTTACCGAACTGATGATTTGATAAAGGCATTACTCATAAGATCAAGTTAGATGTAATTGAAGGTGTTCAACTTTAAGGGATTTAATTTTTGTAAATTCTCGTTTCATTTTTTGATATTATTGATAGATTTGGCATAATCTAATTCTTGTTGTATGAAACGATGATTTTTGTTTAAAGTTGATACACAATTGTGCTTACATACTTTTTCTGGATCTTATGAAATTTTTCTAAATTTTTCTGATGAAAGAGGTGGAGCCGATCCGGATCGGGCAAGCTGATCCGGATCCCGAACACAGGCTTCTTCCTGCGGCTGGCCGATCCGGATCGAAATCTCGATCCGATCCGGATCACGGCTAGGGTTTTAATAAGAACAAGAGGGTTTTGATTTCTTTTACCTTAATCTTTTGTTCTCAAGTCTCTAGAGCCTCTCTCTCTAGAACTATTGCACCTTGGAGCTTTCCAAACTCAAGTTCTTCGAATACAAGTAAGTTTTATTGATCAAAATCCCGTTTTTCACAGTTTTTCTCTATTTTCTTCAAAACGTGATGAGATTTTTCTATCTTTTTCGTTTTTGAATGGTTTTTGGTCAAATTTCTTTGGAAATAAGAACTCTGGGTAGATTAGTTTTGATTATATGCTAGGTATTCTCCTGATTAACGGATTTTTAGGCTTCGATTTCTAAAAATTTCGGTTTTAGGGCATATAATAAGGATTTTCGAAAATCATGCAATTGATCTATTTTTAAAAGTCCTTTTGCAAAACTAATTTGATTCTTAGTCTCTCTACATGATTATGATTGTTTGGGTACAATTTTTCTGTCACGCCCCGGGGTCGGAACTGTACCCCGGGCTCGCCAACAGATCCGCCGTCCCGACAGGAAGCCCCGTAGAGACGTAGCGTCTACCTGCAAATAAGCATCTATACTAACAGATATCAGAGCTGTAGAAAAAACTAACTATGAACAGAAAGTAAAACAGTCTCTCAAAAAATATACATAAATTCCTCACCAGAAATACAGAAGTCTCTCCAAAGAAACCAAAAGAGTACAACTCAATTCCTCACTACAAGATCTCTCAACATGACACAACCAAAATATAAGGGTACCTCTATGCCACACTGAAGCTGAAGGGGGAAGGGATCTATCTCGCGACTCCCTTACCTCGGTCTGAAGGAGCAGGATCAGCAACAGGTACCGCAGGAACTGGAGCTGGAGTACCTGGGGAAAAGACACCACGACGGGTGTGAGAACTACCTCCCACAGTAGTTCTCAGTGGGTGCCGCCAACAAGCCCGACGGTCTGCCCACTAAGTCTACTAGAGGCATAAAGCAACATATGCAGTGCTGTAGGGAAAGCTGGAAAAAGTAAACTCTACTGCTACTATGCCTCTATCTAAATGCTCAAAGGGCGAGACAGAATGAATATGATGCCACAACCAACTCTCTCAACTCAGATCACCCAATCCAAACTGACTGCCCCATAGGGTCCAGTCAAGCCTGCGCCTACCTACTGCCGTACATCCCGGAGGACCGGACTTACGTAGGACGTCCGTGACTGCCAAAACTGGCTCAGCCAGAGGGACGGCGTCCGTGACTGCCAAAACTGGCTCAGCCAGAGGGACGGTGTCCGTGACTGCCAAAACTGGCTCAGCCAGAGGGACAAGTATCAAACCCAACTCCGGAGTGGCACTCGTGGGTAGCGACCCCACCGAGCAAAGTATCCGCGCATCTCTGTCGATCTCAAGTATGGCTCCTGCAGGCTATGATCCAATCTCTGTCCCACTCACTAACTAAGAATCCACACTGTCTCTATGGTCATCTCCCAAAGATCCCAGATCCAACATGTCACTATCTCAATGATAAACAATCTACAGACTGCTACCAACTCTACTCGGTCCCCAGACGCGAGTACAATGCATCCACAGCTACTAGACCTCCCAACCCATGACTCAGGGGAAAACTACTATGTTCAGAATGACAGGAGTAATAACCAATGTGGGAAACTAAAGCAATGAATAAATCCGATTCGGGTTTAAGTTTACTACAGTCTGGTGGAGCATGATGTATAATACTTAACAGGTATACTAGGCTAAGTTGAGTTTCCATGTTGTAAGAGTTCAAACATTGCAAGTGGTTCAATGAGGTCATCAGATTTAACAACTGTCAACTGTGGGTACTAACATACAGTTCACACATAATATTGGGGTCATAAATTAACATGCATGCTACTACATTCATAGAATTAGAGTGCAGTCCATAGATTTTGAAAGCAGGATCACCCACCTGAACACGCTAACTGTCCGGGGTTACACAGATAAGGGAGTCCAGGAACAGCCAAAGCACACAATCCTCCAAGCTGACAACACTGTAGTAGTGCTTACAACATCCTGGATACAATCACAAACCAATTCTACACTTAAAATCCACAAAAATCCCAAGTTCAAAATCCTGCATGAACAGTCCATCTTATCACAAAATTTTCACCTGAAAATCATCTTCCAGAAATTCTGATAAAAATACCACGGCGATCCTCGCGAAGTGTAAATGTCGATAGGCTCTTGAATCGTCGAATTCCGATGTCTGGATGAGGAGATAAAAATCTGTGAAGTGAGTGCTGTCCAGGAATCTCACAGCAAAACAGTGGCTCAGTAATGCCTCGAAAACCGTGCCAAAAACCCAAATCTGGGCAAAACACTCAACACGAAAGTCGAAGATTTACCTCTCGTGAATCCAACGCCGCAAAAATCGCTGAAAAAGACTGTCGGGGTAGCTCTGTGGAATTTTTAGACCGAAATGCGGCGATAACGGGCCTCCAACAGTAGAACGTCGCTCCGCACTACGAGGTAGAAAACACAGTCGTCGCGGCTTCCAGAAATTCTGAAACTTGGTTGGAAGATTGGCAAGTGGGAGAGGAAAATTTTTCATATAAGGCTCACGAGCTGATTCCCCCGAAAAAGAGGTGAAAAACTCGGCCCAAACCGACCTATATATATAGGCCTCAAGGAAAAAGCCCCAAAAAAACAAGTCAAATGGGCTCGGGCCCAAACTTTCGGGCGCCCGGAAATTTCCGGGCGCGCACAGTGCGGCCCGGCCCAAAGTTTTCGGGCGCGCACAGTGCGGCCCGGCCAAATACACGCCGTCGGACGGGATCCACGATCCGTCCGACCCGCCTCAGAGCCTGCCACGTGTCTCCCGAACAGCGAACACCGAAGCGGGCCACTCACCGCCCGCCACGTGTCCGCCCTCCCGCACAGTAAGGCGGTGGCGCCCGCCAATGAGCAGGCGCCACGTGTCCCGCCCGTTGACCCCGACCGCGCGACGTGCGCGTCTGCCGCGCGACGTGGGCCGCACGTGCGCACGCTTCCCGAGGCACCAACCCCGCGCCCCGTGCACCGCGCGTGCTGTACCTGCCAATGAGGGCGTGACACGTGTCCCATGCACCCGGTCCACGCCTTCACAACAATTCCGTGGACCGCGCCGCGTGCACCGACCACTCACAAGATGCCACGTGGCCAACCCTCGGTCCACCGTGCACCCCGCCAAGGCCCGTGGACGGCGCCCGCTGCGCCGGCCAACCGCAGCGCGCCACGTGGCCCGCACCCGGTGCACGCGCCCTGCGGTGGACCGCGCGCCTGCGCCGCCACCCGCCGCCGCGCTCCGCCGCGTTCCGCCGCCGCCGGTGCCTCTCCGGCCGCCGGAACAGTAACCCATGCCTCGATTTCCGTGTTTTCGCGTCCGGGCTCCGAAAAATTCATGTAAATAGTCCATTTCGCTCGTTTTCGCGCGCTGAATCCAAATCCGAGGTCCGATCGGCCAAATTCCACTTCTAAAATTTTCCAAAATTTCCCGGAAGAGTAGACTTGATCCAATTTCCGTTCCGGATCACATTCTTGGCTCCGATAAGCGCGCAAACACCTCACACACCCAAAATGGACTACCGGAAAAGAAAACAAGCTCCAATTTTACCAGAAACTCAATTCTGGGGCCCGGCACGCACCCACGCACTCCCAGAAGCCTCCAAACCAGCAGTAAACCACAGTGTGGGGATTCGGGTCCTCACATCCTTCCCCACTAAAAGAAAGTTTCGTCCTCGAAACAAACACGGCTCAAAAGGGAGTCTCCAAGCCCAAAGGTAAGCATCTACCAACACAAACTCCAACCCCCAGTTACAACACACTCACCACCAAGCCAGATCAACAGCCGGATAGACCTCAAGAATTCCAAAAACTGGGAAACGAGAAAGAGTAGCCAACTCAACGCGTCCAAACTACACGAATTACGTCGCAAAACTTAACAGAAAAGAAAGGGCCCCACCAGTAGGAAGGTCATCAACCCCCCAACTCTCCAATATAGAAAACAACTGAAATTAGCGAAAAGTTCGAAAGTTTCGAGAGACCAGTGCCCTCGCCCCAATCAAACAAGAACAGGTTCGGGCACCGTCCCCATTTCTGGAGTAGTCTTTCGAATCTTTCCTCCTGTTCGCAAATTTCAGCACAATAACGAGAGAAGAGGGAGAGGAGTGTTGATGCCATTCCTGCTGTGGCAATAAAACGGAAGCTACGGCCTATCCGTGCCCCTAAAAGAAAAACACCACCCTATCCGAGACCCTTAGAGACAAACCCTCTAATCCTAGGCGTCACCTACGCTCGACAGGTCGCACCTAACCCAAAGCCGCTGAAGCCACTGCTGCAGAAAGGATGCCTCGGTATCCAGTGGAAATGATCTCCCGTCGTCCAACTCGCGGAAAGGCCACTGTTCTCTATTCACCATCAAATGTTGCACGATACCGCACCAGCTGGTCATCCCAAGTGCTCAATCTGAGTCGGGGAGCTGCAACTGAACCATCACAACTATCGGCGTACCTCTCAAAATTCCAGCTGTTCTGATCACATCCCAAAATTCGCCTCTGCTGGAAGATACTGGAATGAATCCAATCGCTAAAGCAAGTCACAAAATTCCTATCCTTTAATCATGCAAAATGCACATGCCCTGATATCATGCAAATGGATGTAAAAGCCCTACTGATGAATGGATGAGATGCACCGGTATCAAAAGGAGCCCGAGCACGGACTGCTGAGATCAGAATAATACCTGCAATGACCTGCTCTACTGCTGTAACGTCCTCGACCTGGGCGGCATAAACTCGACCGCTCGGCGCCGGGGGACGTCGCTCTGGCCGCCGGAAAGAAGATGAGGTAACCTCTGGCCTGCTGTAGGCCGCAGAAGGATCGGCTGGCTGGTAAGGAACGGACGGTGCTGATGCTGGTGAAGGAGCTGGATGGCCGGCTCTAGGGCACACGCTCGCAAAGTGACCGGCCTGCCCGCAGCGAAAACAATGGCCCTGTCTCTGCGGGCACAGAGTCGGTAGGTGTGAGCCTCCACAGATAATACACCGATCTGGGCGCTGCTGCTGAGAAGTCTGCTGTGTGAACTGCTGCTGTCGTGGGGGTTGATGCTGCTGCTGTGTCTGGCGAAACGCCCCCGATCTCTGATGTCCCTGGTACCCCCGGCCCTGAGGGTGGGAACGCGGAGGTCTCGGGGGTCCCTGCCTGCTAGACTGCCCCTCCTCCGGAGAAGCCGGGCGCTTCGCCCCAGAAGTTGCTACAGGGGCCGGAGATACCTCATCCATCACGGCCTCTCCACACTCCACATACAAAGCCAGCTCCATCGAGGCCTCCAAGGTCTGCAGTCTACGGGAGCGGACGAACTGGTAGATGTCTCGGCGAAGTCCTCTCTCGAACATGTAGATGCGATGGCTCTCATCTCTGGCCACATGAGGTACACATGCCAGTAGTTGGTTGAATTCCGCTATGTACATGTGCACAGGCCTATCTCCCTGGCGGTGATTCTTCAACTGTTCCTCCAGTCGCTGTCGGACGCTCTCAGGAAAGAATGCTCCCAGCAACATGCTCCGAAACTCGGTCCAGGAAAGAAGCTGTGTCCCAGGTGGACCAGCGGGTCGCACACGCCGCCACCACGCCTCGGCGTTGCTCTCCAGAAAGTGAGTAGCTAGAATAACCCTATACCTCTCGTCCACAAATAGGCTCTCAAAGTGGCGCTCCATGGTGGTAATCCAAGTCTCGGCTGCCCAAGGCTCAGCACTCATGCCCGAAAAGCGGGGCGGATCGAACCGCCGAAATCTCATCAACAAATCTACTACCTCCCACTGCTCTACCGCAGTCAAAGATCCCGTCACCCCGGCCGGTGGTCTACTCGAAATCGGCTCAACAGGAATCGCCGGTGCAGGCTGCACAACAGGGGGTGCCACAACAGGAGAATAAGGCACCGGCGAGCTCTCAGGGGGTACAACCGCCGGCTGCGCTCTCTGCTACAATAAGAGCGTCAGCCGCGCCACTGCCTCCTCCTGGCGTCTAGTCGCCGCAGCCATCTGTGCCATCTGGGCACGGAGCTCCTGAATCTCAGCCTGAGGTCCTCGCCCCGAGTCCTCCTGCTCGGGCTCAGAGGACGAAGGCTGCGAGCGCGTCACCAACGAACGTCGAGGAGGCATCCCCACTTGAGGGACAAAGCAACCAATCAGAACCAGAAGCAACTCTCGACCCAATCTAGCGAAAGTCAAAAGGCATGTCCCCCTTCCCGAAGCACTATGTTGTCTGCAGCCAACATAGTCGCCACAGAAGGAAGGCATGTCTATCTCTCGTCCCAATCCATTCGGGAGAGTTAGATACCCAATCAAGACTTTCGCTAAAAAGTCTCGGCTCTCACGTGGGTCATCCTAGGGTTTAACCATAAGCCTAGGGTTCCTAAGTCCTCAAGACCTACACCCTAAGCTCTGATACCACTCTAATCTGTCACGCCCCGGGGTCGGAACTGTACCCCGGGCTCGCCAACAGATCCGCCGTCCCGACAGGAAGCCCCGTAGAGACGTAGCGTCTACCTGCAAATAAGCATCTATACTAACAGATATCAGAGCTGTAGAAAAAACTAACTATGAACAGAAAGTAAAACAGTCTCTCAAAAAATATACATAAATTCCTCACCAGAAATACAGAAGTCTCTCCAAAGAAACCAAAAGAGTACAACTCAATTCCTCACTACAAGATCTCTCAACATGACACAACCAAAATATAAGGGTACCTCTATGCCACACTGAAGCTGAAGGGGGAAGGGATCTATCTCGCGACTCCCTTACCTCGGTCTGAAGGAGCAGGATCAGCAACAGGTACCGCAGGAACTGGAGCTGGAGTACCTGGGGAAAAGACACCACGACGGGTGTGAGAACTACCTCCCACAGTAGTTCTCAGTGGGTGCCGCCAACAAGCCCGACGGTCTGCCCACTAAGTCTACTAGAGGCATAAAGCAACATATGCAGTGCTGTAGGGAAAGCTGGAAAAAGTAAACTCTACTGCTACTATGCCTCTATCTAAATGCTCAAAGGGCGAGACAGAATGAATATGATGCCACAACCAACTCTCTCAACTCAGATCACCCAATCCAAACTGACTGCCCCATAGGGTCCAGTCAAGCCTGCGCCTACCTACTGCCGTACATCCCGGAGGATCGGACTTACGTAGGACGTCCGTGACTGCCAAAACTGGCTCAGCCAGAGGGACGGCGTCCGTGACTGCCAAAACTGGCTCAGCCAGAGGGACGGTGTCCGTGACTGCCAAAACTGGCTCAGCCAGAGGGACAAGTATCAAACCCAACTCCGGAGTGGCACTCGTGGGTAGCGACCCCACCGAGCAAAGTATCCGCGCATCTCTGTCGATCTCAAGTATGGCTCCTGCAGGCTATGATCCAATCTCTGTCCCACTCACTAACTAAGAATCCACACTGTCTCTATGGTCATCTCCCAAAGATCCCAGATCCAACATGTCACTATCTCAATGATAAACAATCTACAGACTGCTACCAACTCTACTCGGTCCCCAGACGCGAGTACAATGCATCCACAGCTACTAGACCTCCCAACCCATGACTCAGGGGAAAACTACTATGTTCAGAATGACAGGAGTAATAACCAATGTGGGAAACTAAAGCAATGAATAAATCCGATTCGGGTTTAAGTTTACTACAGTCTGGTGGAGCATGATGTATAATACTTAACAGGTATACTAGGCTAAGTTGAGTTTCCATGTTGTAAGAGTTCAAACATTGCAAGTGGTTCAATGAGGTCATCAGATTTAACAACTGTCAACTGTGGGTACTAACATACAGTTCACACATAATATTGGGGTCATAAATTAACATGCATGCTACTACATTCATAGAATTAGAGTGCAGTCCATAGATTTTGAAAGCAGGATCACCCACCTGAACACGCTAACTGTCCGGGGTTACACAGATAAGGGAGTCCAGGAACAGCCAAAGCACACAATCCTCCAAGCTGACAACACTGTAGTAGTGCTTACAACATCCTGGATACAATCACAAACCAATTCTACACTTAAAATCCACAAAAATCCCAAGTTCAAAATCCTGCATGAACAGTCCATATTATCACAAAATTTTCACCTAAAAATCATCTTCCAGAAATTCTGATAAAAATACCACGGCGATCCTCGCGAAGTGTAGATGTCGATAGGCTCTTGAATCGTCGAATTCCGATGTCTAGATGAGGAGATAAAAATCTGCGAAGTGAGTGCTGTCCAGGAATCTCACAGCAAAACAGTGGCTCAGTAATGCCTCGAAAACCGTGCCAAAAACCCAAATCTGGGCAAAACACTCAACACGAAAGTCGAAGATTTACCTCTCGTGAATCCAACGCCGCAAAAATCGCTGAAAAAGACTGTCGGGGTAGCTCTGTGGAATTTTTAGACCGAAATGCGGCGATAACGGGCCTCCAACAGTAGAACGTCGCTCCGCACTACGAGGTAGAAAACACAGTCGTCGCGGCTTCCAGAAATTCTGAAACTTGGTCGGAAGATTGGCAAGCGGGAGAGGAAAATTTTTCATATAAGGCTCACGAGCTGATTCCCCCGAAAAAGAGGTGAAAAACTCGGCCCAAACCGACCTATATATATAGGCCTCAAGGAAAAAGCCCCAAAAAAACAAGTCAAATGGGCTCGGGCCCAAACTTTCGGGCGCCCGGAAATTTCCGGGCGCGCACAGTGCGGCCCGGCCCAAAGTTTTCGGGCGCGCACAGTGCGGCCCGGCCCAATACACGCCGTCGGACGGGATCCACGATCCGTCCGACCCGCCTCAGAGCCTGCCACGTGTCTCCCGAACAGCGAACACCGAAGCGGGCCACTCACCGCCCGCCACGTGTCCGCCCTCCCGCACAGTAAGGCGGTGGCGCCCGCCAATGAGCAGGCGCCACGTGTCCCGCCCGTTGACCCCGACCGCGCGACGTGCGCGTCTGCCGCGCGACGTGGGCCGCACGTGCGCACGCTTCCCGAGGCACCAACCCCGCGCCCCGTGCACCGCGCGTACTGCACCTGCCAATGAGGGCGTGACACGTGTCCCATGCACCCGGTCCACGCCTTCACAACAATTCCGTGGACCGCGCCGCGTGCACAGACCACTCACAAGATGCCACGTGGCCAACCCTCGGTCCACCGTGCACCCCGCCAAGGCCCGTGGACCGCGCCCGCTGCGCCGGCCAACCGCAGCGCGCCACGTGGCCCGCACCCGGTGCACGCGCCCTGCGGTGGACCGCGCGCCTGCGCCGCCGCCCGCCGCCGCGCTCCGCCGCGTTCCGCCGCCGCCGGTGCCTCTCCGGCCGCCGGAACAGTAACCCATGCCTCGATTTCCGTGTTTTCGCGTCCGGGCTCCGAAAAATTCAAGTAAATAGTCCATTTCGCTCGTTTTCGCGCGCTGAATCCAAATCCGAGGTCCGATCGGCCAAATTCCACTTCTAAAATTTTCCAAAATTTCCCGGAAGAGTAGACTTGATCCAATTTCCGTTCCGGATCACATTCTTGGCTCCGATAAGCGCGCAAACACCTCACACACCCAAAATGGACTACCGGAAAAGAAAACAAGCTCCAATTTTACCAGAAACTCAATTCTGGGGCCCGGCACGCACCCACGCACTCCCAGAAGCCTCCAAACCAGCAGTAAACCACAGTGTGGGGATTCGGGTCCTCACATTTTCAAATCCTTGAAAATTAACAATTTATCATGTGTTCTTGAGTTGGTCTTCACAGGATACATTTTTCACTAGCAATCAAAATGATGATCACTTGGATTATTTTCCTACTTGCTGCCATGGTACATGTCAAGGATACTGCCAAGCCTAAGAAGGCTAAGAAAGCGAAGAAGACTAAGGATGATTCTAACACTGAATCAGAGACGGAGTCGATTGACTGGGATAACATCGAAATCGAGGGAACTGTCCCCATTATCTCCAAAGGGAAAGCAACTGCTGAAGCTTCAATGCCTACTACTGCTGAAAAGGGCAAAGCCCCAATAGAAGAAACCTTTGGGAAGACAAGAAGAAAAAGTGTTGCTCGCAAAAGAGGGTGTGCTCAAGGAATCTCCATTGAGCAACCAGCTGCTAGCCAAGCACCTCCACAAGACTTTATCAGCTCGGCTAGGATTAAGGAAAATGAAGAGGGAAGTGGAATTCAAATTACTGAATCCCTCTCTAGAGCATACTCTGTACCTAGCGAATCCGCATGGACTGAAGACCAGCATGCATCATCTGCCTCTACAACTCGTCCAGCGACTTCCAAGAGAAACGCTCTAGAAGCTACTGTATTGGCCGCCATTCATCAGGACCAAAGAAGACTTTCTGCTGAGCAAGAGAAATTGGGATTAGGTCTCCGACAAATGGCCGCTGACCAAAAACAGATGAAAAAGAAATGTTCCAAATTATCGCGAATGCTGAAAGGAATCTTGAACAAGATAGACGATACTAGCTCAGACAGTTCTGATTTGGCTTGATCTTTTATGCTCTAACCCTTATCATTTCTATTTAGTTTTAGTTCTCAGGATTTTCTTGATTGTGAACTTTTTAACTCTCCTTGATTTTTGTAATTTTGGCTTTGTTTGTGACAAAAAGGGGGAGAGAGTTTAGAGAGTACTTGAACAATGATGATGTGAAGTTTAGAGAGAACTTGAACAATGATTGAACAATGATGATGTGAATGTGTGAACATCAAGGTAAGTATCACTTCAACTTTGACTTTGGTGAAGGGTAAGTATCACAACTTTGGTTTTTATCTTGTGATTTGTTGCATGTTCCTACTAACTAATTGTTACGGAATTTGAGTTGGCGTAGTTTCGTGAAAGTCTCAAGTCTTGAAGATTGAAGGTGAAGAAAGTTGGATCATTTAACTCAATCTCAAGAAAGAAGAATTCAAAAGGATCAGGTATGTTTTACTAAAGATTTTGTGTGATCCGAATACTTCTTGTAGTGTAGAAACACATGGAAGAATCTTTCATTGCATAAAAATCAAAAACTGGACTTGGGACATGTTCAGGATCCGGATCAGGTTGTTCGATCCGGATCCCGAAGGTGGTTCGTTCATACACCAGTTCAATCCGGATCGTAGCCTCTCTTGATCCGGATCCCGAACACTGAGTTTACCATCTTCCTTGAACGATCCGGATCAGGCTTCGCAATCCGGATCCCGAACGTTGATGTTTGGTGAACTGTATGAACGATCCAGATCAAGCACTTCGATCCGGATCCCGAACCTTCGTTTTTCTGGAATTGCCTGACTCGTTACGACGATCCGGATCACAGCTAATCCGATCCGGATCGCCGTCCGTAAAAACTCCAGAAATGTTAGGTTTTTGATTCTTATCTCCTTCCTAGGGTTTCTAACCTATAAATAGACCCTATGACTCTTTTTCTAGGGTTAATCCATATAGCCGTCATTTTCATATCATCTTATACGGCTCTAGATCCACATATAGAGAAGAAAGGAAATCATTAGAGAATACTCTATGTTTCTTCATCTATATTGATTAGTTTGATTCTAGGTTTTCATACTCACATCTTGAGTTGAATCAAACTAATGAATACTTAGATGGTATTTTCGATCTATCCTTGATCTAAGTATTCGGCGGATCATCACCACCCAAAAACAACGATTTACCCCAAAAATCGGCGCGTGGATTCGCGTGTCCTTGTGGATTCAAGGTTCAACCGCTCTCGTGGATTCGGAGCGAGGCACGTTCGTGGATTCGAAGGGTGCTATTGGGTGAAGACCGTGGATTCGGTCGGACGTCGTGGATTCGACGTTGGACACCGTGGATTCGGCGTTGGGCGCAGATCGTGGATTCGAGAAACGTCGCGGAGCGAGCGGAGAAGATCCTCTAGGAGCGTATGGAAAAGGTTGAGTCGTAATTGTGTACGGTAAATCACCTTGTACGTGTTTTAATTCTAGTGGATTTCTGCCGTGTTATCGGTCCCGTGGTTTTTTACTCCGGTGATGGAGTTTTCCACGTAAAAATCTTGCGTATTATTTTTTATTTCCGCATTGGGTTTTTATCGCAACGATTTTTGAGTGTTTATACGTTTACACCTATTCACCCCCCCTCTAGGTGTTTTTTCCCCTATTTAGATCCGTATTACATATAACCCACCAAGTGGTATCAGAGCGGGAATAGGGTTGTAAACAATGGTTGAAGGTGGAAACATCAACCGACCCCCGTTCTTCGATGGAACAAATTATGCGTACTGGAAAGTACGGATGAAAGCCTTTTTAATTTCCATCGACGAACGGGTGTGGCAATCAATTGAATTAGGATGGTCTAATCCAACTGAATTTATTGGTGATGTTCGCACCTTAAAACCTAGGTCGAAATGGACCAAGGAAGAGTTAGATTCATCTTCTTACAATGGCAAGAGAATTAATGCTATCTTTAATGCCTTATCTCAAACTGAATTCTCTCGCGTCTCGGCATGTGAGACTGCGAAAGAAATCTGGGATGTTCTTCAGGTTACACATGAGGGAACTAACCTCGTGAAGATTCAGAAACTGCAAATGCTTACGAGCAAGTTTGACTCTATCTTAATGGCAGAAAATGAATCTTTCACGGACTACTATACACGATTGCAAGACATCGTAAACTCATGTGCTAATCTGGGAGAGAAGATTCCAGAATTTAAGATTGTAAGAAAGATCTTAAGAACTCTTCCTGAACGATTTTGCCCAAAGGTTACTGCCATTGAAACTATTAAACACCCGGACGAAATACGTGTAGAAGAATTAGTTGGTTCATTACAAACTTATGAAATGACGTTTACTACTAACAATTCTTCTGGAAAGGCATCCACTTCTAAGTCTTCAGGTTATGCGTTGAAAACAACTAAGGAAGAAGACGCGGATACATCCTCCTCAGACGATGACGAGAACCTTTCTATGGAGGAATTTGAGAAGCAGCTCGCTCTCTTGACAAGGAAGTTTCGCCGCAACTTTCGAAGGGGTAATTCAAGCAAATCTCCATCCTTCGGAAAGTCGAACAAAGGCAAGGGTACTTCAAGTTACAAGTCAAGAAAGCAAGAGAACTTCTCAAAGGATAAGAAAAGTTCAGAAGGACAACTTCAATGCTTCAAATGTCGAGGCTACGGCCACATTGCAACAGAGTGTCCTAACAAGTATCCGGCAAAGAAGAAGGCGATGCAGGTCGTCACTTGGGATGACAACTCAACGTCAAATGAGTCGTCTTCGAGTGATGAAGAAAAGAGCTCCACCGCATTCCACGCGTCCGTATCTTCACCCTTCATGTGCTTTATGGCAAGTACATCCGAGTCGATGTCCAACTCCACTGTTGAAAAGAATGCAACGGACAACGAATTGGATGATTCGGAAGGTGAAGAATTTGCTCTAGCCTATCACAGATCTTTATGGGATTTAAAGAAACCGGCTAAGCAAAACAAGGGGTTGAGAAGGAGATTGCAGGATCTCGAAGAAGAAGTAAAAAGGGTAACTTCTCTCTCGACCGATCTTGAAGTGGAAAGGGATAAACTGATAAAAGAAAATGTTTCCCTTCAAGAGTCCAATGAGCAACTCGAGAAGAACTATATAGATATGGTGAACAAAGCGAACTATTTCTTGAAGCTCTACGGCGAGGCCCGACGGGAAAAATTGGAAATGACAGAGACCATCTGCCAACTCAAGGATGACTTACAGCTATTCTCTTTAGGAAGGAGTAAGTTGGATAAACTTCTTGGTCTTGGTCAAACAAACAAGTTCGGCCTCGGATACAATCGAACTGAAGACAATTTTAGTTCGGTTGGGACAGTCTTTGTGCCTCAGTCGGTATCTCCTCCTCCGACACCGGAAATCATGACAACTAACGACAACAAACCTACTTCATCCTCTTCAGAATCGTCAAGCACAAAGGTATGTTTTCGTTGTAATTCTGCAGGGCGCATTGGAAGAAATTGCAAGATTGGAGCTCAAAGATCAAATCAACCACATCTTGCAACTGCTACCAATAAGTTCACTCCATGGAATTCAAAGAAGGATTTTCCTAAAGAAAAGGACATTGGTAGTACTTCAAACAAGACGATGACAAAAGAAAAAGATCAATCTTGCAAGACATCTTCATCAAGGAAAACTTCTCAACCATTGCCAACATACTCCAAAACTCAAAAGGTTTGGGTATGCAAAGGTGAAACCCCTCCTTGTCTTTAATCGTTCTTCGATTAAATCTTGTGTAGTTTATGTATACTACTTTCTTTTCTTCTTTTTCTTTTGGCCGACCCGTCAACCATCTTTGGGAGGTAAATGGTACATTTTTTTATTGGTTGATGATTTCTCTCGGTTTTCTTGGGTAGCATTTTTAAAAGAGAAAGCTGATACGTTTGACTCTTTTCATGAGATTTGCCATCGTATTATGATTGAAAAGAATGAAAAGATCATTCGTGTTAGAAGTGATAGAGGTGGAGAATTCATAAATTCAAAATTCATTGATTTTTGCACTTCAAATGGCATTAAACATGAATTCTCGGCACCCTATACACCTCAGCAGAATGGTGTTGTTGAGCGCAAGAACAGGGTTGTTCAAGAGATGGCGCGTGTGATGCTTCATAGCCGGAACTTACCGCTACATTTTTGGGCTGAAGCCGTGAACACCGCTGTCTATGTCATTAATAGAGTTTACTTGCGCCCAGGAACTTTAAATACACCATATGAGCTGTGGTTTAGTAGAAAACCCAACATCAAATATTTTCGTGTCTTCGGGAGTCGATGTTGCATTTTACGTGACCGTGAAAATCTTGGAAAGTTCGACTCTCGAAGTGATGAAGGGACCTTTTTGGGTTATTCTACGAATAGCAGAGCATTTCGAGTATTTAACATTGAATCTAAGACGATTGTAGAATCTATAAATGTTAAAGTAGATGAAGCTTTTCACTTTGGATCTAGAAAATCTACCCTCGATATCTCTCTAGATGATGATTCTCCTGCTAATGCGTCTTCTCATAATAATACTTCCAATATTAATGATGCATCTAATGGTTCTTCGAGTTTATCTGATGTGCAGGAATCATCTCATGTATCTCCGAGTACTCCGTTTCAACAAACGTTACGAATCTCCAAGGATCATCCGGAATCGAATATTATTGGAGATCCACAAGAAGGAGTTAGAACTCGGAGGCAGTTGGTTTGTGGATTCGCTTGCTACGTATCTTTAATCGAACCAAAGAACATAGATGAAGCTCTTCAGGATGACTACTGGATTAAAGCAATGCAGGAAGAGCTCCATCAATTTGAGCGAAACAAAGTCTGGGAATTAACGAAGCCTCCAAAGCAACACAATGTGATAGGTACCAAATGGATCTTCAAGAACAAGAAAAATGAGGATGGTACTATCATCAGGAACAAGGCACGATTAGTTGCTCAAGGCTACTCTCAAGTAGAAGGTATAGACTTTGATGAAACATTCGCCCCTGTAGCTAGACTCGAGTCCATTCGTATACTATTTGCTATTGCTTGTCATTTTAAAATCAAATTATTTCAAATGGACGTTAAGAGCGCATTTCTAAATGGGTTTTTAAATGAGGAAGTTTATGTGGCTCAACCGAAAGGTTTTGTAGATCATAAACAACCTAACCATGTTTTTCGTTTGAAAAAGGCTCTTTACGGTCTGAAACAAGCACCGCGAGCATGGTACGAAAGGTTAACAAAGCACCTTTTGGAGAAGGGCTATACTCGAGGGGGAGCTGATAGGACTCTCTTTGTGAAGCATTATCAAAGCAATTTCATTGTAGCACAAATCTATGTCTGTGACGCCCCACTTCCCAGGGGGTCACCCATCCTAGAACTACTCTAGCTCTAGCACGCTTAACTCTCATGTTCCTCTTGGATCTTGCTACCATCCAAAATGCTATAGCCGGGTTAGAGATTTAGTCCTATTATATCATTTATATAGAGGACTAATCCAAATTCCGGGGGTATCACATTCTTCCCCCCCTTAAGCCCTGACGTCCACGTCAGGCTCAAGCACACTCACAAGCACCAGGCGATGTGAGACTCGTCTCGCTAGCCTTAGCCGACCTTGTGAGGAGCTGCACTCCACTCACAACGGTCATTAGCCGGGGAGCCTCGCTCTACCCGCTATATAACCCTGGCTCAGTCGAGACTCATCTCACATTTCCGGCTGGTGAATGGCTCTGATACCAACTGTCCGGTCAACCGCCAAAGATCCGCGGTTGGCGCAATGCCCGGCCCTCACAGCCTGCCTGTCCCAAAGCCCACAACTGTCTGACTACACTATCCCAGTCCCTGCTCGAACCCGAGCGCACTGTCCCCCGAATATAAATAAAAGAAGAGAAAAGCATGGTTTCTCCTAAGTCAATTCCAGCATGATAGTGTAGCAGAAAAAGGTGGCCTAACTAGATGTCCATTTAAGCATGCAAAGTCCTTTATATAAAAACAGGGTTTAAATATTATTATCCTTCCCAATAGAGAGGTATGCCACTAGTTAAACTTTCATTTGCTAAGTTATCTCATATCCATTTATCACATAAGCATAAGAGGTCCCAAAGTGTACGAGTAAGATAGTCCTTTATAGCAAAACTCCCCCCCCCCCCCGTGAGGTTTAAACGACATATTAATATAAGAATCATCCATTCATTAATACTTAGTCCATTTTAAGATGTAGCCCAAGCAATAAGTCCAATTCTCAACCAAGATGCCATTTTAACAGAACCCGGGCGTAAACCAGAACCCGGGCCCGTCTACAGATCCGCCGTATACACAGAATTTCCCGTGTATACGAAGCGCTGGTAACCTGCTCAAGTATGGATGATATAATAAAAGAGCATAAACAGAGCTAAACAGTAACTAATACATCTCAGATAAAGCAGAAAAGCAAAGTGCAGAAAGTAACTCTCAATAATACATATGTCTCTCCCAGCTCAGTAATCAAATACAACCAGCTGGCCGAAGCCAGACCCAAAAGAAATGAGTAGTAGAGTATCTGAGAGTATCGGGGTACATCTAATAACAGAACTGGTGCCTGGGTGGACCGCTATCTAGTCCGCGATTCTCTTACCTCGGTCCGCAGTGGAGGGTCCTGCAACAGCCGCAGACGACTCTGCAAAACAAAGGGGAATAGAAGAAGAAAAGCAGTGGGGAGTGAGAACTACTATAAAACAGTAGCCTCCTCCTAGTGGGTAGACCTCAACACAAATGTGCCCACTAGGACTATAAGAGGCAGAAAAGATGAACAGAGGTGGTAAGCTGTAATTAAAACTGCTGATGATGAATAGAGCTACCACTACATGCCTCTAATGAGCTAACTGATAGATTAGCTATATGTATGCATCAGAATGTCAACGCCTGCCTGTCTAAACCCAATCGATACACCAGTAAGCACTGGTACTGCCTGCTCTGCCTGCCAAATCGGGTATGCCAGCCTACGCATAACACCGATAGGAAAAGGGAGTCTCGAAGACTCGAAGCCTGTAAAACGCACACTCCGGAGTGGCACTCGAGGGGAGCGACCCACACGAGTATAATGCCTGGGTAACAAGTACCAAATCAGCAGGACTGGATCATGACTCTGATCACGGTGGAAAACCCATCCACTAAAAGAAATCCAAATCCTCTATCCCAATCTGATGCAATAACTACTGTCCGGTCAACCGCCAAAGATCCGCGGTTGCCGCAATGCCCGGCCCTCACAGCCTGCCTGTCCCAAAGCCCACAACTGTCTGACTACACTATCCCAGTCCCTGCTCGAACCCGAGCGCACTGTCCCCCGAATATAAATAAAAGAAGAGAAAAGCATGGTTTCTCCTAAGTCAATTCCAGCATGATAGTGTAGCAGAAAAAGGTGGCCTAACTAGATGTCCATTTAAGCATGCAAAGTCCTTTATATAAAAACAGGGTTTAAATATTATTATCCTTCCCAATAGAGAGGTATGCCACTAGTTAAACTTTCATTTGCTAAGTTATCTCATATCCATTTATCACATAAGCATAAGAGGTCCCAAAGTGTACGAGTAAGATAGTCCTTTATAGCAAAACTCCCCCCCCCCCCCGTGAGGTTTAAACGACATATTAATATAAGAATCATCCATTCATTAATACTTAGTCCATTTTAAGATGTAGCCCAAGCAATAAGTCCAATTCTCAACCAAGATGCCATTTTAACTTATTCCGGTTCATTTAGCAACATAACAGTGAAGCACTCCAATAGGCCTAGTGGGGACATCATAAGTAGGAGGTAAACAACGGTACCCACCTCGAGCGCTAAATCCGGTCCTCAAAGGCTAAGTCCGCGCTCGCTCCGGGAAAACCCCGCAACACTGTGCCAAAGATCCCAAAGAACACACACAAATTACAATTCAAGTTTAACCCAAATCTGTCTCCCAAATTCAGATTTACTGTTCAGCCATTTTTACCTGTGACACGTGCCCACAAAATTCCCAGAAAATATACACTGCGATCTACGCGACGATCCGGTCGAAACAAGTACCTGCACGTTTTCCCACGATTTTTTCTGTGCTGAGAACGAAAATCGACAAGAGGACCACCTCAAACAATACATTCATCCCAAACAGCGATATAAAATTCTGTAAAAAGGAATTCCTCACCTTCAGGGAAATTCCACAAAAATCCACGAAAATTCCAGGAGATTCCTCGTGACGCGTAGATGCAAATCCCCTTTTGAATCGCCCTGTTTCGATGCTCGAGCGCGAAGTTATCGCCAAAACGAGATGGTGCTGTCCCAAAACTCCGCGACGGAAAAAGGGTCAGAAAGAAGCCACAGAATCCCATCAAAACCTCTGAATCAAGAGAAACTCATAAAAGAGGAAGTGAAGCCCTACCTGTCAAGAATCCGACGGCGCAAAAATCGTAAAACAGGATGTCGGGGTGAGCCGGGGGAGCTAGAACACCGAAATGCGACGAATCTGGTAGCCGTAGAACGATCGTCGCGCCGCGCCGGATAAATGCAAACCTTGGGATCCGAGCCTTCAAAATTCCTGAGATTACTACAGTGGATGGAGGATTGGGAGAGGAAGAAATGTCTAAGAGGGGGCTCGGAGTGGTTCCAACCAGGAAGAGAGAAATCGGGCTTCCAATGCCCTAAAAGAATTAAGAAGGAGAAAAAAACAACCCGCGTTATTGGATTCGGGCCACGTTTGGGCCCGGATCCGCCAGAGCGGGTCGGGACGCGTCCCGTCCGACCGGGCGGAGCCAACCAGCACGCGTACGCGCGTCCCCACAGGGATCGGCGCGCATCCCCGCACAGCGAACAGCCGTGCGGGGCGCGCCAGCGGCCGACGCGCGTCCCGACCGCGCGGTCAGCCCCGCAGTCGCTCGCCAATGGCGAGGCGACGCGCGTCCCACGCACTGTGCGGTCAGGCGCGGGGGCAGGCGCCGCCTGACCGGCCGCAGGCGTTGTCCCCTGCGCCGAGTCCCATGAGCCCGCCAGTAGCCATGCGCCACGTGTCTGTGCGCCGGGTCCGTGCACCCCGCCGAGCCGTTCCACTGCACCGGGCGGCCGCGGGCCGGCCAATGAGGGCCCGCCACGTGGCATCCGGCGGTCCACGCCCTTCCCCCATGCACCAGGAGACACTAGAAACTTCCGGGAGTCCGTTTTTGGGCATCCGGACTCCAAATCCGGCAAATAAATAGCCGTTTTCAAGCGTTTTTTCCGCGCTGAATCCAAATACGCCATCCGTTTGGCCTAGAAACTTTTCTAAATTCGGCAAACCCCGCCGAAGGCCAAACTAACAATAAACACTGCCACGGACCCACCTGTGCTGTCCCTTTGAACACTGTGGATCAAACACCATCATTAGGTGTTTCACACTTGGATTCACGGGAAAACAGTGCATGGAAACCTGGATCATCACATCCTCCCCTACTAAAAGAAAGTTTCGTCCTCGAAACTAACATCATACCTCAAGTCGGGGCCTCAAACAATTGGGGGTGGGCATCCAACATCGCTGACTCCAGCTCCCACGTAGCTTCGCGCTCGCCCTGGTTGCTCCACAGAACCTTCACATAAGGATGGCCCGGCTGCGCAGCTCTCTAAACCTCGCGGTCCAAAATCCGCAGTGGCCGCTCGACATAGCTCAAGTCCTCCGCAACCCTCCAGTGGGACGAAATCAATGATGTGCGACGGGTCATGAACATATCTCCTCAGGGTGGATACATGAAACACGTCGTGAACACTAGCCAATCTGGGAGGAAGTGCAAGCCGGTAGGCAACTGGCCGGATGCGCTCCAATACCTCAAACGGTCCGATATAACGAGGGCTCAGTTTTTCCACGAATCCCAAATCTCCGAATCCCTTCGACGGCGAGACTTTCAAAAGACATGATCGCCCACACTGAAACTCCAAGTCCTCGTCGTCGGGTGTCACATAACTCTTCTGCCGGCTCTGAGCTGTCTCCAGATGTCGTCGAATCAGTCTGACCTTCTCCTCTGCCTCCAATAGTAGATCAGGGCCCAAGGTCTTCTTCTCGCCCACATCACTCCAATATAGGGGTGACCGACACTTGCGCCCATACAAACGCTTCAAACGGGGCCATCTGGATGCTCGCTTGATAGCTGTTGTTGTACGCAAACTCGACCAATCCCAGATGTCGGTGCCACCCGCCCCCAAAGTCCAGAACGAATTGCCGTAGCATATCATCGAGAGTCTGAATGGTCGCCGCTTGACTGTAGTCCGTCTGTTGGTTGGGGGTGGAGGTTTGAAAAAGCTGTGCTGACGTGAAGCCGTCTGTCCTAGGGCCGTTGTTAAACTCCT
>CM055075.1:16168570-16180547 GCA_029204045.2 Tillandsia leiboldiana
TGAGATGTCCATGATGGGCGAATTGACTTATTTCCTTGGATTGCAAATTAAACAAAATGATGAAGGTATTCACTTGAGTCAATCCAAGTATGCAATGGAGTTGGTCAAAAAGTTTGATCTCGAAAATTGTAAAGATTTTCCGACTCCAATGGGAACTAGCCACAAGGGACTTGGAAGTGAATCACATCGTGAGAATGTAGACGAGAAACTGTATCGAAGTATGATTGGAAGTCTACTTTACCTCACGGCTAGTCGCCCGGATATATCTTTTGGTGTTGGGATTTGCGCGAGATATCAATCAGCACCAAAGGAGGTTCACCTGAAAGCGGTGAAAAGGATCATCCGGTATATCAAAGGATCAATTAATTTCGGAATTTGGTATCCTATGGGAACAAGTTTGGATATTGTTGGATACTCAGATGCCGATTGGGCAGGATCAGTGGATGATCGGAAAAGCACGAGTGGTGCATGCTTCTATCTTGGCCATTGCCTTGTTGCATGGCACAGTAAAAAGCAGAACTGCATAGCACTCTCGACTGCCGAAGCGGAATACATTTCAGCTGGAAGTTGCTCAACTCAACTCATTTGGATGAAAAGCGTATTGAGCGACTTCCGCATTTCAGCATCTTCGGTAACAATTCTTTGTGACAACACAAGTGCAATTAACATTTCTAAAAACCCTGTGTTGCACTCTAGAACAAAACATATTGAACTTAGATATCATTTTCTTAGAGAGCTAGTTGAATCAAATACTCTTCAACTTTCATATATTTCAACTGAGGATCAATTAGCTGACATTCTAACAAAACCTTTGGATCAAAAACGTTTTATTCATTTACGAAAAGCAATTGGAATGCTTTCCTTGAAATAAACTTCTTTTTGAAACCTTTGCTTAGGATAGGTTTTGTATTTGTTTTTGTTTTGTTCATTATCTATGTTTGTACATAGGACATTAATTGAGCATAGATCATAATTGACTTTAATTGCATCTTTTCGCACATTTAGAAATTTATTATGCTTTTGCCATCATAATATGTCACTGTTGCAATGATCATTTATGTTAATTAAATCATCTTCTAAGTGATCAAAGTCAATTTCTCTCTCTCTATGATCTCTTGGTATAGTCATTATCTTATTTGACTGCTTAGTCGAGTATGAAATCGAGATCAATATTTGGTTGAATACTTTATATCTTAAGTAATTGATAGCCAATTGAGGGGGAGTCATAGAAAAAGTAAAATGCTCAAAAGATGTGGAAAGAGTTACATCCCAATGAGGAGTGTGAAAACTACCACCACATGGAGGAAAGAGCTACCCCTCGGTCGTCCGAGTATTGTGTGCAGCTACCACATGTATACCAAGCATGGTTGTTCAAATTTTTTTTGATTAAGTAAAATGCATGTTGAAATACTTGACTCCGTCAAATTTCAAGGTTGGTATAAGGTGGGTTTTTAAAGAAAGATGCTCAAAGAGCCACTCTCTTCAACAGATTGTCTAGATACATTATCTATTATATTTGGGATTTCAAACATCTATTGATCTTTGTATTTCATTTTCTTTACTGAATTGATGATTTGATAAAGGCATTACTCATAAGATCAAGTTAGATGTAATTGAAGGTGTTCAACTTTAAGGGATTTAATTTTTGTAAATTTTCGTTTCATTTTTGGATATTATTGATAGATTTGGCATAATCTAATTCTTGTTGTATGAAACGATGATTTTTGTTTAAGGTTGATACACATTTGTGCTTACAATCTTTTTCTGGTTTTTTCTTGAATTTCTCTGAAATTTTCTAAAGAAAAAGTTGGAGCCGATCCGGATCGGGCTAGATGATCCGGATCCCGAACGCAGGAATTCTTCTGCGGGCTGACGATCTGGATTGTATCTGCCGATCCGGATCCCGAACGCAGTTTCTCACTGCGGGTAGCCGATCCGGATCGCAGTTATGAACTAATCCGGATCGCGGCTAGGTTTTATATAGAACAAAAGGGTTTTTGATTTCTTTTACTCCAATCTTTTGTTCCAAAGTTTCCAGAGCTTCTCTCTCTAGATTTCATCCTTCCTGGAAGCTTTCAAACTCAAGTTCTTCAACTCCAAGTAAGTTTTATTGATCAAAATCTCGGTTTTTCACCGTTCTTCTCTCTTCTTCCTCAAACGTCATGAATTTCTTGGTTCAACTTTGTTTGTGGATGGTTTTTGATCAAATTTCTTTTGAAATAAGTACTCTGGGTAGATTAGTTTTGATTATATGCTAGGTATTCTCCTGATTAACGGATTTTTAGGCTTCTATTTCTAAAATTTCGGTTTTAGGGCATATAATAGGGATTTTCGAAAATCATGCAATTGATCTATTTTTAAAAAGTCCTTTTGCAAAACTAATTTGATTCTTAGTCTCTCTACATGATTATGATTGTTTGGGTACAATTTTTCAAATCTTTGAAAATTAACAATTTTCTCATGTGTTCTTGAGTCGTTCCACACAGGATTTCTTTTTTCAAGAAACCATTAGCAATGGTGATCACTTGGATTGTTTTCCTACTTACTGCTATGGTACATACGAGAGACACTGCCAAGAGAGCTAAAAAGGATGAAGTTAACTGGGATGAGTTATCTGATGATGAAACACATCCTGAAGAATCGCCACAGAAAACCTCTGTTGCATCAGAAGGGAAAGCCCATGCAGAAACATCAACGGAAAAGGCTCCGCTTACTGCTGCGGAAAAAGGGAAAGCACCGATGACTTCTTCATCCATTTTCCTAAAAAGAAAAAGACTTGCTCGACGACCTGGACGAGCTCGAGGTATTGAAATAAATGAACCATGTCAAGAGAACCCAAGGAATATTTCTCAAATTGACACTGAATCAGAAGACGAAGAGGATTGGGACACATTTCTTGACGAAGTACAACAAGGCATTGATGAAGAAAATAAGGTTTACCTAAAGAAAAAGAAGCTACTGAAGCCTTCCTCAATACTTAAGCAGCAAGCCATGAAAAAGAATGTGCCAAGCAATCCATCCTTTTTGCCAAGACGATCTCCTCGGAATGAAGGTCAGACTGCTCCGTCAATCGTCACTCAACGTTCTTCAACTTCCAGAAGAACTGACCAAAAGGGAAATCTAGAGTCTTCCATAAAATAAGAACAAGATAAAATGGCTCTAGAACTCAGAAAGATGTCCAAGGACATACATCAGATGAAGCAAGAGTGTACTACGATCTCGGGAATGCTTAAAGGAATTTTGAAAAAGCTGTGTTGTACGAGCTCTGAAGACTCCGCCTCGGTTGACTCAGATTCAGATGCCTGAATCGTCTGACTAACAATTCACTTATGCAGGAACTTTTTATTCTTTTGTAGATTTTTCAGGTTTTAGGACTTACTTTTAGTTCTAGTTCTTAAACTTTCGGAACATTTTCGTTGATATTTTTTTAACTTTCCTTCAATTTTTTTTGGTAACTTTGGCTTTGTTTGTGACAAAAAGGGGGAGAGAGTTTAGAGAACTTGAACAATGATCTTGTGAAAATTGTGATCTTGTATACATCAATGATGAACAATGATGACTGCATCAAGGTAAGTGAACATCAAGGGAACTTGAACAATGATTGTGAAAATCTTGATGATGAAGATTTTGTATACATCAAGGTAAGTATCACTTCAACTTCAACTTTGGTTTTTATCTTGTGATTGTTTGCATGTCTCGACTAACTATTCGACTAACTATTTGGGCATGTAATATGACTAACAAGTTGATGTTGGACTAACTCTTTGTGACATTTGGTTTTTAATTGCATAGAAGATATGTTGGTTTTTGACTATGATTCTCTTACATATCTGAATTCTCAAATGTCATGATGATCAGATAAACTCTATCTCTGTACTAGGTTTTGTATGCTAAATATTCTTGAGGTATCTAACGATCTCTTTTTGTCAAGAATGATTTCTTTGTGCAGAGAGTACAGATGTCTAAGTCTAGAGTCTGTTTTAGGAGTTTATCTCATGTTTTTAAATTTTTGGATCTCCATTGTAAATTTTTGTTGTATGGTGATAGCAACAAAAATATCTTTTTGAATTTTCTTTAGTGGATCTGTGTTTTGTCACGAAACCGCCAAAGGGGGAGATTGTTACGGAATTTGAGTTGGCGTAGTTTCGTGAAAGTCTCAAGTCTTGAAGATTGAAGGTGAAGAAAGTTGGATCATTTAACTCAATCTCAAGAAAGAAGAATTCAAAAGGATCAGGTATGTTTTACTAAAGATTTTGTGTGATCCGAATACTTCTTGTAGTGTAGAAACACTTGGAAGAATCTTTCATTGCATAAAAATCAAAAACTGGACTTGGGACATGTTCAGGATCCGGATCAGGTTGTTCGATCCGGATCCCGAAGGTGGTTCGTTCATACACCAGTTCAATCCGGATCGTAGCCTCTCTTGATCCGGATCCCGAACACTGAGTTTACCATCTTCCTTGAACGATCCGGATCAGGCTTCGCAATCCGGATCCCGAACGTTGATGTTTGGTGAACTGTATGAACGATCCGGATCAAGCACTTCGATCCGGATCCCGAACCTTCGTTTTTCTGGAATTGCCTGACTCGTTACGACGATCCGGATCACAGCTAATCCGATCCGGATCGCCGTCCGTAAAAACTCCAGAAATGTTAGGTTTTTGATTCTTATCTCCTTCCTAGGGTTTCTAACCTATAAATAGACCCTATGACTCTTTTTCTAGGGTTAATCCATATAGCCGTCATTTTCATATATCATCTTATACGGCTCTAGATCCACATATAGAGAAGAAAGGAAATCATTAGAGAATACTCTATGTTTCTTCATCTATATTGATTAGTTTGATTCTAGGTTTTCATACTCACATCTTGAGTTGAATCAAACTAATGAATACTTAGATGGTATTTCCGATCTATCTTTGATCTAAGTATTCGGCGGATCATCACCACCCAAAAACAACGATTTACCCCAAAAATCGGCGCGTGGATTCGCGTGTCCTTGTGGATTCAAGGTTCAACCGCTCTCGTGGATTCGGAGCGAGGCACGTTCGTGGATTCGAAGGGTGCTATTGGGTGAAGACCGTGGATTCGGTCGGACGTCGTGGATTCGACGTTGGACGCCGTGGATTCGGCGTTGGGCGCAGATCGTGGATTCGAGAAGCGTCGCGGAGCGAGCGGAGAAGATCCTCTAGGAGCGTATGGAAAAGGTTGAGTCGTAATTGTGTACGGTAAATCACCTTGTACGTGTTTTAATTCTAGTGGATTTCTGCCGTGTTATCGGTCCCGTGGTTTTTTACTCCGGTGATGGAGTTTTCCACGTAAAAATCTTGCGTATTATTTTTTATTTCCGCATTGGGTTTTTATCGCAACGATTTTTGAGTGTTTATACGTTTACACCTATTCACCCCCCTCTAGGTGTTTTTTTCCCTATTTAGATCCGTATTACATATAACCCAACACTATTCGACTAACTATTTGGACATGTATTATTACTAACAAGTTGTTTGATTACTAACAAAGCAAAGTTATGACATTTGGAATTTTATTGCTTAGAAGATATGTCAATGTTTGATTGTGATCTTATTACATATCTGAATCACTCAATGTCATGGTGAGCATAAACTCTATCTCTGTTAGGTTTTGAATGCTAAATATTCTTGAGGTATCTAACGATCTCTTTTTGTCAAGAATGATTTCTTTGTGCAGAGAGTACAGATGTCTAAGTCTAGAGTCTGTTTTAGGAGTTTATATCTCATGTTTTTAAATTTTTGGATCTCCATTGTAAATTTTTGTTGTATGGTGATAGCAACAAAAATATCTTTTTGAATTTTCTTTAGTGGATCTGTGTTTTGTCACGAAACCGCCAAAGGGGGAGATTGTTACGGAATTTGAGTTGGCGTAGTTTCGTGAAAGGTTCAAGTCTTGAAGATTGAAGGTGAAGAAAGTTGGATCATTTAACTCAATCTCAAGAAAGAAGAATTCAAAAGGATCAGGTATGTTTAACTAAAGTTTATTGGTGATCCGAATACTTCTTGTAGTGTAGATGTCACGCCCCGGGTGTAAACCAGAACCCGGGCCCGCTCACAGATCCGCCGTGCATGCGGTATTTCCCACATACATGAAGCGTTGGTAACCTGTTCAGATAAGCAATAATAATAAAAGAGCATAAAGTAATCAGAGCTAACTAAAACTACTGTAACTCAGACAGAAGCTGGAAGTAAAAAGTACAACAGTAAAATAAACTACAGATGTCTCTCACACCGCTACTACAATATATACAGCTGGCAGAAGCCAGACCCAAAAGGAAGTAACTAAATACTGTCTGAGAAGTCCAGGTACCCAAAACTCTCCAGCTACAGTCCGCGGGTGGCACTCTATCTAGTCCGCGATACGCTTGCCCCGGTCAGTTGCTGACGGCCCAGCAACTCCCACAGAGGACTCTGCAAAACAAGGGAGAGAGAAAAACAAGCAAAACAGTGGGGGGTAAGTACTACTATAAACAGTAGCCTCCCCTAGTGGGTAAAGCCTCAGCTCAGGTATGCCCACCAGGAAGATCAGAGGCATAAAGGAAAGGGATAAAAAGGGGAGTGTAATATGAGCAACTCAGATGAAATGCTACCCCTAATATGCCTCTACATGCTAAACCAATCAGGATGACAAAGTATGCATCTGTGTCAGAAGCCTGTCTAGATGACCCAATCTGACCGCCAGTGGACACTGGCACCGCCTGCTCTGCCGCCTCGGGTATGCCAGCCTACGCATAACACCGAAGCAAAGGAGTCCCCCGGGACTCAAAGTCTGGCAACCGCGCACTCCGGAGTCGCACTCGTGGGGAGCGACCCACACGAGAGAAGTAAGTAACCACAAGTAACTGTCTCTAGCAGGACTGGATCGAGACTCAAAGAAGTGGGAAAAAAACCCTCCACTAAAGCAAGCCCGATCCCCCAAGTACCCAATCTGATGCAATAAGACGACCCGGTCAACCACCCAAGGTCCGTGGTCGCCGCAACACCCTGTCAAACGCCCACACTGTCCCAAATCCCCAATACCTGACTACACTGTCCGATACCCGCTCGAACCCGAGCAACTATGCCTCAAGTCTACCAGGATAGAAGAAGGAGAATTAGATGCATGGTTTCTCCTAAGTCAAGTCCCAAAACAGTGTAGCAGTAAAAGATGACATTATTAGGTGACCCGTTTAATCATGCATTGTTCCAACATTTGTCCAATTTCCCAGAATAAGCAATATAGAGTGACCTGAGCTAGAGTGACAGTCTTATAAGAGGAGTTATTAGTTTAACAGTCCACAATTACTATTTAATCTTCAGATATACCGTTCAGATTTGATAAGTGGTTAAAACAGGTGATCATTCTAACAATAGGATCTGATTAATAAGAGTTAATTCCCTAAGCATGCAAGTCTACCCATCTTATATTTAGCATCTTCAATTTAGGGGCACTCTAACACTCCTAGTGGCATACCAAAGAGAGGAGTACAACAACCACCCACCTGATCAGTCGAGCTGTCAAAAGTCCTACAACTGATAATACCAAAGATGGCGGCTACACAGAGTCCAAACGGTCCCGCGCAGTCCACACTGCTCCTGGGTACAAAAACCGAGCTGTCACAATCCATATATATCCCCAGAACTGCCAAGTTTAACAAACAATAACTCCGCTGCGAAGATGAACAGAAATCACCTGCTCACAGTCTTCAGAAAAATCCAAATAAAATATCCCCGCGGTCTACGCGTCGATAGCTTCGAAACGACTACCTGCACGTCCAAATCCGAGTTTTCTACGCTGAGATATAAATCCGGCAAGAAAATAACCTCTAACCCTACTGTAGAAATTCCCCCAGATCAACATCCGGAAAGAGAGGAGATTCTCACCTTCGAAGCAATCTCCTAAAGTCCTGAGAAAAATACAGCAGATTCCTCGCGAAGAGTAGATGAATTTAGGCTCTTGAATCACCCTGATCCGATATCTGTACGCGAAGTTATGGCCAAAACACCGTGTCGCTGTCCAAAAATCCGCAAAGAAAGAGGGGCAACAGAATACTCAAATACCTCCAAAATCCGAAATTAATTTGGAAAAACTTTGAATATCAAAATCAAAGTCCTACCTGTCGTGAGTCCAACGGCGCAAAAATCGTCGAATTCAGGTGTCGGGTAAAGCCAAGAGAGTCTGCGCACCGAGAGGACGCAAAACGGGTCGAAGACGAACTAAGCGCGCCGCGTCGGAAAACGGCCAACCTCGGAAACCGTGCACCACCACAACTCCGGAAAGCTACTGCTGGAAAGATCACTGGCAGGGGAAAACTTCTTCTTCAGAGCCCACTGCGAAATTCCCACAGGAAATGGGTGAATGAATGGCCTCAAACCGGATAAACAAGCCTAAATAAGGCTTATCGGATCCCCGGATCCAACCCGTTAGCCCGGGCTGATCCGGCGCGGCCCGGGTCGGACCAGACGCCGTCCAACCCGCCTGGGCGCCCGCCACGTACCCCCAAACAGGGGACAGCCGTGCGGGGCCACCGCACGCGCGCCACGCGGCCCCCCGCTACAGCGGCGGGGCCCCGCGGGTGGCGACGCGTGGCGCAACGCCACGCGTCGACCGCTCCGCCGCCCCCGCTCACCGCTGAAGGGCCCAGTGGGCCGGGAGCGCGTGGACCCGCCAATGCCCCCTGTGCCACGTGTCCTGCACCCGGTCTACGCGCCGCTCCGCACTTTTCCCTGGACCGAGCCGCGCGCACCCGCCAATCCGCACGCGCCACGTGGCCCGCCCCGCGGTCTATGCACCCGCGCGCCTTTCCCGTGGACCAGGCGGTGTGGGCCGACCAATCCCGAACCGCCACCCTGGCACCAGCCGGTCCACGGTCACCCCCCATGCACCCGTTTTTCCCCCGAAACTTCCGGTAGCCCGTTTTTGGTCATCCGGACTCCAAATTTGGCAAATAAATAGCCGTTTTCAAGTGTTTTTCCCGTGCTGAATCCAATTCTACCATCTGTTTGGCCAAAACCCTTCCCGAAAATTTTGGTAAACACAGCCGAAGGCCAAAATAGTAAAAGATACCACTCAGGTCCAACAGTAGCACCACTTTGATGCACCTTGGGCCAGATACACCAACAATAGGTGTTCTCAACTGTAGATTCAGTCGGAAAACTGTACGGGGTTTACGGTCTCCACAGTAGAAACACCTGGAAGAAATTTTTAATTGCATAAAATCAAAAACTGGTGTTCGGACATGTTCAGGATCCGGATCAGAGCCAGCGATCCGGATCCCGAAGGTTGTTGTTTCATACATTACTTCAATCCGGATCGCAGATCTCACGATCCGGATCCCGAACGTTGAGTTTTTCTGAATTGTATGAACGATCCGATCAGGCATTCGATCCGGATCCCGAACGATTGTTTTCTGGAAACCGTCTTTCTTGCTACTGCAATCCGGATCGCCCAAATCCGATCCGGATCGCCGTCCGTAAAAATTCCAGAAATGTTAGGTTTTTGATTCTTATCTCCTTCCAAATGTTTCTAACCTATAAATAGACCCTATGACTCTTTTTCTAGGGTTAAGCAATCCGATAAAAGGAAAATAGCCGTCATAATCAAATATCTTTTTATACGGCCTAAGATCCACATATAGAGAAGAAAGGAAATCATTAGATAATACTCTATGTTTCTTCATCTATATTGATTAGTTTGATTCTAGGTTTTCATACTCACATCTTGAGTTGAATCAAACTAATGAATACTTAGATGGTATTTCCGATCTATCTTTGATCTAAGTATTCGGCGGATCATCACCACCCAAAAACAACGATTTACCCCAAAATCGGCGCGTGGATTCGCGTGTCCTTGTGGATTCAAGGTTCAACCGCTCTCGTGGATTCGGAGCGAGGCACGTTCGTGGATTCGAAGGGTGCTACTGGGTGAAGACCGTGGATTCGGTCGGACGTCGTGGATTCGACGTTGGACGCCGTGGATTCGGCGTTGGGCGCAGATCGTGGATTCGAGAAGCGTCGTGGAGCGAGCGGAGAAGATCCTCTAGGAGCGTATGGAAAAGGTTGAGTCGTAAGTGTGTACGGTAAATCACCTTGTACGTGTTTTAATTCTAGTGGATTTCGCCGTGTTATCGGTCCCGTGGTTTTTTACTCCGGTTGGAGTTTTTCCACGTAAAAATCTTGCGTGTTATTTTTATTTCCGCATTGGGTTTTTTATCGCAACGATTTTTGAGTGTTTATACGTTTACACCTATTCACCCCCCTCTAGGTGTTTCTTCCCCTATTTAGATCTATATTACATATAACCCAACAAGTTAATGCCGCTCAAAGAGTTTGCGAAATATTTTTGAAAAATTGGGTGTCGAGTGGGCACCGATTTCAAACCCATGGGTTATGCTATAGTCTGTATGTGTAGCAGGACGGTATGATTTATTGTATTCTCTCCTCTTTTGTCTATCATGTTTGGAATGGTTAAAGTATTTGTCTGTGTGGTAACGCCGTGCATATACAAAGAGACTCCGCCCGTTTGGGGAGTGAATTTGTATATGCGGCGGGTCTATACGCGCTGAAGGCAGGTCCATTAAATACAAGAAAAAAAACTGGGTACGGTTTTTTCGCACTTTTAGAACCTCCTGGGCGTGACACGAAGACGTAAGAATTCGGAAGTCGCTCAAAACGCTTTTCATCCAAATTAATTGTGTTGAACAACTTCTTGCGGAAATGTATTCCGCTTCGGCAGTCGAGAGTGCAATGCAGTTTTGCTTTTATACTATGCCAGGCAACAAGGCAATGGCCAAGATAAAACAAGCACCACTCGTACTCTTCCGATCATCCACCGATCCAGCCCAATCGGCATCTGAGTATCCTATTATCAATAGTTGTTTCCATAGGATACCAAATTTCGAAATTCAATGTTCCTTTGGATGTATGGGATGATCCTTTTCACCGCTTTCAGGTGAACCTCCTTTGGGGTGCTGATTGATATCTCCTCACAGATCCCACCCTAAAGGATTATATCCGGGCGGCTAGCCGTGAGATAGAGTAGACTTCCAATCATGCTGCGATAAAGCTTCTTGTCTACCTTTCACTTAGAGATTCACTTTTTTGCCCTTTGTTGCTAGTTCCCATTGGAGTCGGAAAGTCTTTAGAGTTTTCTAATCCAAACTTCTTGACCAACTCCTTTGCCTACTTGGATGTGCACAGATGAATGCCTTCTTCATTTTGTTTGACTTGGAATCCAAGAAAATAGTTAGCTCGCCCATCTGGACACTCAAATTCGCTTTCCATGGTTTTCATGCAATTTAGAAGCATCATTATCCCTGTTGCTCCAAATAACAGTTCATCGACATAGATTTGTCCACTATGAAGTTATCCTGATAATGCTTCACCAAGAGATTCCTATCCTCTCCCCCCTCAAGTGTAGCCCTTTTCCAAAAGGGCTTTGTCAACCTTTCAGACCATGTTTCGCGGCGTGGCGTTTTTAGACCGTAAAGATCCTTTTTCAATCGACAAACTGGTTAGGTATTTCTTTCAATGAAACCTTTCGGTTGAGCGCACATAAACTTCCTCATTTAGACAACCATTTAAAAATGTGCTCTTAACGTCCATTTGAAAAGCTTAATTTAAATTGACACGCAAATCACGAAAGTAACGAATTGACTCGAGACGAGCGACTGGGTCGAACGTCGCATCAAAGTCTATGACCTTCAATGTGAATAGCCTGAGCAACTAGGCGTGCTTTGTTCCTGATAATGCTACCATCCTCGTGTTTGCCCTTTTCTTGAAACCACTTAGTACCCATATGTGTGTTTTGCTTTCGGAGGTTCGTTAATTCCCATCTTTGTTCTTTGAACTGATGGAGCTCTTCCTGCATTGTTTCAATCCATAATTATCCCGAAGAGCTTCATCGACGTTCTTGGTTCTATCATGGAGACTAACACGCAACTCCACAAACAATTGTCTCCGAGTCCTGA
>CM055075.1:16180647-16299020 GCA_029204045.2 Tillandsia leiboldiana
TTGCAAATTCACAAAATGATGAAGGTATTCACATTGAGTCATCCAAGTTGCCAAGTGGATTTTTCCAAAAATGTTTGATCTAGAAATTGTAAAGATTTTCCGACTCCAATGGAACTAGCCACAAGGGACCTTGGAAGTGATCACATAGTGAGAATGAGACGAGAAACTGTACTAGTATGATTGGAAGTCTACTTTACCTCACGGCTAGTGCGCCCGGATATATCCTTTAGTGTGGGATTTGCGCGAGATATCAATCAGCACCAAAGGAGTTCACCTGAAAGCGGTGAAAAGGATCATCCGGTATATCAAAGGATCAATTAATTTCGGAATTTGGTATCCTATGGGAACTAAGTTTGGATATTGTTGGATACTCAGATGCCGATTGGGGCAGGATCAGTGGATGATCGGAAAAGCACGAGTGGTGCATGCTTCTATCTTGGCCATTGCCGTTGGTGCATGGCACAGTAAAAAGCAGAATTGCATAGCACTCTCGACTGCCGAAGCGGAATACATTTCAGCTGGTAGTTGCTCAACTCAACTCATTTGGATGAAAAGCGTATTGAGTCGACTTCCGCATTTCAGCATCTTCGGTAACAATTCTTTGTGACAACACAAGTGCAATTAACATTTCTAAAAACCCTGTGTTGCACTCTAGAACAAAACATATTGAACTTAGATATCATTTTCTTAGAGCTAGTTGAATCAAATACTCTTCAACTTTCATATATTTCAACTGAGGATCAATTAGCTGACATTCTAAACAAAACCTTTGGATCAAAAACGTTTTATTCATTTACGAAAAGCAATTGGATGCTTTCCTTGAAATAAACTTCTTTTTGAAACCTTTGCTTAGGATAGGTTTTGTATTTGTTTTGTTTTGTTCATTATCTATGTTTGTACATAGGACATTAATTGAGCATAGATCATAATTGACTTTAATTGCATCTTTTTCGCACATTTAGAAATTTATTATGCTTTTGCCATCATAATTTCACTGTTGCAATGATCATTTATGTTAATTAAATCATCTTCTAAGTGATCAAAGTCAATTTCTCTCTCTCTATGATCTCTTGGTATAGTCATTATCTTATTTGACTGCTTAGTCGAGTATGAAATCGAGATCAATATTTTGTTGAATACTTTATATCTTAAATAATTGATAGCCAATTGAGGGGGAGTCATAGAAAAAGTAAAATGCTCAAAAGATGTGGAAAGAGTTACATCCCAATGAGGAGTGTGAAACTACCACCACATGGAGGGAAAGAGCTACCACCTCGGTCGTACCGAGTATTGTGTGCAGCTACCACATGTATACCAAGCATGGTTGTTCAATTTTGATTAAGTAAAATGCATGTTGAAATACTTGACTCTCGTCAAATTTCAAGGTTGGTATAAGGTGGGATTTTAAGAAAGATGCTCAAAGAGCCACTCTCTTCAACAGATTGTCTAGATACATTATCTATTATATTTGGGATTTCAAACATCTATTGATCTTTGTATTTCATTTTCTTTACTGAATTGATGATTTGATAAAGGCATTACTCATAAGATCAAGTTAGATGTAATTGAAGGTGTTCAACTTTAAGGATTTAATTTTTGTAAATTTTCGTTTCATTTTTGGATATTATTGATAGATTTGGCATAATCTAATTCTTGTTGTATGAAACGATGATTTTTGTTTAAAGTTGATACACATTTGTGCTTACAATCTTTTTCTGGTTTTTTCTTGAATTTCTCTGAAATTTTCTAAAGAAAAAGTTGGAGCCGATCCGGATCGGGCTAGATGATCCGGATCCCGAACGCAGGAATTCTTCTGCGGGCTGACGATCCGGATTGTATCTGCCGATCCGGATCCCGAACGCAGTTTCTCACTGCGGTAGCCGATCCGGATCGCAGTTATGAACTGATCCGGATCGCGGCTAGGTTTTATAAAGAACAAAGGGTTTTTGATTTCTTTTACTCCAATCTTTTGTTCCAAGTTTCCAGAGCCTCTCTCTCTCTATTTCATCCTTCCTGGAAGCTTTCAAACTCAAGTTCTTCAACTCCAAGTAAGTTTTATTGATCAAAATCTCGGTTTTTTCACGTTTTCACCGTTCTTCTTCTTCTCCTCAACGTGATGAATTTCTTGGATCAACTTTGTTTGTGGATGGTTTTTGATCAAATTTCTTTTGAAATAAGAACTCTGGGTAGATTAGTTTTGATTATATGCTAGGTATTCTCCTGATTAACGGATTTTTAGGCTTCGATTTCTAAAATTTCGGTTTTAGGGCATATAATAAGGATTTTCGAAAATCATGCAATTGATCTATTTTTAAAAGTCCTTTTGCAAAACTAATTTGATTCTTAGTCTCTCTACATGATTATGATTGTTTGGGTACAATTTTTCAAATCTTTGAAAATTAACAATTTTCTCATGTGTTCTTGAGTTGTTCCACCAGGATTTCTTTTTCAAGAAACCATTAGCAATGGTGATCACTTGGATTGTTTTCCTACTTGCTGCTATGGTACATACGAGAGACACTGCAAGAGAGCTAAAAGGATGAAGTTAACTGGGATGAGTTATCAGATGATGAAACACATCCGGAGAATCGCCACAGAAAACCTCTGTTGCATCGAAAGGGAAAGCCCATGCAGAAACATCAACGGAAAAGGCTCCGCTTACTGCTGCGGAAAAAGGAAAAGCACCAATGACCTCTTCATCCATTTTCCTAAAAAGAAAAAGACTTGCTCGACGACCTGGACGAGCTCGAGGTATTGAAATAATGAACCATGTCAAGAGAACCCAAGGAATATTTCTCAAATTGACACTGAATCAGAAGACGAAGAGATTGGGACACATTTCTTGACGAAGTACAACAAGGCATTGATGAAGAAAATAAGGTTTACCTAAAGAAAAAGAAGCTACTGAAGTCTTCCTCAATACTTAAGCAGCAAGCCATGAAAAAGAATGTGCCAAGCATCCATCCTTTTTGCCAAGACGATCTCCTCGGAATGAAGGTCAACTGCTCCGTCAATCGTCACTCAACGTTCTTCAACTTCCAGAAGAACTGACCAAAGGGAAATCTAGAGTCTTCCATAAAACAAGAACAAGATAAAATGGCTCTAGAACTCAGAAAGATGTCCAAGGACATCATCAGATGAAGCAAGAGTGTACTACGATCTCGGGATGCTTAAAGGATTTTGAAAAAGCTGGGTTTACGAGCTCTGAAGACTCCGCCTCGGTTGACTCAGATTCAGATGCCTGAATCGTCTGACTAACAATTCTCTTATGCAGGAACTTTTTATTTTTGTAGATTTTTCAGGTTTTAGGACTTACTTTTAGTTCAGTTCTTAAATTTCGGAACATTTTCGTTGATATTTTTTTAACTCTCCTTCAATTTTTTTTGGTAACTTTGGCTTTGTTTGTGACAAAAAGGGGGAGAGAGTTTAGAGAACTTGAACAATGTCTTGTGAAAATTGTATCTGTAATCAATGTGAACAATGACTGGTCAAGGTAATGAACATCAAGGGAACGTGAACAATGATTGTGAAAATCTGATGATGAAGATTTGTATACATCAAGGTAAGTATCACTTCAACTTCAACTTTGGTTTTTATCTTGTGATTGTTTGCATGTCTCGACTAACTATTCGACTAACTATTTGGGCATGTAATATGACTAACAAGTTGATGTTGGACTAACACTTTGTGACATTTGGTTTTTGAATTGCATAGAGATATGTTGGTTTTTGACTATGATTCTCTTACATATCTGAATTCTCAAATGTCATGATGATCAGATAAACTCTATCTCTGTACTAGGTTTTGTATGCTAAATATTCTTGAGGTATCTAACGATCTCTTTTGTCAAGAATGATTTCTTTGTGCAGAGAGTACAGATGTCTAAGTCTAGAGTCTGTTTTAGGAGTTTATCTCATGTTTTTAAATTTTTGGATCTCCATTGTAAATTTTTGTTGTATGGTGATAGCAACAAAATATCTTTTTGAATTTTCTTTAGTGGATCTGTGTTTTGTCACGAAACCGCCAAAGGGGGAGATTGTTACGGAATTTGAGTTGGCGTAGTTTCGTGAAAGTCTCAAGTCTTGAAGATTGAAGGTGAAGAAAGTTGGATCATTAACTCAATCTCAAGAAAGAAGAATTCAAAAGGATCAGGTATGTTTAACTAAAGATTTGTGTGATCCGAATACTTCTTGTAGTGTAGAAACACTTGGAAGAATCTTTCATTGCATAAAAATCAAAAACTGGACTTGGGACATGTTCAGGATCCGGATCAGGTTGTTCGATCCGGATCCCGAAGGTGGTTCGTTCATACACCAGTTCAATCCGGATCGTAGCCTCTCTTGATCCGGATCCCGAACACTGAGTTTACCATCTTCCTTGAACGATCCGGATCAGCTTCGCAATCCGGATCCCGAACGTTGATGTTTGGTGAACTGTATGAACGATCCGGATCAAGCACTTCGATCCGGATCCCGAACCTTCGTTTTTCTGGAATTGCCTGACTCGTTACGACGATCCGGATCACAGCTAATCCGATCCGGATCGCCGTCCGTAAAATCTCCAGAAATGTTAGGTTTTTGATTCTTATCTCCTTCCTAGGGTTTCTAACCTATAATAGACCCTATGACTCTTTTTCTAGGTTAATCCAATAGCCGTCATTTTTATATCATCTTTATACGGCTCTAGATCCACATATAGAGAAGAAAGGAAATCATTAGAGAATACTCTATGTTTCTTCATCTATATTGATTAGTTTGATTCTAGGTTTTCATACTCACATCTTGAGTTGAATCAAACTAATGAATACTTAGATGGTATTTCCGATCTATCTTTGATCTAAGTATTCGGCGGATCATCACCACCCAAAAACAACGATTTACCCCAAAAATCGGCGCGTGGATCGCGTGTCCTTGTGGATCAAGTTCAACCCGCTCTCGTGGATTCGGATCGAGGCACGTTCGTGGATTCGAAGGGTGCTATTGGGTAGAAGACCGTGGATTCGGTCGGACGTCGTGGATTCGACGTTGGACGCCGTGGATTCGGCGTTGGGCGCAGATCGTGGATTCGAGAAGCGTCGCGGAGCGAGCGGAGAAGATCCTCTAGGAGCGTATGGAAAAGGTTGAGGTCGTAATTGTGTACGGTAAATCACCTTGTACGTGTTTTAATTCTAGTGGATTTCTGCCGTGTTATCGGTCCCGTGGTTTTTTAACTTCCGGTGATGGAGTTTTCCACGTAAAATCTTGCGTATTATTTTTTATTTCCGCATTGGGTTTTTAATCGCAACGATTTTTGAGTGTTTATACGTTTACACCTATTCCCCCCCCCCCTCTAGGTGTTTTTTTGTTTTTTTTTTCCCCTATTAGATCCGATTACATATAACCCAACACTATTCGACTAACTATTTGGACATGTATTATTACTAACATTTGTTTGATTACTAACAAAGCAAGTTATGACATTTGGAATTTTATTGCTTAGAAGATATGTCAATGTTTGATTGTGATCTTATTACATATCTGAATCACTCATGTCATGGTGAGCATAACTCTATCTCTGTTAGGTTTTGAATGCTAAATATTCTTGAGGTATCTAACGATCTCTTTTTGTCAAGAATGATTTCTTTGTGCAGAGAGTACAGATGTCTAGAGTCTAGAGTCTGTTTTAGGAGTTTATAATCTCATGTTTTTAAATTTTTGGATCTCCATTGTAAATTTTTGTTGTATGGTGATAGCAACAAAAAGATCTTTTTGGAATTTTCCTTTAGTGGATCTGTGTTTTGTCACGAAACCGCCAAAGGGGGAGATTGTTACGGAATTTGAGTTGGCGTGAGTTTCGTGAAAGGTTCAAGTCTTGAGATTGAAGGTGAAGAAAGTTGGATCATTTAACTCAATCTCAAGAAAGAAGAATTCAAAAGGATCAGGTATGTTTAACTAAAGTTTATTGGTGATCCGATACTTCTTGTAGTGTAGATGTCACGCCCCGGGTGTAAACCAGAACCCGGGCCCGCTCACCAGATCCGCCGTGCTGCGGTATTTCCCACATACATGAAGCGTTGGTAACCTGTTCAGATAAGCAATAATAATAAAAGAGCTAAAGTAATCAGAGCTAACTAAAACTACTGTAACTCAGACAGAAGCTGGAAGTAAACAGTACAACAGTAAAATAAATAACTACAGATGTCTCTCACACCGCTATCTACAATATATACAGCTGGCAGAAGCCAGACCCAAAAGGAATAACTAAATACTGTCTGAGAAGGTCCAGGTACCCAAAACTCTCCAGCTACAGTCCGCGGGTGGCACTCTATCTAGTCCGCGATACGCTTGCCCCGTCAGTGCTGACGGCCCAGCACTCCCACAGAGGACTCTGCAAAACAAGGGAGAGAGAAAAACAAGCAAAACAGTGGGGGGTAAGTACTACTATAACAGTAGCCTCCCCTAGTGGGTAAAGCCTCAGCTCAGTATGCCCACCAGGAAGATCAGAGGCATAAAGGAAAGGGATAAAAAGGGGAGTGTAATATGAGCAACTCAGATGAAATGCTACCCCTAATATGCCTCTACATGCTAAACCAATCAGGATGACAAAGTATGCATCTGTGTCAGAAGCCTGTCTAGATGACCCAATCTGACCGCCAGTGGACACTGGCACCGCCTGCTCTGCCGCCTCGGGTATGCCAGCCTACGCATAACCCGAAGCAAAGGAGTCCCCCGGGACTCAAAGTCTGGCAACCGCGCACTCCGGAGTCGCACTCGTGGGGAGCGACCCACACGAGAGAAGTAAGTAACCACAAGTAACTGTCTCTAGCAGGACTGGATCGAGACTCAAAGAAGTGGGAAAAAAACCCTCCACTAAAGCAAGCCCGATCCCCCAAGTACCCAATCTGATGCAATAAGACGACCCGGTCAACCACCCAAGGTCCGTGGTCGCCGCAACACCCTGTCAAACGCCCACACTGTCCCAAATCCCCAATACCTGACTACACTGTCCGATACCCGCTCGAACCCGAGCAACTATGCCTCAAGTCTACCAGGATAGAAGAAGGAGAATTAGATGCATGGTTTCTCCTAAGTCAAGTCCCAAAAACAGTGTAGCAGTAAAAGATGACATTATTAGGTGACCCGTTTAATCATGCATTGTTCCAACATTTGTCCAATTTCCCAGAATAAGCAATATAGAGTGACCTGAGCTAGAGTGACAGTCTTATAAGAGGAGTTATTAGTTTAACAGTCCACAATTACTATTTAATCTTCAGATATACCGTTCAGATTTGATAAGTGGTTAAAACAGGTGATCATTCTAACAATAGGATCTGATTAATAAGAGTTAATTCCCTAAGCATGCAAGTCTACCCATCTTATATTTAGCATCTTCAATTTAGGGGCACTCTAACACTCCTAGTGGCATACCAAAGAGAGGAGTACAACAACCACCCACCTGATCAGTCGAGCTGTCAAAAGTCCTACAACTGATAATACCAAAGATGGCGGCTACACAGAGTCCAAACGGTCCCGCGCAGTCCACACTGCTCCTGGGTACAAAAACCGAGCTGTCACAATCCATATATATCCCCAGAACTGCCAAGTTTAACAAACAATAACTCCGCTGCGAAGATGAACAGAAATCACCTGCTCACAGTCTTCAGAAAAATCCAAATAAAATATCCCCGCGGTCTACGCGTCGATAGCTTCGAAACGACTACCTGCACGTCCAAATCCGAGTTTTCTACGCTGAGATATAAATCCGGCAAGAAAATAACCTCTAACCCTACTGTAGAAATTCCCCCAGATCAACATCCGGAAAGAGAGGAGATTCTCACCTTCGAAGCAATCTCCTAAAGTCCTGAGAAAAATACAGCAGATTCCTCGCGAAGAGTAGATGAATTTAGGCTCTTGAATCACCCTGATCCGATATCTGTACGCGAAGTTATGGCCAAAACACCGTGTCGCTGTCCAAAAATCCGCAAAGAAAGAGGGGCAACAGAATACTCAAATACCTCCAAAATCCGAAATTAATTTGGAAAAACTTTGAATATCAAAATCAAAGTCCTACCTGTCGTGAGTCCAACGGCGCAAAAAATCGTCGAATTCAGGTGTCGGGTAAAGCCAAGAGAGTCTGCGCACCGAGAGGACGCAAAACGGGTCGAAGACGAACTAAGCGCGCCGCGTCGGAAAACGGCCAACCTCGGAAACCGTGCACCACCACAACTCCGGAAAGCTACTGCTGGAAAGATCACTGGCAGGGGAAAACTTCTTCTTCAGAGCCCACTGCGAAATTCCCACAGGAAATGGGTGAATGAATGGCCTCAAACCGGATAAACAAGCCTAAATAAGGCTTATCGGATCCCCGGATCCAACCCGTTAGCCCGGGCTGATCCGGCGCGGCCCGGGTCGGACCAGACGCCGTCCAACCCGCCTGGGCGCCCGCCACGTACCCCCAAACAGGGGACAGCCGTGCGGGGCCACCGCACGCGCGCCACGCGCCCCCCCGCTACAGCGGCGGGGCCCCGCGGGTGGCGACGCGTGGCGCAACGCCACGCGTCGACCGCTCCGCCGCCCCCGCTCACCGCTGAAGGGCCCAGTGGGCCGGGAGCGCGTGGACCCGCCAATGCCCCTGTGCCACGTGTCCTGCACCCGGTCTACGCGCCGCTCCGCACTTTTCCCTGGACCGAGCCGCGCGCACCCGCCAATCCGCACGCGCCACGTGGCCCGCCCCGCGGTCTATGCACCCGCGCGCCTTTCCCGTGGACCAGGCGGTGTGGGCCGACCAATCCCGAACCGCCACCTGGCACCAGCCGGTCCACGGTCACCCCCCATGCACCCGTTTTCCCCCGAAACTTCCGGTAGCCCGTTTTTGGTCATCCGGACTCCAAATTTGGCAAATAAATAGCCGTTTTCAAGTGTTTTTCCGTGCTGAATCCAATTCTACCATCTGTTTGGCCAAAAACCTTCCCGAAATTTTGGTAAACACAGCCGAAGGCCAAAATAGTAAAAGATACCACTCAGGTCCAACAGTAGCACCACTTTGATGCACCTTGGGCCAGATACACCAACAATAGGTGTTCTCAACTGTAGATTCAGTCGGAAAACTGTACGGGGTTTACGGTCTCCACAGTAGAAACACCTGGAAGAATTTTTAATTGCATAAAAATCAAAAACTGGTGTTCGGACATGTTCAGGATCCGGATCAGAGCCAGCGATCCGGATCCCGAAGGTTGTTGTTTCATACATTACTTCAATCCGGATCGCAGCATCTCACGATCCGGATCCCGAACGTTGAGTTTTCTGAATTGTATGAACGATCCGGATCAGGCATTCCGATCCGGATCACGAACGATTGTTTTTCTGGAAACCGTCTTTCTTGCTACTGCAATCCGGATCGCCCAAATCCGATCCGGATCGCCGTCCGTAAAAATTCCAGAAATGTTAGGTTTTTGATTCTTATCTCCTTCCAAATGTTTCTAACCTATAAATAGACCCTATGACTCTTTTTCTAGGGTTAAGCAAAGAAGCCGATAAAAAGGAAAATAGCCGTCATAATCAAATATCTTTTTATACGGCCTAAGATCCACATATAGAGAAGAAAGGAAATCATTAGATAATACTCTATGTTTCTTCATCTATATTGATTAGTTTGATTCTAGGTTTTCATACTCACATCTTGAGTTGAATCAAACTAATGAATACTTAGATGGTATTTCCGATCTATCTTTGATCTAAGTATTCGGCGGATCATCACCACCCAAAAAACAACGATTTACCCCAAAATCGGCGCGTGGATTCGCGTGTCCTTGTGGATTCAAGGTTCAACCGCTCTCGTGGATTCGGAGCGAGGCACGTTCGTGGATTCGAAGGGTGCTACTGGGTGAAGACCGTGGATTCGGTCGGACGTCGTGGATTCGACGTTGGACGCCGTGGATTCGGCGTTGGGCGCAGATCGTGGATTCGAGAAGCGTCGTGGAGCGAGCGGAGAAGATCCTCTAGGAGCGTATGGAAAAGGTTGAGTCGTAAGTGTGTACGGTAAATCACCTTGTACGTGTTTTAATTCTAGTGGATTTCGCCGTGTTATCGGTCCCGTGGTTTTTTACTCCGGTTTGGAGTTTTTTCCACGTAAAAATCTTGCGTGTTATTTTTATTTCCGCATTGGGTTTTTTATCGCAACGATTTTTGAGTGTTTATACGTTTACACCTATTCACCCCCCTCTAGGTGTTTCTTCCCCTATTTAGATCTATATTACATATAACCCAACAAAGTTAATGGCCGCTCAAAGAGTTTGCGAAAATATTTTGGAAAAATTGGGTGTCGAGTGGGCACCGATTTTCAAACCCATGGGTTTATGCTATAGTCTGTATGTGATAGCAGTGACGGTATGATTTATTGTATTCTCTCCTCTTTGTCTATCATGTTTGGAATGGTTAAAGTATTTGTCTTGTTGGTAACGCCGTGCATATACAAAGGAGACTCCGCCCGTTTGGGGAGTGAATTTGTATATGCGGCGGGTCTGATACGCGCTGAAGGCGAGGTCCATTTAAATACAAGAAAAAAAAATGGGTACGTTTTTCGCACTTTTAGAACCTCCTGGGCGTGACACGAAGACGTAAGAATTCGGAAGTCGCTCAAAACGCTTTTCATCCAAATTAATTGTGTTGAACAACTTCTTGCTGAAATGTATTCCGCTTCGGCAGTCGAGAGTGCAATGCAGTTTTGCTTTTTACTATGCCATGCAACAAGGCAATGGCCAAGATAAAAACATGCACCACTCGTACTCTTCCGATCATCCACCGATCCAGCCCAATCGGCATCTGAGTATCCTATTATGTCAATAGTTGTTCCCATAGGATACCAAATTTCGAAATTCAATGTTCCTTTGATGTATCGGATGATCCTTTTCACCGCTTTCAGGTGAACCTCCTTTGGTGCTGATTGATATCTCGCACAGATCCCAGCACTAAAGGATATATCCGGGCGGCTAGCCGTGAGATAGAGTAGACTTCCAATCATGCTGCGATAAAGCTTCTTGTCTACACTTTCACTTAGAGATTCACTTTTTAATCCCTTGTTGCTAGTTCCCATTGGAGTCGGAAAGTCTTTAGAGTTTTCTAATCCAAACTTCTTGACCAACTCCTTTGCATACTTGGATTGGCACAGATGAATGCCTTCTTCATTTTGTTTGACTTGGAATCCAAGAAAATAAGTTAGCTCGCCCATCATGGACATCTCAAATTCGCTTTCCATGGTTTCAGCGAATTTAGAAGCATCATTATCCCTTGTTGCTCCAAATACAATGTCATCGACATAGATTTGTGCCACTATGAAGTTATCCTGATAATGCTTCACAAAGAGAGTCTGATCCGCTCCCCCTCAAGTGTAGCCCTTTTCCAAAAGGTGCTTTGTCAACCTTTCATACCATGTTCGCGGTGCTTGTTTTAGACCGTAAAGAGCCTTTTTCAATCGAAAAACATGGTTAGGTAGTTTATGATCAATGAAACCTTTCGGTTGAGCCACATAAACTTCCTCATTTAGAAAACCATTTAAAAATGTGCTCTTAACGTCCATTTGAAAAAGCTTAATTTTAAAATGACAAGCAATCACGAAAAGGATACGAATTGACTCGAGACGAGCGACTGGGGCGAACGTCTCATCAAAGTCTATACCTTCAATTTGTGAATAGCCCTGAGCAACTAGGCGTGCTTTGTTCCTGATAATGGTACCATCCTCGTTTTTCTTGTTCTTGAAAATCCACTTAGTACCAATTATGTTGTGTTGCTTCGGAGGCTTCGTTAATTCCCAGACTTTGTTTCTTTTGAACTGATGGAGCTCTTCCTGCATTGTTTCAATCCAGTAATTATCCCGAAGAGCTTCATCGACGTTCTTTGGTTCTATCATGGAGACGTAACACGCAACTCCACAAACCAATTGTCTCCGAGTCCTGACTCCTTCTTGTGGGTCTCCAATAATGTTTGATTCTGGATGATCCTTGGAGATACGTAACATTTGAGGTAACGGCGTACTAGGAGGTATGTGTGATGATTCCTGCATATCAGATAAACTAGAAGAACCATTAGATGCATCAACATTATCGGAAGAATTATTATGAGAAGATGCATTTACAGGAGTATCATCATCAAGAGACATATCAGGGGTAGATTTATCAGATGCAAAATGAAAAGCTTCATCTACTTTAACATTAATAGATTCTACCATCGTTTTAGATTCAAGGTTAAATACCCGATATGCTCTACTATTTGTAGAATAACCCATGAAAATTCCTTCGTCACTTCGAGAGTCGAATTTTTCAAGATTTTCGCGATCACGTAAAATGTAACAGCGACTCCCAAAGATACGAAAATATTTAATATTTGGTTTTCTACAAAACCATAGCTCATATGGTGTATTTAAAGTTCCCGGGCGCAAATACACACGATTGATTACATAGACGTCGGTGTTCACTGCTTCAGCCCAAAAATGTAACGAGAGTTTCCGGCTATGAAGCATAACACGTGCCATCTCTTGTACTACCCTGTTTTTGCGCTCGATTACACCATTCTACTGAGGTGTATAGGGTGCAGAGAATTCATGTTTTATGCCATTGGAAGTGCAAAAATCAATGAATTTAGAATTGATGAATTCTCCACCTCTATCACTCGGAACACGAACGATCTTTTCATTTTTCTCAATCATAATACGATGACAAATCTCATGAAAAGAATCGAAAGTATCCGCTTTCTCTTTTAAAAATGTTACCCATGAATATCTAGAGAAATCATCAACCAAAAGAAAAATGTACCATTTACCACCCAAACTTGGTTGACGAGTCGGCCCCATTAAGTCCATGTGCAGTAATTCTAAAGGCCGTTTGGTACCAACGTGGTTCAAGTTCTTGTGTGCGGCCCTTGATTGTTTTCCCTTTTGACAACCTCCAGACACAATGTTTTCTTGAAAAGATAGTTTAGGAACCCCCTTAACCACGTCTTTATTAGAAATCCTTGCTAGTTCCTTAAAATTTATGTGACCTAGTCTTTCATGCCAAAGAGTTTCATTATAGTCTTTCATGCCAAAGAGTTTCATTATCTAAAGAAACTAGGTTACAATGTTCAGAAATTTTGTTTGGAACTACATAGCAATTATTTTCATATCTAACCCCTTTCAAAAAGAATACATGGTCCTTATCAGTTACAATACATTCTGCTGAAGAAAAATTAACTGAAAAGCCATTATCACAAAGTTGACTAATGCTAATAAGGTTAGTCTTAAGGCCTTCAACAAATAAAACATTGTTCAAAATCGGGCCTTCTGGAATAGTGATTGTCCATTTTCCAACAATTTTAGAAGAACGACCGTCTCCGAAAACTACAAGTCCTCCGGAGGTTTTCTCTAAAGTTTGAAAACAATTCTTGTCACCGGTCATGTGACGGGAACACCCACTATCCAGATACCAAGACGAGTTGTCATAAGCATGCAAAGAAGTATGAACAACAAGACAAGGGAAGATTTCACCTTTGCGCACCCAAAACTTTTTGGAATGCGTCGGCAATGATTGTGAAGTTATTCTCCTTGGTGAAAGCGTCTTGTTTGATAGATTGCTTTCCTTTGATGACGTCATCTTGTTAGATGAACTACCAAGGTTCTTTTCCTTTGAAAAATTCTCCTTTGATTTTCGGGAAATTACCTTGTTGGTAGTTGTTGCAAGAGGTGCTTGATTTGATCGATTCGCTCCGATCTTGCAATTTCTTCTTACGTGCCCTGCAAAACCACAACGAAAACATACCTTAGTACTTGATGAACCCGAAGTAGGTGAGGTAGGCTTGTTGTCGTTGTATGCAGTGAATTCCGTCGTCGAATGAGGAGACGCCGACTGTGGCACAAAAACTGTTCCACTCGAACTAGGACTGTCTCCAGTTCGATTGTATCCAAGGCCGAAACGGTTCGTTTGACCAAGACCAAGCAACTTATCCAACTTGCTCCTTCCCGAAGAAAATCGCTTCAAATCATCATTAAGTTGGAAAATGGTCTTCGTCATCTCCATCTTTTCTTGTCGAGCCTCGGAGTAGAGCTTCAAGAAGTAACTTGCTTTATCCACCAATTTTACGTGTTCCTTCTCGAAATGCTCATTTTTCTCTTGAAGGGAAACATTTACTTTGATCAAGTTATCCCTTTCCACATCAAGAGCGTTTGAGAGAGAAGTTGCCCTTTTTGCTTCTTCTTCGAGATCCTGCAATCTCCCTCTCAAACCCTTGTTTTGCTTTGCCAATTTCTTTGAATCCTTTAAAAGTTTATGGTAGGCAAAAGCAAAGTCTTCACCTTCGAAATTACTCGATTCATCGTCCGTTGTAGTTTGTTCAACCTGGGAGGAGCTGGATAATGAACCGGATGTACTTGCCATAAAGCATATGTAAGGTGAAGTTGTGGACGCGTGGAATGCCGTTGCGTTGTTTTCTTCATCACTGGAAGATGACTCATTTGACATTGAGGTGTCATCCCAAGTGACGGCTTTCATCGCCTTCTTCTTTGACGGATTCTTATTGGGACACTCCGTAGAGATGTGACCGTAGCCTCGGCACTTGAAGCATTGAATTTGTCCCTCCGAGTTTTTCTTGTCCTTTGAAAAACTTTCTTGCTTTCTTGACTTAAAGCTTGAAGAACCTTTGCCTTTCTTCGACTTTACGAAGGATGGAGTTTTGCTTGAATTACCCCTTCGAAAGTTTCGGCAAAATTTCCTTGTCAAGAGCGCAAGTTGCTTCTCGAAATCCTCCATCGATAAATTCTCATCATCGTCTGAGGAGGATGAATCCGTGTCTTCTTCTTTTGTTGTTTTCAACGAAAAATCTGAAGACTTAGAAGAAGATGGCTTTCCAGAAGAATTTTTAGTAGGAAATGTCATTTCATTAGTTTGAAGTGCACCAACTAATTCTTCTACTTTGATTTCGTCCGGGTGTTTAACTGTTTCAATGGCCGCAACCTTAGGGCGAAATCTTTCAGGAAGAGTCCTTAAAATCTTTCTTACAACTTTAGATTCTAAAATTTTCTCTCCCAAGTTTGGACATGTATTTACGATATCTTGCAATCGTGTATAATAATCTGTGAAGGATTCATTTTCTGCCATAAAAATTGATTCAAATTTGCTCGTAAACATTTGCAGTTTTTGAATCTTCACAAGGCTTGTTCCCTCATGTGTAACTTGTAGAACATCCAAGATTTCTTTCGTGGTCTCACATGCCGAGACGCGAGATAATTCAGTTTGCGACAAAACATTAAATAAGGCGTTAATTCCCTTGCCGTTGTAAGAAGATGCATCACTTTCTTCCTTGGTCCATTTCGACCTAGGTTTGATGGTGCGAACATCAGCAATAATTTCAGTCGGATTTGACCATCCAAACTCGATTGATTGCCACACCCGTTCATCAATGGAAATTAAAAATACTCTCATCCGTACTTTTCAGTAGGCATAGTTTGTTCCATCGAAGAACGGGGGTCTGTTGATGTTTCCACCTTCAACCATTGTTTACAACCCTATTCCCTCTCTGATACCACTTGTTGGGTTATAACTATATGGATCTAAATAGGGGAAGAAACACCTAGAGGGGGGTGAATAGGTGTAAACAATAAACACTGTAAAATCTTTGCGTAATAAAACCCAATGCGGAAATGAAAAATGACACGCAAGATTTTACGTGGAAAAACTCCAAAACCAGGAGTAAAAAATCACGGGACCGATAACACGGTGAAATCAACTAAGATTAAACACGTACAAAGGTGATATACCGTACTCACACACGACTCATCCTTTTTCCATACGCTCCGAGTTGATCTTCTCCGCTCGCTCCGCAACGCGCCTCGAATCCACGATTTGCGTCCAACGCCGAATCCACGGCGTCCAACGTCGAATCCACGACGTCTGACCGAATCCACGGTCTCCACCAAGTAGTACATCTCGATCACACAAACGTAACTCGCTCCGAATCCACGAGAGCGGTAGCACCTTGAATCCACAAGGCCACACGAATCCACGCGCCGATTTTGGGGAAAATCATTATTTTGTTGGTGGTGAAAATCCGCCGAATACTTAGATTAAAGATAGATCGGAAATGCCATCTAAGTATTCATTAATTTGATTCTACTCAAAATCTGAGTATGAAAACCTAGAATCAAATTAATTAATATAGATGAAGAAACATAGAATTAATCTAGTTATTTCCTTTCTTCTCTGTATGTGGATTTTTATAAGTTTTCTCCGTTAATTTTTCTCGTTCATGTACGGAGTAAAAAACTTATTGTGGATTACCCTAAATAATGAAATTAGGGTTTACTTATAGATTAGAAACCATTGGAAGAGGATAAGAATAAAAAACTCACTGTAACAGAATTTTTTCCGCACGACGGTCCGGACTGGATTTGGCTTGATCCGGACTGTCGTTGTTTTTCAGAGAATTCCTGAAAAAACAGTGTTCGGGGTCCGGACTGAAATATCTACGGTCCGGACTGTTCATGCGATTTCTGCAGAATCCACGTTCGGGGTCCGGACTGAACCAAGGGTGTTCTGGACTGGATTTGCGTATGAACCTACCTACGTTCGGGGTCCGGACTGTAGTACCCTGATCCGGATCCTGAACATATAACAGTCTAGTTTCTTAATTTTTATGCAATTAAAAACCCATCCAAGTGTTTCTGCACAATAAGAAGTATTCGAATCACCAGGATTATTTAGTTAAACGTACCTAACCCTTTTGAATTCTTCTTTTTTGAGATTGAGGTATATGATCCTAACATCTTCATCTTCAATCTTCAAGACTTAACCACATCACGAAATATGCCAAAACAAATTCCTTAACAGACGTTTCGACTTAGGAGGGAAACTGAGCCCGCGGTATGTGGGACCCTTCGAGATCTTGGAGCGCGTGGGCCCGGTGGCATACCGGTTGGCCTTACCGCCAAGCCTCGAGTGGGTACACAACATGTTGCATGTCTCGATGCTCCGAAAATACCTCCCCGACCCGTCGCACGTCCTCGACGTTTCTGCTGTCCAGTTGCCTGAGGACTTGAGCTTCGAGGAAACACCGCTATGGATCTTGGCGCGTGAAGATAAGAAGCTACGCAACCGGACGATCCCCTACGTGAAGGTGCAATGGAGTAACCATGAGGAGCTCGAGGCGACATGGGAACGGGAGATGAAGATGAGCGAGTGTTTTCCCTATTTGTTTAGCGAGGATTGAGGTTAAGTTTTGAGGACGAAACTTCTTTTAAGTGGTGTGTGGTGTAATATCACGACTTTTCGTGTATCGTTTTACCCTCTTGCTAATAAACTGCATGTTAGGGAAAATTGAATGATCGAGTTCTCTTAAGTTGACTATCACACGGTGCGGGTGTTTTTCGGTGATAGAGCTCGAAAAACGATGAACGGCGGTGCAATCGGATCAAAAATCCGACTTACGGATCCCCCGGAAAGGGGTTTTTGTTATGGCTTTTTGTTTTGGCATATTTCGTGAGTTGAGTCAGAGTCTTGAAGTGATCAAATTGTCAATCAGCAATCGAAGACTCAGAGAAGATTCAACAAGAGCTCAAGTTGACACTCAGTGTTTTGAGTCTTGAAGATTGAAGATGAAGAATTGTGGATCAATTACATCAATCTCAAGAAGAAAGAATTCAAAAGGATCAGGTATGTTTAACTAAATAATTTTGGTGATCCGAATACTTTCTTATAGTGTATAAACACTTGGATGAATTTTTAATTGCATAAAAATAAAAAACTGGACATGTGATATGTTCAGGATCCGGATCAGACCAATCCAGTCCGGACCCCGAACATAGTTTAGTTCATGCGGAATTCCAGTCCGGACCTCCCCTGTTTCAATCCGGACCCCGAACTATGTGTTTGCTGAAATCGCATGAACAGTCCGGATCAGGAAATTCCAGTCCGGACCCCGAACTATTTTTTCAGGAAAATTGCTGAAAAAAGACGACAGTCCGGATCAGCCAAATCCAGTCCGGACCGTCGTGCGGGAAAAATTCTGTTAAGTCAGTTTTTGATGCTTATCTCTTTCCAAAGGTTTCTAACCTATAAATAGACACTTAGGGTTCCTCAAGAACGACCGATCAATTGAGAAACACTCGAGAGCAACCCTAGAGGCTGGTTTTTATCGTTCTTCTCTTTAGCCTCTTTTAGGTCAATTCGACGGTTCTTCCAAGACATACTTTTTTGTCGAATTGATCTAGTCTTTGCTTAGAGATCCCATCTATGGTTCTTCAATGATAATCTAAGCAAAGGATCACCATCGAAGCCTATATTCTGTATCGGCTGAGTTTGCGTCGTGGATTCGACGTAGCATCGTGGATTCGGTGTGTTGAAGGCGTTTCGTGGATTCGAAACGTGTGCTCGTGGATTCGAGCGGCGTTCGTGGATTCGAACGTGTGCAGTGGACGTGCAATCGGTGGAGCGCAAGATCCGAAGAAGCTGAAGGAGGGGTTTGAGTCCGTGGAGTCGGTAATCACCTTGTTATTCTTCTATTCTTAGTGGATTGTTATTGTGTGTTGGTCCCGTGGTTTTTCTCCTGGATTGGAGTTTCCACGTAAATCTCGGTGTGCTATTTTTATTTTCCGCATTGGTTTTTATGTTGCACTGAGATTGTGATTTTTGTTATTACACCCCCCCCCCCCTCTAGTTGTTTGATAGTACCTATTTAGATCCTTGTGGATCCTTATAAAAACCAACAGTTTTGAGGATCGCGATAACCGTAGGGTGCATCGGAATCCGTGCAAAAGATCAGGCACGCTTTTCGAGGAGATAAGGAATTATCTCCTATGATTAAATAATAATTATTTAAATATTAAATACCTGGATGTGGGTTTTACGGTACGTATCAAGAGAAATAAATCATTTATTCCCGAAAAGAAAAGAGAAAAAAACCCTAGCCGAAGAGAAAGGAAGGAAAAGAGGAAAGGAAACCCTAACCGAAGGAAAAAGAAGGAGAGAAGAAGAAAGCGGAGGAGTCCGATCGCCCCGATCGACGTGCCGGAGATCGGAGAACGAGACGCCACCATCTACGGGGAGCGGATCCGGATCCTCAGCGCCGCGAAGGACGAGATCGGATCATCATCCCCGATAGATCGAGGTTAGCGCTATTATTTTACGATTTTAACATTATAGGGTTTGATGTTTTGGGTCTTTCGCCGTTCTTTTTGCTCTTACCGCCGCCGCCGCCGCGAAGCCCTAGGGCACCACCGTCGTCGCCGCCACGGAAGACCCTAGGGCATCGCCGTCGCCGCCACACCGCGAACGGCGCAGCGCGGGGCTGGGGCTCGCGCGGCCGCCGTATGCGCCACGCGGGGCTGGAGCCCGTGCGGCAGCCGCATGCGCCGCGCGGGGCGGGAGCCCGCGCGGCCGCCGCATGCGCCGTGCGGGGCCGGCCGGAGCCCGCGCGGCCGCCTCATGCGCCGCGCGGGGCTGGAGCCCACGCGGAGCCGATGCCCGATCGGCTGCCGCATGCGCCGCGCGGGGCTGGAGCCCGCGCGGTTGCAGCATGCGCCGCGCGGGGTCGGTGCCCGTGCGGCCGGCGCATGCGCCGCGTGGTGATGGAGCCCGCGCGGCCGCCGCATGTGCCGCGCGGGGCTGGTACCCGCGCGGCCGCCGCCTGCGCCGCGCGGGGCTGGAGCCCGCGCGGCTGTCGCGTGGGGCAAGCGCCCACGCGGCTGCACCGCACGCGGTGCGCGTGCCGCGCGGGTGCCGCTTCGTCGCCGCCGCCACCGCGAGTCGTTAATCCTCTTGTTTGCGCTTTCGAAGTCGTGTTTTTCTTATGAGAGTTTATCTTACCTGTTATGCCCTGTTGGGGGACTTTCTTTTAGGTTCGGGTGTCGTCCGAAGGTGCGGGTCGATTTGCGGAGTTCCGGTCGACGCGATTTGAGGTGGGTACCTTTTCGGTATTTTCGGTGTATAGTCGTTCCCGTGTTATTGTGAGATTAAAGTAGATGTTTGGTAAATTGTCTAACCCCATTGCATGAGAATCCCGTTTTGTTTCTAACTGAGGCGGCTGAGGTCGCGGTGCTATTTTATATGCTCATATTTGCTTACACACACACCGGCGGTCTGGCCACCGCATAGGGTGTATTTTTCTAGAAAGATGGTATGATTACCCGTGTACCCCACGACTAGGGATGATGGGGACCCCTCACGGTGAGGCGACTGCTTCTTGGGCTGTAGAGGGGTTGGAGGCACCAAGGAATGAGCGCAAAATCTGGGGTATGGGGTTGGTGCCCAGCATGTTTTAAATCTGGGATAGGTGCCCAACGTGATTGTGACAGGGATTTATCGATTCCTGAAGGGGGAAGTGAATGCTCTGGTGTATCGGTTTGTCATTTCAGTTTATAGCATTTACTTGTTTATCATCTACTTTATCAGTCACTGACTACCCACACTGTGACAGATCCGAGCAGGGATGGGAACCGGGACGACGGTGAGGCAGCGTTTAGAGGACCGTAGCCATTGTGGCTAATAAACTCCTTAGTTTTATGGTTATCTCTTATTGTTTATGGTTAGTATATCTGTGGTTGCTTGTGAATGGATGATTGTGGATGTTGGGTTGAGATCTTAGCTTAGGAATGACATCTTATATCTGTGATTGTTGAGACTAATGTATGCGGCTTGTTTTCAAATGCCAAAACGATTGCAAAAGTGTTTTCAAACCAAGTGTCGTGTGGGCACTGATTTCTAAACCCGTGGATTTATCCTTTCAAGCAATGTCGCCGCTTAAAAGAGATTGTGAAAACGTTTTGTAAAATCGGGTGTCGTGTGGACACCGTCTTTCAAACCTATGGATTTATCCCTTCATTGGAATGTGGTGATTATGATGGTATGGTTAAGTGTGATCTCTCCTTCTTATTGCTCAATGATTGCATGGTTAAAATACTAGTCATGTTTGGAACGCCGTACATATACAAAGGAGGCTCTACCCGTTTGGGGAGTGAATTTGTATATGTGGCGGGTCTGACGCGCGCCGGAGGCAAGGTTCATTTAAAGAAAAAAATATATACGTTTTCCGCTCTTTTAGAACCTCCGGGGCATGACACGCTCTCATGCGTACTTTCTCGTAGGCATAATTTGTTTCGTCGAAGAACGGTGGTCTATTGATGTTTCCACCTTCAACCATTGTTTACAACCCTATTCTCGCTCTGATACCACTTGTGGGTTATGTTAATATGGATCTGAATTGGGAAAAAACCACCTAGAGGGGGGGGTGAATAGGTGTAAACAATAAACACACCAAATCGTTGCGTAAAAAATAACCTAATGCGGAAAATAAATAAAGTACGCAAGATTTACGTGGAAAACTCCATCAGAGGAGTAAAAAACCACGGGACCGATAACACGGCGAAATCCACTAAGATTAAACACGTACAAGGTGATTTACCGTAACCCTACAACTCAACCTTTTCCATACGCTCCTAGTTGATCTTCTCCGCTCGCTCCACAACGCTTCTTGAATCCATGATTTGCGTCCAACTTCGAATCCACGAAGTCCAACGTCGAATCCACGACGTCCAACCGAATCCACGGTCTTCACCAATGTAGTACGTATCGATCACATGAACGTACCTCGCTTTGAATCCACGAAAGCGGTAACACCTTGAATCCACAAGGCCACGCGAATCCAGAGCCGATTTTTTGGGAAAATCGTTGTTTTTGTTGGTGATGATAATCCGCGCGAATACTTAGATCAAAGATAGATAAGAAAACACCATCTAAGTATTCTTCAATTTGATTCTACAAGAAATAGGAGTTTGGAAACCCTTGAATCAAATTGAACGATATGGACGAAGAAACATTGGATCATGTTTTCCTTTCTTCTCTATATATATGGATTTTTTATATTTTCTCCGATTTCTATTCGGTTTTACCTTTGATCCTTTTTCAGATACCCTAAAAGATGAAATTAGGGTTTATTTATAGGTTAGAAACCTTTGAAAAGAGATAAGCATAAAAAACTGACTTAATAGAATTTTTTCCGCACGACGGTCCGGACTTGATTTGGCTGATCTGGACTGTCGTCTTTTTTTAGCAAATTTCCTGAAAAAAATAGTTCGGGGTCCGGACTGGAATTTCTTGATCCGGACTGTTCATGCGATTTCAGCAAACACATAGTTTGGGGTCCGGACTGAGCAGAGGCTGTTCCGGACTGGAATTCCGCATGAACTAAACTATGTTCGAGGTCCGGACTGGAATGGACTGATCCGGATCCTGAACATCCAACTTGTCCAGTTTTTTATTTTTATGCAATGAAAAACCTTCCAAGTGTTTCTAAACTACAAGAATGTATTCGGATCACCAAATTATTTAGTTAAACGTACCTGATCATTTTGAATTCATTCTTCTCGAGATTGATGTATATGATCCACAATTCTTAATCTTCAATCTTCAAGACTTAAAACATTTCACGAAATACGCCAATACAAAATCCTTAACACCAGAAGATAAAGAAATAACATTCTGTCCCATCGTAGGACCTTGGTCTGCACGTTTGGTAAAATGTTGTAGCATGCAATAAAGTTCAAAATTCGATATTCAGGTCGAAGCTCCATTGAAAACACAGAATTTCCGGTCGACCTAGTATCGGGCATGCATATCTCATCTACCACTATCCTCCAAACAATAGAGGTCATAATCTGACCCTTCATATAATGAGTCCCGTCGAGTTGAGCTTTCATTCCCAACACCTCTCCTATAAGTTTTGGAGTTATGGTGAGTTTGGTGTTGCGAACCATCGTCGTGAATTCCATCGGTCCGCCTTCAATATCCTGAAGCTGATGTGCACAAAGGTAGAAATTTCTGACTAAATGGATGCAATATCCTGTGGTCTCTGGAAACTTGCAGATTGGGGAAAGGCTGACTTGATCAAAGAGGCTTCCAAATGCCGTCGAGCGATCCCTCAAGTTTCTGACATTGACGTGTCATTCACTGATGCATTCTATTTTCTCGAATGCTTGCATCCGATGAGTGTAAATGTGCACAACATTTTCTTCCACGGGGGGTGGAGCTCTTGCTAGTGGCTCCTCGATCCGTATTCCTCCAGAGCGAGTTTTCTTCCTCACAACACTTTTCTTCTTTGTAGAGACAAATTCCATTCGGGCTTTGCCCTTTTCCGCTGCTATCGGAGGCGACTTGGCCTTTACTGAAGCTAGGGCTGCATGGGATTTACCTTTTGCCACTGCCGATTCTCTAGCCCCTTCAACCGTCTTATCCCATTCCTCCGACTCCGTTTCGGAATCGTCCAAAGAAATGAAATCAGCCCCATTCTTGTCCTTTCTTGCTCTCTTCAATTTGTTTGTAACATGGGTGCTCACTAAGGCAGTGATGAACACAATGAACCACCCGAAAACCATCTTGACCAGGATAAAAAAAATGTCCTGCGAGAGAGAGCTTCAATCCACATGAAAAATTGTTTAATTCCAAAATTTTAAAAAATCATACCCAAATAATCCTTATATCATGTAGAAGCTAGGAATCAAGAAAGATTTGGAAAAAGTTTTGCAAAAGTAAATCAATTCCATGTTTTTCAGAAAATCCAAAAATATGCCCTAAATTCGAAATTTCAGAAATTGAAGCCCAAAAATCCGTTTAATCCGTGAAGAACAATCATAGAAAGGTTTTATAGGTATTCAGAAGTCAATTTATGCAAGAAATTTCAGAGAAAAATATGAAAAATTGAGTTCTAGGCATGAATTTCATCTCGTTTAGAAAGTACATAGCAAGAACAATGCAAAAACAGAGATTAAGATCTAAAAACTTACTTTGTTTTTGCAAAACCAAATCTAGAAGAGATCCAAGTGCTCTTGAGTTCTAGAGAGAGAAAGAGTGGGAGAAAAAATCAATTTGAAGAAGAGTAAAAGAAATCAAAACTATCAATTCTCATTAAAACCTAGCGCCTAGTCCGGATCATCGGGAAGTCAATCCGGACTGGATTTGTGCATAAAAATCCCACGTTCGGGATCCGAACTGACTGACCCCAGTTCGGACTGCCTGTAACTTTTTCTCTAGAAAATTTCAGAAAAATTTCATAAAATTTAGAAAAAGTATGTAAGCATTCTTGTATATCAACTTTATACAAAAAGTATCATTTCACATAAAAAGAATTTGATTATAAGAAATCTATCAAAATATCCCAAATTGTGAAATAAAAAGTTATAAAAATTAAAACCTCTAAAGTTGAGCAAGTTCGAAACATCAATCACGATCTAATGAGTAAAGAATTTATCAAATCATCAATTGAGCAAAGAAAATGAAGCACCAAGATCGACAGATGTTTGAAATCCCTAATAAGTCGAATAATTTAATTTAGTCAATAAGCTTTAAGGAGTGACTCTTTGAGTATCTTATAAAATCTCACCTTATACTAACCTTGGAATTGTTGAATGAATCAAATATTCCATTGAGCTTTGATTAACAAAGATAAACATTAACACCATACTTTTCAAACATGTGGTAGCTGAACACACTACTCGGATGACCGAGCTGGTAGCTCTTTCCTCCATGTGGTAGTAGTTTTCACACTCCACTAATGGATGTAACTCTTTCCACATCTTATGAGCATGAAAAACTAAAATCTCCCCCTCAATTGGCTATTAATTATGTAAGATATTAAGTATTCACCCAAAAAATTGATCTCGTGTTCATACTTATTTCAATCATCAAATAAGATAAAAAAAATACCAAGAGATCATTGAGACAGGTAATGACTTTGATCACCTAAAGATGAAATAATTAATATAAATGATCATTGCATCAAATGAGTTATAATGATATCCAAATCATAATAAAATTCTCAAGATATGAAAAGATGTAATTAAAGTCAATATTGCTAATGCTCCGTTAATGTTCTAAAATGCATATTTATAAATACAAAAACAAAAACACAAAACAAAACCTAACTAGCAATGGTTCAAAAATCAGTTGTTTAAATGAAAGCATACCAATTGCTTTTGCAAATGAATAAAATATTTTTGATCCAAAGGTTTTGTTAAAATATCGGCTAGTTGATCATCAGTAGAAACATAAGAAATTTGAAGAGTGTTTGATTCAACTAGCTCTCTTAGAAAATGATATCTTAATTCAATGTGTTTTGTTCTTGAGTGCAACACAGGATTTTTAGAAATATTGTTGGCATTGGTGTTGTCACACAAAATCGTCATCGAGGTCGCTGGAATCCGAAAGTCACTTAATACACTTTTCATCCAAATCAATTGAATTGAGCAACTTCCCGCATAAATGTATTCAGCCTCGATAGTAGATAGAGCAATGCAGTTTTTCTTTTTACTATGCCATGCAACAAGACAATGGCCAAGATAAAAGCATGCTCCACTCATGCTTTTGCGATCATCCACTGATCTAGCCCAATCGGCATCCGAATATCCTATAATATCAAGAGATGTGCCCATAGGATACCAAATTTTGAAATTGATTGTACCTTTTACGTACCGGATGATCTTTTTCACCGCTTTTAGGTGAATTTCTTTAGGTGCAGATTGATAATGCGCACAAATGCCAACACTGAAAGAAATATCCGTGCGACTAGCAGTTAAGTAGAGGAGATTTCCAATCATACTTCTATACAATTTCTCGTCTACACTCTCTCGTGAGATTCACTTCCTAATCTCTTGTTGCTAGTTCCTATAGGAGTCGGATAATCCTTAGAATCTTCCAGACCGAATTTCTTGACCAACTCCTTTGCATACTTGGATTGAGACAAATGAATTCCATCATCGCATTGTTTAACCTACAATCCAAGAAAATAAGTAAGCTCGCACATCATGAACATCTCGAATTCACTTTCCATTGTTTCCGCAAACTTGGAAGCATCCTTGTTTGTTGTAGCACCAAACACAATGTTGTCCACATATATTTGTGCTACTATGAAGTTATCCTGAAAATGCTTCACAAAAAGTGTCCGATCGGCTCTCCCTCGAGTATAGCCCTTTTCTAAAAGATATTTCGTTAATCTTTCATACCATGCTTGCGGTGTTTGTTTTAGTCCGTAAAGAGCATTTTTCAATCAAAAAATATGGTTAGGAAGTTTATGATCAATGAAACCTTTCGGTTGAGCCACATAAACTTCTTCATTTAAATAATAATTTAAAAATACGTTTTTTACGTCCATTTGAAAAAAATTTATTTTAAAATGACAAGCAATCGCAAAAAGTATACGAATGGACTAGAGATGGGCAACCGGGGCGAAAGTCTCATCAAAGTCTATACCCTCAATCTGTGAGTATCCCTGAGCAACTAATCGCTCTTTGTTCCTCACAATGGTACCATCTTTATTTTTCTTGTTCTTGAAAATCTATTTAGTACCAATAATATTTTGTTGCTTAGGGGGCTTAGTCAATTCCTAGACTTTGTTCCGTTCAAATTGATTGAGCTATTCTTGGATTGCTTCAATCCAATAATCATCTTGAAGAGCTTCATCAATATTCTTGGGTTCAACCATGGAGACAAAACATGCAACTCCACATTCCAATTGTCTCCGAATGCGGACTCCTTGAGGATCTCCAATAATGTTCGATTCAGGATGATCTTTGGAGATACGAAGAGTTTGAGGTATAGGAGTACTCGGGGAAACGTGTGATGAATCATGTGTCGTGGATGGACTTGAAGTACAATGAGATGCATCAAAATTATCAGAAGATTTATCATGAGAAGATGCAATATCATCAACAAGTAATTCATCATCAGGAAACATATCAAGTGTAGATTTATCAGTGGAAAAATGATAAGCTTCATCTACTTTAACATTTATAGATTCTATCATCGTTTTAGATTCAAGATTGTATACTCGATATACTATACTATTTGTAGAATAACCAAGAAAGATTCCTTTGCAACTACGAGAGTCGAATTTTCTAAGATTTTCGCGATCACGTAAAATGTAACAACGACTCCCGAAGATACGAAAATACTTAATATTCAATTTTCTACTAAACCATAGTTCATATGGAATATTTAAAGCACCCGGGCGCAAATAGATTCGATTGATCACATAGACCGCGGTGTTAACTGCTTCAGCCCAAAAAAATATAAAGGAAGTTTTCTGCTATGAAGCATAGCGCGCGTCATCTCTTGTACAACTCTATTTTTTGCGCTCGACTACACCATTCTATTGCGGTGTATAAGGTGTGGAGAATTCATGTTTTATGCCGTTTGAAGAGCAAAAATCGATGAATTTTGAATTTATAAATTCTCTACCTCTATCACTGCGAACACGAACCATCTTTTCATTTTTCTCAATCATAATACGATGATAAATATTTTCCATAAAAATGCTACCTATGAAAATCTAGAGAAATTATCAACCATAAGAAATATGTACCATTTTCCACCCAAGCTAGGTTGACGAGTTGGCCCCATTAAGTCCATATGCAATAATTCTAATGGTCGTTTTGTTCCTACATGGTTCAAATTTTTGTAAGTGGATCTAGTTTGTTTTTTCTTTTGACATCCACCACACACAATGTTCTCTTTGAAGCTAAGTTTAGGAACACCTCTAACAACATCCTTATGTGTAATCTTAGATAGTTGCTTAAAATTGAAGTGACCTAGTCTTTCATGCCAAAGTGTTTCGGTGTCAAGTGAAACTAGGTTATATTGTTCAATGGGTTTACTAGGAACTACATAGCAATTATTTTATGATCTAACCCCTTTAAAAAAGAATGAATGATTTAAATCAGTTACAACACATTTTATTGCCGAAAAATTAACTGAAAAACCATCATCACACAATTGACTAATGCTTATGATATTAGTCTTGAGGCCCTCAACATACAAAACATCGCTCAAAATCGGGTCGTTTGGAATAGTGATTGTTCCTTTGCCAACTATTTTTGAAGATCTACCATCTCCGAAAACAATAAGTCCTCCAGAGGTTTTCTTAAAAGACTTAAAATAGTTTTTGTCACCGGTCATATGCCGTGAGCAACCACTATCCAAATGCCAAGATGAATTGTTATATGCATGTAGTGATGTGTGAATAACAAGACAAGTGAAGAGTTCACCTTTGCGCACCCAAACCTTACGAGTATTAGAATACGTCGGCATTGATCGTGATCTTGTGCTCCTTGGTGAATTCGTCTTTTTCGGTTGATCACTTTTCTTTGGTTTCCACATCGATGTTGTCTTGGGGGGTGTACTACCATTATTCTTGACACTTGGTTGATTTTTATTTGATCCCCACTTTGTGTTCTTGATGGTAGTCGATGCATGATTCGCTTGATTTGCTCGTTTCGCTCCATGTTTGCACGAAGTTCTTATGTGCCCTTTTGTTCCACAATTATGACATACCTTGGTTGACATTGAGTTCCATTGGGATGCAGAGGTTTGTCAACATTAGATGAGATGATTTTAGTCGGAGGAGGAGGAGAAACCGACAGGGGCAAGAACTTCTGTTCACTCGAACTTGGATCCTCACAAGTTCGATCATATCCAAGGCCCAATCTATTCGTTTGACCAAGACCGAGAAGCTTATCCAATTTGGCTCGTCCCAATGAGAACCTTTTCAAATCTTCTTTAAGTTGGAATATGGACTTCGTCATTTCTAAGTTTCCTTGACGTGCCTCGGAATAGAGCTTCAAGAAGTAATTAGCCTTTTCAACTAATTTCACATATTCTTGTTCAAAGTGCTCATTCTTCTCTTGAATGGAATTATTAATCTTGATCAAATTGTCCCTTTCCTCTTTAAGAGTCTTTGAGAGAGATGTTGCTTTATTAGATTGATCTTCGATATCCCACAACCTCCTCCTCAACTTCTTGTTATGCTTCACCAATTTCTTTGAGTCTCGTAACAATTGTTGATAGGCGTGAGCAAAATCTTCACCTTCGGAATCGCTTAGTTCATCATCCGATATTATTTTTTCATTCAAGGAGGAGATGGATAAAGAACCAAAGGAAGTCGATGATAAGCACATGAAAGATGAAGTTGTGGATGTAAGAAATGATGTGGCGTTCTTATCCTCATCATTGGAAGACGACTCGTCAGAGGAGGAAGAGTCATCCCACGTGACGTCTTGCATAGCCTTCTTCTTAGACGGATTATTGTCGGGACACTTGTCACGCCCCGGGGGTTTTATTTTAGCGGAAACAATACCTCAAAGTATGCGTATAGTGCGTACAATTTTTTTTTTTGTTTAAAAACCTCCTTCCCCGGCGCGTGCCCAGACCCGCCACATATACAGATTTACTCGAAAATCGGGCAGAGTCTCCTCTGTATATGTACGGCGTCGCGGCTGATTCAATAGTCGAACATAAGCAATCATTTTCCCATTTAATCACAACAGATCGAAGTTAGCACGATGCATGAAGACTAAACAATACCCGTGGCCAATCAGGTTGAAAGGATAAACTCACAGTTTTGAAAGCAGGTCCACACGACCCAAGGTTTTGAAGCCAGTTTGAAAAGATGCCATAAATCCACAGGGTTTGGAAAACAGGTCCACACGACCCAGATTTTGATAGATAGTTTTCGAAGTTCTTTTCTTTTCTAGTTATGTTGCTTTGAAAAGGGCCAAACGGAAACAATAAAGGAAACAGTAGTGCATAAGCAGAAAGAAAGTACTCAACATCCACACGACCCCACAAGGGTATCGAGAACCACACAGTAACCTACAATACCGAATGAAATGCAGAGAAGGTAAATAAAACAGCATACTAGAGCTCCCTCAGACCGACTGCTACCAACCCGGCCTCACCGTCGCCTACCTCTACCCCCTGGAAGTACCTGTCACAGAGTGGGTAGTCAGCGACACTATCATAAAAATAGTACTAAAGCAGTAAAGTAATACCAAGCCACAAAAGTAAGACTGGCCGGAACAACCGCTCTACTCGTAACGGTAACTCGCAACCACCTGTACCACCTGTAACACCTGCAACCCCGGTATCACCTGTAACACCTGACCGCATCGGGATCCAATCCCGGCGGTCGCACACCTGACCACATCGGGATCCAATCCCGGCTGTCTCACACCTGACCACATCGGGATCCAATCCCGGCGGTCTCACACCTGACCACATCGGGATCCAATCCCGGCGGTCGCACCGCTCGCACCTCGCTGCCTCAAACCCCACAACTAATAAGGGGCCCCCCACTACGTCACCTCGTGGGGTAACACGGGTCAAAGACCGCCTTTCCGGAAAAGAGCACCCTTTGCGGTGGCCAAACCGCGGGTGCGCGTGTCGCAACTCGAGCATAAGTAACCAAGTAACCAAGTAACCAAGTACACGGGGTAAGGTAGTACATCATAGAAACCGTCAGTGTTAGTACCGAATACCAATAAAAAGTCCCTTTCGGATTACCAACACAATACTTAGCCTCGACCGTAAACCCACCTCAGTACAAGCGATCCTCAAATCCGCTGGGAGGCTCACTGGCTAGCGGCTGACTGCTAGTACCTGAATAATAAATACAAGTCAATAATAGACTCTCTCTCATATCCATCCCCCTAACTCACTGTGTGTGCAAGCTATACGGAAAACTTCGCCGAAGTCCCGGGATTTTGCCGGAATTTTCCGGAAATCCGATTTCCGCTCAACGAAAGCCATTGGATCTCCAACGAAGGGTTTAGAGATCATGGGCGTACAGCCCAAAACAGCCCATGAGGCTACAATTGCAGTTAGACCCCTAGGGTTCTACCCAATTGCACTTTTACAATAAAATAAGAGTCGTTTTCGCTCGTTCTCTTAACTGGGATATTATTTTTACGAACCGTCACTTCCAGTAAGTGACACTCGACCCGCTGAACACCGTGCTCACTCATTTGCAGCAGCACGGTACCCGAGGAAAACTTCGGGCCATAATATACCTCTCTAACATAGCCTAAATGCATTTTTGTTTCTTCGGCTCAACGAAATCGAAATCCGACGCGAGCATCGCGTCCAGTGACCCCAAATTAGCTAGGAGCTCACTGTCGCGGCTTCGCAAACAGCCCAGAACAGGACTTAGGCCAACCAACTAACCTAGAGCTTGATAACACTACAACCTTGCATTTACGAGTGCCCACTGCAAAATAACTTGAGCATTTTGCTCAAGACACCTCAGGGACACAGGGGCTTGCCCAAAGTGTAGCCCAGAACTGCTGGATCAAGCAGATCCAAGGCCCTTGTTCTCGAATGGCTTAGCTTGGCTCCACACCTTGATCCACATAGTCAAACGTGCAATTGAAGTGAGCATCAAGCTCACGGAATCATGTGGAGTAATCTGGTACTTTGCTGGATGCCCATAATTTGCTAAAACCCACTTCGAGTTCTTTGAGGCATTTCATCAAGCACTTGGTGGGCATAATTCCTAAATAATGAACCAAGCTCTTGCCCGAGCTCGTTTTCTGCAGAGGGAGCACCTGGGACTTCCTAACTTGGATAGAAGCAATCCTCCAGGTTGCAGCAACTCCCCATTCAAGCCTGGCCCATCTTGTATCCTCGGTTTGCCGAGAATCAAGAAAAAGAAATCGGAGAAGATGAAGCCTTTGCTTCGAAAATGGTGACCACCCATCCAGGGGTTCTGGGCCTCATCCACTTGCACCAACAGGTGCAACAACTCATCACATGCTTACCTGAACCCATGCCCGGCGACAGGGCACGGCGGCGGCGACGGTGAAGAAAGCTCGGGTTTGGAGCTTCCACCTCTAATGGCGGATTTCCACCAAGGCTGCATGGAGCTCATGCAATAGCATGGATGGTATCTACTTGATCCCAGAAAGCTTCCCGACCACTCCCCGTACGCCGGCGACGGTCGGAAGGCCGGCCACCGCAACTCGAACCCATTTCGGGTCATCCATGGCCGCGCTTTGTCTAGGCTGCATGGAAGCCATGCAAAGGCATGGATGCAACCCTCTCACTCCCAGGGAGCTCCTCGACCACTTGGTCGGAGGTGGGGAGGCCCGCCGGCGCCGGAGCACATAGCTCGGCCGGAGGTGGAAAAACCCGAAAACTAGGGTTTTGAACTGCGGCGTAGTTACTCAACCAAAAACCCTCAAGCTTTGCAGAGATGGCCTATTGGTCCTACAGTCCCAACCCATCATTTTATTTTTGTTTTTGGACCACGGGTTGCGACGCTTGGCCGCGGCGGAGCAGAACCACCTTTTCCGGCGGTGCAACTTCACCGCCGGCAAACGGCCGTGCATAGAGGTTTGGTACTTGGCAGGGAAAGTCTGCAAGACCTAATTAAGACTCTGCCATGGGTCTTGGGCCAATAAAACCAAAGGATAAGAAGCTTCACCTTCGCCGGAGTTGGAGAAGGTGGGATGACGCCGGTTTCGCTCCTCCCAGCGTCGCGCGGCCACGGGGAGATGCAGAGGAAGCAGGAGTAAACTTTGATGGAGGTTGGGTGCAAGAAAACTCTGTGTGATCCCCCCTTCCTCAAACGTCCACTTCCCTTTTATATAACCGGGCCTCCTCACCTTACTACGAGCCACCCAAGAAGAGGGCGGTTCCTGGGCATGGAGGTCGTGGCAGAGGGGAGTGGGAACATGGAGGAGCAGTTGTAACTATCCCCAACCCACGATACCAGAACCTAGTACCATTTCGTGCATTTTTCCACTTTCTTTGCATTTTACCCCTTCCACACATCACCCCTTGCACTAAGACCCTTATTGTAGATTCATCTTGCATAATAGACCTTCTACACCAAGTTTCCCTAGACATGGTGCATAAAATATTGAGTTTACACCGAAAATACAGTAAATTTTACCATATTTCACGCATTTCGAGACAACCGGTTCGTCAAATTGCGAAACCGACTTCGCCACGACGTCCGGCTCGTCGAGACCTATCAAGTAGCGTATTTGCTTGCTTGATTCAGCGCTCGAATAAAATCTCGGGCCATAAAGTTCTGTAAGTTGCAGTATGACGCACGCACTTCGATGCACCCGGATCACTAAACGCGAATTCCGTCAGTGCCATTGTGCTCAGAATGGCGGTGCCATTCAAATCGACTACCCGAATCGCTAGATTCGGACTCCAGACTGTGAATCAGCTAACGTTCGCTCGGTGGGGAATTAAATCAGGAGGTTACTATTCACGACTTAAGTCGTGAGCCCCACAAGCTTCTTTACTGATTTCTGAACAATCCAACCGTCGGATCGAAAATCAGTTTATATCATTTTCGATCGGTTCGACGAGACGGTCGCGCTAGTGATTTCAGATTTTCGAGATCAGACTCGGATCCGAAAGGCGGACATAGTGCTCCGTAAACTGTGCAATACGTGCACCGGTATGCAAATCACTAAGGTTTAGATCTGCTTCCTCGCCCGCAACCACACTTGGATTTCTCGAGTGCTACATCACTCACACCTTAAAAGAAGTTTCGTCCCCGAAACTTATATACACCATGCATCCAATAAGTGGGGAAAGGGCCCAAGCATGCTCGACTTGCGCCCCCAAAAGGTTTCGCGCCCCTCCTGATCCGCTCGTTTCTCTCTGGCACTAGGAGAATTTGCAGTTTCCCTGCCGGGCGTTGACGTTCGGACTTTATTTGTTGACACCCCCGGCAATGAGCTACAATTTGCGTTACATCCCTCTTCATCTTGGGCCACCAGAAGGTCTGCTTGAGGTCCCTGTACATCTTTGTGCCTCTTGGATGCGCTGCATAAGGGGCGCTGTGTGCCTTGGGCAGAATTTCCTTCTTCAATTCCGGGGGTATCCGGCACACAAATTCGCCCGCGGAACCGTAGGGTGTCATCGCCTTCCAATGAAAAGTCCCCTTCCTGATCCGGTGAGATCTTGTCTTTTACGAGCTGTAAGTGCGAGTCCGCCTGCTGTTCCTCTCGAATCTTTTCCAACAGTGTTGGTTTGACCACCAGAGTTAGAAGTTGCGCAACCGTGCCTGCGGCACTACTTCCAACCCTAGTCGTGAAAATTTCACGATCAAGTTGCTCTGTTCAGTCCTCGCACCTACCGATCCTCCCTACAATCGCCCCATCCTGCTCAAAACGTCCGCTACCACATTTGCTTTCCTGGGGTGATATTGGATCGTAATCCTTCAATAATTCAAAACACCGCTTCTGATGTCGTCGTCGGGGGTTGGTGACACCTTGTCTGCTACAGTCGCGGTAGTGGCTACTCCCGCGAAGTTCCTCCTCCGGGGTTTTGAGCACACCAACAAACTAGGTAGAGTTCTCTCCTCAAAACACTTGTAAGGGATTCCTACCTAGCGTTCACAACTCCTCAGGCGGACTAGGGGAGTAACCCCACTCCTATCCTATATAACCCTTCCCCCCCCCCCCCCCCCCCCGACACAACCGTACCATACGCGGAGGAGAAAAAGACAGACACGGAAGATGGGAATCGATGCCTAACCAAAGAAAAACCATAAAGGGAAGAAAAATATATATATATACCTGTTCTAGGATTCTGCATCACTGCTCCCCGGGGCGGCTGGGGAGGTCCGTCCACAACCTCTGGGCCAGCTACGTTCGACATGGCGGGGTGGGGTCTCGGTATCAGAAGAGTCCGTCAGGCGTGGGTCGTCGGGTCTCGGTGCCGGGGGTCTGGTGACACCTGGCCTCCGGGGACACTCGTAACGTGTGTGGCCCGGCCTGCCACACCGGAAGCAATGCTCATTCCGCCAAGGGCACTCCATCATGGGATGCGCACCGTCACAAATGACGCATGGCGTCGGTGGTGTAGGTCCCTCCCTCATTGCCTGCCCGGGTTTCGGCCTGTTCCTCTGGCGCTTGGTCGCTCTGCCGCACTGGTAGGGGCCCCCTGTCGGGCCGGGGTAGGGGTGTGCCCGTCGTGTACGCTCTAGCTCCGTGCGCACGGCCAAGTTGACCGCTCCCTGAAAGGTGGAAACGCCAGTCGGTGGTATCCCACGGGGGTTAACACCACCGGTGCCGTGCTGGGCGCGGTCGACACTCTCGAGCTCCTGGGTCAGTATACCCACCTGCTCCGCGAGAGTTAGCAATTTCACAGCCACGTCGCGCAGCTGGTTGCGTAGTACGCGGTTCGCCTCTGCCGCAAAGTCCATGTCTGGCAGCAGTTACCTACCCAAAATCAGGCTTCTATCAGTGCACACCAAGGAAACACATTAGTCCCAGCATACCAAGAAAACCGTGCGTAAATAAATCACACAAATTCTCCTTTCCCCCACGTTCACTCACGTCCTACAACCTTACGTCCCACACATTTCATTTATTCGTAGTTAAGTGTGATATCTCGGTGGATGTTGGGTTGTCACTGTTGTGATTAAAGCAAAGTTCTCTGATACCATCTTAGTCTGTCACGCCCCGGGGGTTTTATTTTAGCAGAAACGATACCTCAAAGTATGCGTATAGTGCGTACAAATTTTTTTTTTGTTTAAAAACCTCCTTCCCCGGCGCGTGCCCATACCCGCCACATATACAGATTTACTCAAAAATCGGGCAGAGTCTCCTCTGTATATGCACGGCGTCGCGGCTGATTCAATAGTCGAACATAAGCAATCATTTTCCCATTTAATCACAACAGATCGAAGTTAGCACGATGCATGAAGACTAAACAATACCCGTGGCCAATCAGGTTGAAAGGATAAACTCACAGTTTTGAAAGCAGGTCCACACGACCCAAGGTTTTGAAGCCAGTTTGAAAAGATGCCATAAATCCATAGGGTTTGGAAAACAGGTCCACACGACCCAGATTTTGATAGATAGTTTTCGAAGTTCTTTTCTTTTCTAGTTATGTTGCTTTGAAAAGGGCCAAACGGAAACAATAAAGGAAACAGTAGTGCATAAGCAGAAAGAAAGTACTCAACATCCACACGACCCCACAAGGGTATCGAGAACCACACAGTAACCTACAATACCGAATGAAATGCAGAGAAGGTAAATAAAACAGCATACTAGAGCTCCCTCAGACCGACTGCTACCAACCCGGCCTCACCGTCGCCTACCTCTACCCCCTGGAAGTACCTGTCACAGAGTGGGTAGTCAGCGACACTATCATAAAAATAGTACTAAAGCAGTAAAGTAATACCAAGCCACAAAAGTAAGACTGGCCGGAACAACCGCTCTACTCGTAACGGTAACTCGCAACCACCTGTACCACCTGTAACACCTGCAACCCCGGTATCACCTGTAACACCTGACCGCATCGGGATCCAATCCCGGCGGTCGCACACCTGACCACATCGGGATCCAATCCCGGCTGTCTCACACCTGACCACATCGGGATCCAATCCCGGCGGTCTCACACCTGACCACATCGGGATCCAATCCCGGCGGTCGCACCGCTCGCACCTCGCTGCCTCAAACCCCACAACTAATAAGGGGCCCCCCACTACGTCACCTCGTGGGGTAACACGGGTCAAAGACCGCCTTTCCGGAAAAGAGCACCCTTTGCGGTGGCCAAACCGCGGGTGCGCGTGTCGCAACTCGAGCATAAGTAACCAAGTAACCAAGTAACCAAGTACACGGGGTAAGGTAGTACATCATAGAAACCGTCAGTGTTAGTACCGAATACCAATAAAAAGTCCCTTTCGGATTACCAACACAATACTTAGCCTCGACCGTAAACCCACCTCAGTACAAGCGATCCTCAAATCCGCTGGGAGGCTCACTGGCTAGCGGCTGACTGCTAGTACCTGAATAATAAATACAAGTCAATAATAGACTCTCTCTCATATCCATCCCCCTAACTCACTGTGTGTGCAAGCTATACGGAAAACTTCGCCGAAGTCCCGGGATTTTGCCGGAATTTTTCGGAAATCCGATTTCCGCTCAACGAAAGCCATTGGATCTCCAACGAAGGGTTTAGAGATCATGGGCGTGCAGCCCAAAACAGCCCATGAGGCTACAATTGCAGTTAGACCCCTAGGGTTCTACCCAATTGCACTTTTACAATAAAATAAGAGTCGTTTTCGCTCGTTCTCTTAACTGGGATATTATTTTTACGAACCGTCACTTCCAGTAAGTGACACTCGACCCGCTTAACACCGTGCTCACCCATTTGCAGCAGCACGGTACCCGAGGAAAACTTCGGGCCATAATATACCTCTCTAACATAGCCTAAATGCATTTTTGTTTCTTCGGCTCAACGAAATCGAAATCCGACGCGAGCATCGCGTCCAGTGACCCCAAATTAGCTAGGAGCTCACTGTCGCGGCTTCGCAAACAGCCCAGAACAGGACTTAGGCCAACCAACTAACCTAGAGCTTGATAACACTACAACCTTGCATTTACGAGTGCCCATTGCAAAATAACTTGAGCATTTTGCTCAAGACACCTCAGGGACACAGGGGCTTGCCCAAAGTGTAGCCCAGAACTGCTGGATCAAGCAGATCCAAGGCCCTTGTTCTCGAATGGCTTAGCTTGGCTCCACACCTTGATCCACACAGTCAAACGTGCAATTGAAGTGAGCATCAAGCTCACGGAATCATGTGGAGTAATCTGGTACTTTGCTGGATGCCCATAATTTGCTAAAACCCACTTCAAGTTCTTTGAGGCATTTCATCAAGCACTTGGTAGGCATAATTCCTAAATAATGAACCAAGCTCTTGCCCGAGCTCGTTTTCTGCAGAGGGAGCACCTGGGACTTCCTAACTTGGATAGAAGCAATCCTCCAGGTTGCAGCAACTCCCCATTCAAGCCTGGCCCATCTTGTATCCTCGGTTTGCCGAGAATCAAGAAAAAGAAATCGGAGAAGATGAAGCCTTTGCTTCGAAAATGGTGACCACCCATCCAGGGGTTCTGGGCCTCATCCACTTGCACCAACAGGTGCAACAACTCATCACATGCTTACCTGAAAGCATGCCCGGCGACAGGGCACGGCGGCGGCGACGGTGAAGAAAGCTTGGGTTTGGAGCTTCCACCTCTAATGGCGGATTTCCACCAAGGCTGCATGGAGCTCATGCAATAGCATGGATGGTATCTACTTGATCCCAGAAAGCTTCCCGACCACTCCCCGTATGCCGGCGACGGTCGGAAGGCCGGCCACCGCAACTCGAACCCATTTCGGGTCATCCATGGCCGCGCTTTGTCCAGGCTGCATGGAAGCCATGCAAAGGCATGGATGCAACCCTCTCACTCCCAGGGAGCTCCTCGACCACTTGGTCGGAGGTGGGGAGGCCCGCCGGCGCCGGAGCACATAGCTCGGCCGGAGGTGGAAAAACCCGAAAACTAGGGTTTTGAACTGCGGCGTAGTTACTCAACCAAAAACCCTCAAGCTTTGCAGAGATGGCCTATTGGTCCTACAGTCCCAACCCATCATTTTATTTTTGTTTTTGGACCACGGGTTGCGACGCTTGGCCGCGGCGGAGCAGAACCACCTTTTCCGGCGGTGCAACTTCACCGCCGGCAAACGGCCGTGCATGGAGGTTTGGTACTTGGCAGGGAAAGTCTGCAAGACCTAATTAAGACTCTGCCATGGGTCTTGGGCCAATAAAACCAAAGGATAAGAAGCTTCACCTTCGCCGGAGTTGGAGAAGGTGGGATGACGCCGGTTTCGCTCCTCCCAGCGTCGCGCGGCCACGGGGAGATGCAGAGGAAGCAGGAGTAAACTTTGATGGAGGTTGGGTGCAAGAAAACTCTGTGTGATCCCCCTTCCTCAAACGTCCACTTCCCTTTTATATAACCGGGCCTCCTCACCTTACTACGAGCCACCCAAGAAGAGGGCGGTTCCTGGGCATGGAGGTCGTGGCAGAGGGGAGTGGGAACATGGAGGAGCAGTTGTAACTGCCCCCAACCCACGATACCAGAACCTAGTACCATTTCGTGCATTTTTCCACTTTCTTTGCATTTTACCCCTTCCACACATCACCCCTTGCACTAAGACCCTTATTGTAGATTCATCTTGCATAATAGACCTTCTACACCAAGTTTCCCTAGACATGGTGCATAAAATATTGAGTTTACACCGAAAATACAGTAAATTTTATCATATTTCACGTATTTCGAGACAACCGGTTCGTCAAATTGCGAAACCGACTTCGCCACGACGTCCGGCTCGTCGAGACCTATCAAGTAGCGTATTTGCTTGCTTGATTCAGCGCTCGAATAAAATCTCGGGCCATAAAGTTCTGTAAGTTGCAGTATGACGCACGCACTTCGATGCACCCGGATCACTAAACGCGAATTCCGTCAGTGCCATTGTGCTCAGAATGGCGGTGCCATTCAAATCGACTACCCGAATCGCTAGATTCGGACTCCAGACAGTGAATCGGCTAACGTTCGCTCGGTGGGGAATTAAATCAGGAGGTTACTATTCACGACTTAAGTCGTGAGCCCCACAAGCTTCTTTACTGATTTCTGAACAATCCAACCGTCGGATCAAAAATCAGTTTATATCATTTTCGATCGGTTCGACGAGACGGTCGCGCTAGTGATTTCAGATTTTCGAGATCAGACTCGGATCCGAAAGGCGGACATAGTGCTCCGTAAACTGTGCAATACGTGCACCGGTATGCAAATCACTAAGGTTTAGATCTGCTTCCTCGCCCGCAACCATACTTGGATTTCTCGAGTGCTACAACACTCCATTGATATATGACCAAAGCCTTTGGATTTGAAGCACAAGATTTGTCCCTCGATGTTCTTCTTGTCCTTTTAAAAACCCTTTTACTTTCTTGATTTTGAACTTGAAAATCCTTTGCCTTTCTTGAATTTAAAGAAGAATGAAGATTTACTTGAATTACCCCTTCTAAAATTTCGGCAAAATTTTCTTGTCAAGAACGCAAGTTGTTTCTCAAAATCCTCCATAGATAGATTTTCGTCTGAATCTGAGGATGAATCCATGTCTTCTTCTTTTGTTGATTTCAGTGCCATACCTGAAGACTTAGAAGAAGATGAAGGCTTTCCAGAAGAAGAGTTAGTAGGAAAAGTCATTTCATAAGTTTGAAGTGCACCAACTAATTCTTCTATTTTGATCTCGTCCGCGTGTTTTACTGTTTCAATGGCTGCAACCTTGGGGTGAAATCTCTCAGAAAGAGTTCTCAAGATTTTTCTTACAACTTTTGTGTAGTGCACCAACTCCGCGAAATAGCGAAGTGCGGCGAAAATACTTGTAACGCATTTAAAATGTAATTACAAGTGAGTTTTAAGCGTTTCAGATCGACGTGAAAGCCTTCGGATCGAAAAGTGAGTTGGCGAGGAAAGAATTGGAGTCATAAATCTTAAAGCTCCATGTTTAAATTGTGTTTCGAAACTTCCTCATTGTGTTCAGGTACTCCCCTTTGAGTACCGAAACCAAAGGAGAAGAACCAAAGTGTGAAACTCATGAATTTCATTGTGTTCTGGAACTCCCCTTTGAGTACCAGAACCAAAGGAGAAAGACTTAGGTTGAAAAGGCTGCAGTTGTGCTGTGTTCGAGTACACTTATTGTGTACCGGAACTGAGTGAGGAACCTAGGTGTGGAGCTTTCAGGTTTTGAGGAACTTGAAGGTGTACCGGAACCCAAACCTCTGTGTACCGGTACTCAAGGTGAGTACCGGTACTGTAGTGGCCCCGATCCCCGTGTAGTTTTGCCCTGTGATCCGTGCTATGGAACACCTATTATTGGTGTGTCGGACCCGCAACGCGTCAAATGGACGCGTTGGACGGACAATGTGAGGTTTCTGGATTAAACCTGTCCTTCGGCTGCTTTTGCCGAATTTTAGAAAGGGTTTTAGGCTAATCTGATGCCGGATTTGGATTCAGCGCGGGAAAACATCGAAAAACGGCTATTTAGTTGTATTTTTCGGAGTCCGGATGCCCAAAAATGGACCCCCAGAAGTTTTCGACGTTTTTCGGTGCATGGGGGGAGCCGTGGACCGGCCGGGTGCCACGTGGCGACCTTTGATTAGCCGACTCACGCGGCTCGGTCCACGCGGCACTGCGGAAGCGCGGTCCATGGACCTGGCGCGTGCGCTGGGCGCAGCGAACGCCGGCTGAGGGACGCGTGTCGACACGTGATAGGCAGGGTAGGTCGGGGCAGGTGGGGGCAGGCGCTGGCGGCATGGCGCCCACGCGAGGGGGCGCCACGCGGCGCCTCGCAACTGGCTGCCGCCGCCCCGCCTCGCCCTGCTGTCGGGCCACGCGGCAGCGCCCGGTTGGCCGGGCACCGCTGTCCCGTGTTCGGGACACGCGTCGTGCCCGGGACGATTCGGGCACTGCGCGGAGGAACTGCCAGGGTGCGCCCCAAAGGGGGTATTCCCCCCCCTCTTTAGCCTATAAATAGCTTCTCTCTCTCTCTTTCCATTTTCTTTGGAGGCTTTCCGAGCGGAAGTTTTTGGCCGTGGCTCCTTCCACCTGTGCTCCACTTCTCACAGAGATTTAGTGATTTTTGGAGACCTCGACATCGGCAATTTCTGCGATTCGGCGCACTGCGACGTTCTTCTTCCGGTGTTCTTTTCTGTCGCTTTTCGGTCCGCGGGCTCCCGTGGGCTACTCCGAGGGACTTTTTGAGTGATTCTTGCGGCATTGTCTTCACGACAGGTAGGGCTACATTTCTTGTATTTACCACTTCCGTCTGTTTCGAGTTTTTATTGGGTTTTTCGGATCATCTTTGGGACCCATTTTCTGCGACAGATTTTGGACAGCGGCGGAGTATTTATGGATTTTCTCGGTGTAGTGGTCCAGATTTCCCATGCAACCTTTCTGATGAACCCACTGTGTAGAACACCTAGTGTTGGTGTGTCTGGCCCATGGTGCATCAAAGGGATGCCACAGATGGACCCTGTGAGACTTTTTTAGCTGATTTGGCCTTCGGCTGCATTTGCCAAATTTTAGAAATGGTTTTGGGCCAAACAGAGGTTGGATTTAGATTCAGCGCGGAAAAACGTTTGAAAACGGCTATTTGCTTGTTAAATTTGGAGTCCGGATGACCATAAAGGGGCTTCCGGAAGTTTTCGGGGAATTTCGGTGCAGGAGGGAGGACCGTGGACCGGCCTGAGCCACGTGGCGGCCTGTTATTGGCCGGCTCACGCAGCCCGGTCCATGGGGAGGCGCGGCGAGTGCATGGACCGCGGGGCGGGACGCGTGGCGTGAGCGGAGTGGTCGGCGCACGCGGCGCGGCCCAGCGAATTTGCGCGGGCTCGGTGGACCGGGTGCATGACACGTGGCAGCCTGGCATTGGCTGGCCCACGAAGGCGCGGTCCACGGTGTGCGCGGAGGGGCGCCTCAGGACGGAGCGTGGAGAGGCTCCAGGCGCGCGGTCGGCCGCACTCGAGTGCGGCCACTGTCGGCCCGCCATTGGCGGGACGCGGCCAACGCTGTGAGGACCCGGATCCCCGCGTTGGGTTTGCTGGTTGTTTGGCAGTTTTTGGAGGCCTGCGTGGTGTGTCGGTGGTGTTCGTGCGCAATTTGGACACAAGTGATGGATTTCGGGCTTAATAAGGGATCACGTGGGAATTGGAGGACCCGTCGAGTGTTTAGAAGTCGTTTCGCGCGACACAGATGTCAAAATTGGATTCAGGGCGAAGTTTGGATAAAAGATCACCTCTCCGGATGCCTTCGGCAATTTTTAGAGTTGGAATTTGGCAAAACGGACTTCGGATTTGGATTCAGCGCGCAAAATCGTTGAAAATGGACTATTTACTTGCTTTTTTCGGAGCCCGGAGGACGTGCACGTTTTTCGAGGTGCGTGCACGAATCTCGAGATGACACGGATCCCGAGGTGCGGCGCGCGGCTCGAGGCGTGGGGCGTGCGGTGCGAGGGGCGCAGCTGGCGCGCTGGGGAAGCGCGCCTTCCTGCGCGGGGGACGCGGGGGCCGCCACGTGGCGGGCCCCAATTGACGCCCGCGCGGACGCGGGGGGCGCACGCCCGTGTGGCACGCGGGGTGTCCCGCGCCTGTGTGGCGCGGTGTAACGCGCTCGTGTGGCGCGCGGGCTGCGGTGCCCGGGTGGCGCGCAGGGACGCGCGCCTCGTGGCGCAGGGGGCGCGTGCCTGTGCCTGGTGCGCGCGCCCCTGTGCGGTGGACCGCCAGGCGGTGGGCCCCCATTGGAGGGCCCGTGGACCCGGTGCATGGAGCCTCACCTCCTCCTTTTTCTTCTTATTCTCCTCTTCTTCTTCTTCCTTCTCCACCCCGCACCATTTCTCTTCCCTTTTCTCTTCTTCTTCTCCAACCGAGCACCAAGAAGGGGTGAGAGGGGGGGGGGGGGGGATTTCGTGGGGTGCGGCGGTGCGCCGTGGACCTCGCGGAGTGCGCGTGGTATTCCAAAGGGCCGGTTGGGCGGTGCGACGATGTCGAGGTAGGTCCCGCTTGTTGATTTTTGCGGTGTTTTTGGCACAATTTTGGGGCGTCCTTTTGGACATTGGATTTGACCCCTTGCTCTTATGCGTGTTAGGGACCATGTTTTACTGCACCGGTTTGCGTGCGGACTCCGGCAGCGTGCTCCGTTTTGCGTGCGGACTCCGTTTTGCGTGCGGATTCCGGCATCGTGCTCCGTTTTGCATGCGGACTCCGGCGGCGTGCTCCGTTTTGCGTGAGGATTTTTCGGCATCGTCCTCCATTTTGCGTGCAGACTCCGGCGGCGTGCTCCATTTTGCGTACGGACTCCGTTTTGCGAGCGAACTCCGGCAGCGGGCATCGTTTTGCGTGCGGACCACGTGGAGGCAAGGTAATCGCGCGGAGCCCAATTGCAAGTGTCGACGAGCAATTGGTGGCAAACCAAGGTGGGTTGGTTTTTCTCTCCAAGTCTGCGGACTTCTTTCTAATTCTATTATGATAGGATTTTGCATGCTAGTTTAAGTGTTTCATTAGAACTTTGACTAGCACCCCCGTCATATGTTGCATGTGTTTAACCAGACCAATAGAGAACCTTAATCTGGGCTAGGTTCTTTTATGCTTTAGACATCCCACACACTGCATTCCTTTCTGGACATAGAGTTCCTCGCCCGGGTAGTGGGCCGAGTGGTCAGGGTATTGTGGGACGGGTGTTGCACTCGGGCCTGGGGGCTGAATGGGGTCTGGTGGCTGTGTTAGGCCAGTGTTAGTGTTTTGGGAACTGTTTTGGGTAAACGGTGGTACCGGGTCTTTGGTCATTTCTCCGTTTTACTCGTCACCACCATGTTGTGATCGTGGTGCAGGTGTGTTATCAGGACCTTGAACCCAGAACGTTTTTGGACACTCATGAAGTAAACCAGTATTTTCCTTCCGAATTTCTAGGGGTCGTCGGAGCCTGTTCTTGTTTGATTGGGCGTCGGCATCAACCCTTGGGAGTTCAGAAAATAAACTTGTTTTTAACTGATTTTTTAAGAACTAAAATCTATAAAAGTTGGTTTTCTCAATTCAAGACGGTTTTCAAAAAAGGGGCAATTTTATCCTCACCCCAAGGGGGTTGAGTGGAAATGATATTTTATAATAAAGGTCATCTTTTCTCCTAAATTTCCTCACCCGACCGGGGTGAGTGATCTGGGTTCTAAGGGTTGATTTCATTATTGGGTCGAAAACAACGGGAGGCTACGCCTATAGCCTGTTCTTGTTTGATTGGGATCGTAGGTATTAGTTTCCCGGGGTTTTCGGACCCTTCGCGGTTCTGGCTGTTGAGCGTCTCCAGCCCGTGAGTTTGGTGTGTTGAGTTGGTTTCCCACTTTAACCGAAAGGGGCCGAATCCCTGAACGGTAAAGGATCGAGAACGTCGATAGGCTGAGCTAGAGTCTGTTCTTGTTTGATTGGGGTTCTAGGCACCGGCCTAACGGATTCTCGAACCTTTGCTGCGTCAGTCGGTTCTTCTCGCCTATGAGTGGGGTGTCTTTTTGGGAGCCGTTTGGAGTGACGGCGGTCCTAGCTGTGTTGTACCTTCTTTTAGTGGGTTAGTGTTGTAAGATTGAGTCGTGGAGGGTTCTCCGACTGAGTGATGGTTTTTGGGTATTCGAGTTACCGATCTGTTTGATCGTGGATTTTAGCCTGCTGAGACTGAGGTTTTATGCCAGTTATGAGATACTTGAGTTTGCGGGGTCGCTCCCCGCGAGCTACGCTCCGGATGCGATGATGATACCGAGCCTGACGAGGCTGCGATGTGGTTACTGAGTTAGTCCTTGTGGGACACCTTACGTAAGACCAAGCCCTGTTTGGGCATGAGTGGCAGTAGATGAGCGCAGGCTTGACTGGTCCAAAGAGGGACAGTCATTGAGATTGGGTGATATATGAGAGTGAGTTTCACAGCATGTTCATAGTAGAGTTTACCCTTGAGCATTGTGATGACCTGGATCTCCGCAGAGCTGTTGCTGTGTGTTGGGTGGCTTCTGGAGGCCTACGGGGTGCGTTGGAGGTGTTTGTGCACAAATTGGACACAAGTGTTGGACTTCGGGCTTAATGTGAATCACGTGAGTGATCGGAGGACCCCGTTGAGTGTTTAGTAGTGTTCTCGCGCGAAACGGATATTAAAATTGGGCTCGGCGCGAAGTTTGGACAAAAGAATACCTTTCCGGGTGCCTTCGGCAAATTTTGGAGTTAGAATTTGGCAAACTGGACATCAAATTCGGATTCAGCGCGCGAAAATGGTCAAAATGGACTATCTACTTGATATTTTGCGCAACTGGTTACTGTTCACGCCGGAACAGTAACTCCGGTGGCCGGGGGGCAGCGGCGGCGGCGGCGGGCAGCGGCGGAGCACGGCGGACGGGCTCGGGCAGGCGGCGGAGCGGCCGCGGGCAGCGCGCGGGCAGGCGCGCGGGCGCGCGGGCAGGCAGGCGGTCCACGGGCCGGTGTGCACCAGGGGCAGGACACGTGGCATGTTGGGATTGGTCGGTGCTGTGGACTTGGACCACGGAGCAAGCGGGCGCGGTGCATGGACCGGCGGGACACGTGGCGACTTTCTATTGGAAGGCTCAAGAGCGCAGGGTCCACCGAGGCGTGGGGGGGTGCCTCGGGAACCGTGCCTGGCAGGGGTGCCAGGCAGCGCGTCAGGCGGCGTGTCAGGCGTGCACGTGGGCGCAGCTGGCGCGCGCTGACCGAGGGCGCGCCACGCGTCGGGTGCGGAGCGTGCCACGTGGCGCAAGACGGTTGGTCCTTTCGGCTGGTTGCTGTTTTGTGGTGACGTGGCATCACCACGGAGTTTCGGGCGTTCCTCGTTCGGCTCAGCGCAGAGGATCCGGGCGCCCGGATCTACTGTAGGCGCCCGAAACCTGGGACAGGATGGGTATTATTTGAATTGTTTCTTCCTGCCTATAAATAGGCCGAGTTCAACTGCTGAGAGCTCTTTCCCTGCTCTTCTTCGCACTATGCAGCCTACACAAGAAATCTTCATCTTCCAGAGCCGGATCCATCTGCAGATTCCAGGATTTTTCTGCGGCACGCATCCCGAGGTTTGCATTTTTACGGCGCGGCGCGACGCTCGTTCGTTTGTGGTCTCCTTCGTCGCAGTTTGGGTGCGAGGACTCCCCCGGCTTACTCCGACCACCGTTTTCGTCGATTCTTGCGCCGTTGGACTCACGACAGGTAGGTCTTCGATCTTTGTGTTTTGAGCTCCCCCTCTTTTCGAGTTTATCTTGGAGTTTCCCGAGCTTTCTTTTGACCCATTTTCGTGGGCGGAGTTTTGGACAGCACCACAGTGTTTCAGCGATATCTTCGCGCACAAGCATCGGATTGGGGTGATTCAAAAGGCATTTTGCATCTACACATCGCGAGGAACATCTCCAAATTTTCATGGAATTTTCTGAATTTTCACCGAAGGTGAAAAGCTCCTGTTGACAGAACCTTATGATTCAGATTTTGTTCTTGGGAATTTCGGGATGGATATCTTGTTGATTTTGTAACTCGGCCTACAGGTATCGGATTTGGGCGTGCGAGTACTCATTTCGATCGTCTCGACGCGGGGATCGCAGCGGCAATTTTTTGGGAATTTTTGGTCTCCATCTCGTAGGTGAAAAAAGGGCAACTCTGGACTGAGGTGTGTTGGACAGATTTTGTGGAGCATTGTATGTTTATATTATGTATGTTCTTTTGGGGTATGTTGTGCAGTGTTGTGGTGACTGTTTGGACCGAGCGTGGATTTCACCTTTGGACAGCGAGGAGGTTTTACAGCTGAGGATTGCGCGTGTCCAGGTGGGCGGTTGCTTTATCCCTCTTTTCTGACTTACCCACTAGGAGTATTAGAGAGATCCTTCTTGAACATCCATGGTTGATAATTGTAATTGGGACTTGCATGCTTGTGGGAATCTGATAGTGGTATTACTTGAGAATTTTATGACATGCATAGGTGGATAGTAATGCTTTATTATGGAACATGGATTATAGGCATGTGTGGTTGGATAATGTTTTAGCATGATAGTTATATCTATGCGGAGCTATTAATTGTTACACATGTGAAACCACTATTGGTCACCTTTTCCTTTATTTCCTTGAGAACACTTGCATGCTTGTATGGACATCTAGATAGGCCATCTTTTATCGCTACACTTTCATGCTGGAACTTGACTTAGGAGAAACCTTGTTTGTTTCTTTTCTCCTTTCGTTAGTCAGGTGGTATTTGTTGCTCGGGTTTGAGCAGGGGTTTGGGATAGTGTAGCCGGGGCCTGGATTATGGATTATGGATTATGGGTTTTGGCGGCGACCACGGATATTGGGCGGTTGATCGGAGGTCGGTTGTTAGACCTGGTCGTGGATTGTGGGGTATTGCGGCAATCGCGGATATTGGGCGATTGACCGGATGGTTACTTTTGCATCTGATTGGGAATCGGTTTTCTTTTAGTGGAGGGTTGTGTTCCACTAGGGCGGGCTTATTTTCCCGATCGCGCTTAGCACGTGGAGGAGAGTTGTTGGTCCTGCCTGGTGCAGCTTGAGTCCTGGATTTTGCCGGTAGACCTGATGGTCTTGACTCAGCTGCGGGATGTTGTTGTGGTACTTGTTGGGCTGGCTGGTTCGGTTTTCTTTCGCGGCGGTTGATTATGCCGCGAGGACAATTTCTCGGGGAGCCAGGCCCGGAGGTATTAGCGTACCTGAGTTGCTTGAGGGTTATCTTCGCCTCTATAGTTTTGACTTCGGGAGCGAGGCGGATGTTTCGCAGTGGATGAGTAGACTTTTGGTTGAGTGTGGATGCCGGAGAGTTGGAGAATTGCCTCTACATCCTGACGGTTTTGGTTTAGAGATCAGAGGCTACGGGATCAGTTGGGGGGACTTATGTTGGATACCTCGGGAGTACAGAGGTACTTGGATCGAGCTTGTGTGCCGATGGACTTGTGGTTGGATTATCGGGGGCCCTAGGAGGAGCGGATGCTTGTACCGATGAAGCTACTTGGTAGCTCGAGCTGTTAGCCCAGCTGTACTTGGTTGAGGTGGTGCGGTTTCCTGGAGTGCCTGCCTCTATTTCGCTCTAGTTAGAGACCCGAGGATTGCATCGCGTCTCTGGAGGAGGTATTAGACAGCTTTGGGAGCTTGTGTGGTGGGTAATTGGATATTTACCCCTCTCTATTTGGTTGAGGTTCAGGGTTGAGGAATGACTTTAGTTTCGAGGACGAAACTTTCTTTTAGTGGGGGAGGATGTGATGACCTGGATCTCCGTAGAGCTGTTGCTGTGGGTTGGGAGGCTTCTGGAGGCCTACGGGGTGCGTTGGAGGTGTTTGTGCACAAATTGGACACAAGTGTTGGACTTCGGGCTTAATGTGAATCACGTGAGTGATCGGAGGACCCCGTTGAGTGTTTAGTAGTGTTCTCGCGCGGAACGGATATTAAAATTGGGCTCGGCGCGAAGTTTGGACAAAAGAATACCTTTCCGGGTGCCTTCGGCAAATTTTGGAGTTAAGAATTTGGCAAATTGGACATCAAATTCGGATTCAGCGCGCGAAAACGGTCAAAATGGACTATCTACTTGATATTTTGCGCAACTGGTTACTGTTCATGCCGGAACAGTAACTCCGGTGGCCGGCGGGCAGCGGCGGCGGCGGCGGGCAGCGGCGGAGCACGGCGGACGGGCTCGGGCAGGCGGCGGAGCGGCCGCGGGCAGCGCGCGGGCGCGGGCAGCGCGCGGGCAGGCGCGCGGGCGCGCGGGCAGGCGGGCGGTCCACGGGCCGGCGTGCACCAGGGGCAGGACACATGGCATGTTGGGATTGGTCGGTGCTGTGGACTTGGACCACGGAGCAGGCGGGCGCGGTGCATGGACCGGCGGGACACGTGGCGACTTTCTATTGGAAGGCTCAGGAGCGCGGGGTCCACCGAGGCGCGGGGGGGTGCCTCGGGAACTGTGCCTGGCAGGGGTGCCAGGCGGCGCGTCAGGCGGCATGTCAGGCGTGCACGTGGGCGCAGCTGGCGCGCGCTGATTGGGGGCGCGCCACGCGTCGGGTGCGGAGCGTGCCACGTGGCGCAAGGCGGTTGGTCCTTTCGGCTGGTTGCTGTTTTGTGGTGACGTGGCGTCACCAGGGAGTTTCGGGCATTCCTCGTTCGGCTCAGCGCAGAGGATCCGGGCGCCCGGATCTACTGTAGGTGCCCGAAACCTTGGACAGGATGGGTATTATTTGAATTGTTTCTTCCTGCCTATAAATAGGCCAAGTTCAACTGCTGAGAGCTCTTTCCCTGCTCTTCTTCGCACTGTGCGGCCTTCACAAGAAATCTTCATCTCCCAGAGCCGGATCCATCTGCAGATTCCAGTATTTTTCTGCGGCACGCATCCCGAGGTTTGCATTTTTGCGGTGCGGCGCGACGCTCTTTCGTTTGTGGTCTCCTTCGTCGCGGTTTGGGTGCGAGGACTCCCCCGTCTTACTCCGAGCACCGTTTTCGTCGATTCTTGCGCCGTTGGACTCACGACAGGTAGGGCTTCGATCTTCGTGTTTTGAGCTCCCCCTCTTTTCGAGTTTATCTTGAAGTTTCCCGAGCTTTCTTTTGACCCATTTTCGTGGGCGGAGTTTTGGACAGCACCACAGTGTTTTGGCGATATCTTCGCGTACAGGCATTGGATTGGGGTGATTCAAAAGGAATTTTGCATGTACACATCGTGAGGAACATCTCCAAATTTTCTTGGAATTTTCTGAATTTTCCCCGAAGGTGAAAAGCTCCTGTTGACTGAACCTTATGATTCAGATTTTGTTCTTGGGAATTTCGGGATGGATATCTTGTTGATTTTGTAACTCGGCCTACAGGTATCGGATTTGGGCGTGCGAGTACTCATTTCGATCATCTCGACGCGAGGATAGTAGAGGAAATTTTTCGGGAATTTTTGGTCTCCATCTCTCTGGTGAAAACAGGGCAACTCTGGACTGAGGTGTGTTGGACAGATTTTGTGGAGCATTGTATGTTTAAATTATGTATGTTCTTTTGGGGTATGTTGTGCAGTGTTGTGGTGACTGTTTGGACCGAGCGTGGATTTCACCTTTGGACAGCGAGGAGGTTTTACAGCTGAGGATTGCGCGTGTCCAGGTGGGCGGTTGCTTTATCCCTCTTTTCTGACTTACCCACTAGGAGTATTAGAGAGATCCTTCTTGGACATCCATGGTTGATAATTGTAATTGGGACTTGCATGCTTGTGGGAATCTGATAGTGGTATTACTTGAGGATTTTATGACATGCATAGGTGGATAGTAATGCTTTATTATGGAACATGGATTATAGACATGTGAGGTTGGATAATGTTTTAGCATGATGGTTATATCTATGCGGAGCTATTAATTGTTACACATGTGGAACCACTATTGGTCACCTTTTCCTTTATTTCCTTGAGAACACTTGCATGCTTGTATGGACATCTAGATAGGCCATCTTTTATCGCTACACTTTCATGTTGGAACTTGACTTAGGAGAAACCTTGTTTGTTTCTTTTCTCCTTTCGTTTGTCAGGTGGTATTTGTTGCTCGGGTTTGAGCAGGGGTTTGGGATAGTGTAGCCGGGGCCTGGATTATGGATTATGGATTATGGGTTTTGGCGGCGACCGTGGATATTGGGCGGTTGACCGGAGGTCAGTTGTTAGACCTGGTCGTGGATTGTGGGGTATTGCGGCAATCGCGGATATTGGGCGATTGACCGGATGGTTACTTTTGCATCTGATTGGGAATCAGTTTTCTTTTAGTGGAGGGTTGTGTTCCACTAGGGCTTTATAGTTGTGATACAATCCTGCTTTTGTTACTTATCACACCGGTGCGGTTATTGCCTGGTGATGCTTTACTCGTGTGGGTTGCTCCCCTCGAGATCCCCTCCGGAGGCCGAGGCCAGACAGTTATGGACAGTTTTGCTATCACATCGGCACGGCTTATTTGCCCGATGATGAGGGCGGCAGCAGGAGTTTTGCTATCACATCGGCGCGGCTTACTTGCCCGATGATGAGGGCGGTACAGATTGGGTTCATCTGGGATGGTTGGTTATTGTTGCATACGGATATTCCAGTCTAGGACTGTATTTTTAGAGGCATAGTAGTGGTAGATTTCCCTTTTTCAGCAGTTTCATTTCTTACCACTCTTCTTTCCTTTTTGCCTCTGGTAGACCTAGTGGGTGTGTCAGAGTTTGAGGTTTTACCCACTAGGGGAGGCTACTGGTTTACTAGTAGTTCTCACCCCCATTCTTCTTTTCTCTTTTTCTTCTCCCTTATTTTGCAGTGTCTTCTGCGGGTGCTGCTGGGCTTTCAGCGGCGGGTCGAGGAGAGAGGACGGCTGAGTAGATAGATCTCGAGGCAGGATGAGCGAGTTAGCTGGACTGTTGGTGTACCCCTGTTTCCTCAGACGGTTGTACTTTTACATTTGGGACTGGCTTTTGCCAGCAGGTTGTATTTATTTTGGTGAGCTGGGAGAGACTGATGTATCATTTAAACAGATGTATTGTATTTATTTCCGGCTTCAGTCTGAGATGTATTAGATTTTAGTTCAGCTCTGTTTTTATTTCTCTTTTATTATTATCTCTTATATCTGAGCAGGTTTGGCGCTTCGTGTATGCGGGAAATACCGTGTGCACGGCGGATCTGTAGACGGGCCGGGTTCTGGTTTACACCCGGGGCGTGAAATATTAGGTGGTATCAGAGCTTAGGGATAGGTCAGTTGGGACTTAGGAAACCCTAGGCTTTTCGGCGGACCCTAGGATGTTAGTGCGTGAGAGACGCGACATTTTGCGAAAGTCGGTGATTTAATTGTTTGACTCTTCTTGTGAGTGAAGAGGGATCGACATATCCAATTTTTGTGGGACAGTTATGTTGGCAGCAGACAATATAAAGTTACAAAAATAGAGGGATGTCCTTGACTTTCGCTAGATTGGGTCGAGTGTTTGGGGTGTGCTGATTTGCGGTTTTGTCGTGGTGAGCGGTGTCTCCCCGACGTTGGGCCCTGACCCGGGTGCACCTTGGTGCGGCAGTTGGGTCTGAGCTGGTTGTTTCCGGCCGGATACCCAGATTGGAGTCTGAGAGCTCCGGACCCGAAGGGTAGGTGTGTTGGAGGCAGATCAGCGGAGCAGTGACACAGTTGTCGGATCAGCGCAGTGACACAGTTGTTGGATCAGCGCAGTGACACAGTTGTCGGATCAGCGCAGTGACACAGTTGTCGGATCAGCGCAGTGGCACAATTGTCGGATCAGCGCAGTGGCACAGTTGTTGGAGTAGCGAGTAGCCCCCTCCGTGCCGACGTTTAGTGTTGGGGCACCGAGGCAGGGTGGATAGTTGACAGCGGGTAAGCCGTGGGATTGCGACGATCGAGTGAGCCAGTTTTGGCGGATGAGTCATTCCGATTCGTGGGATTGAGTATGGAGCCCCTGGAGGCAGGGTCTTGTTCGGTGGGGGATAGAGAGTACTTGGAGGCCTTTTATGGCAAGAGTTAACGTAGTTGCTGAACTGCACGCTCCATGTGTAGAGGGACGGGGCGCATAGGATATGAGTGGTTGAGAGTGGATTGCGCCAGGATACCTTTTAACTCATTGGGTCCCTCCAGTACGAATTAGGGACGCCTCATTGGAGTAGGCGCCGGGTATGGAGCGTGGCATTGTAGTTCCTTTGGATTGGGATCTACCGCCTGAGGCGAGTTCTGATTGAGGCGCTTGGCGCCGGGTGATGGAGGACAGATCAGTCGGAGGAGGCATTCCCGATTTCTTTTTCCAGGATAGTGGATTTCTGAAACTGTCGGAGCACATATGTTACAGCGGCCGGTGTGGTGGTAGGTTTGAGTTGTTCCGGACTTTTGGGTTCGTATCTTCTTGATACGGGAGAATTCCCTTCTTGGTGGGTAGTGCTCTTGCTTCATTGCTTGGGTTAGGGGGGAGGGGGGGCAGGATGGTCACCACGCGCACGGGAGGCTTATTTTCCCGATCGCGCTTAGCACGTGGAGGAGAGTTGTTGGTCCTGCCTGGTGCAGCTTGAGTCCTGGATTTTGCCGGTAGACCTGATGGTCTTGACTCAGCTGCGGGATGTTGTTGTGGTACTTGTTGGGCTGGCTGGTTCGGTTTTCTTTCGCGGCGGTTGATTATGCCGCGAGGACAATTTCTCGGGGAGCCAGGCCCGGAGGTATTAGTGTACCTGAGTTGCTTGAGGGTTATCTTCGCCTCTATAGTTTTGACTTCGGGAGCGAGGCGGATGTTTCGCAGTGGATGAGTAGACTTTTGGTTGAGTGTGGATGCCGGAGAGTTGGGGAATTGCCTCTACATCCCGACGGTTTTGGTTTAGAGATCAGAGGCTACGGGATCAGTTGGGGGGACTTATGTTGGATACCTCGGGAGTACAGAGGTACTTGGATCGAGCTTGTGTGCCGATGGACTTGTGGTTGGATTATCGGGGGCCCTAGGAGGAGCGGATGCTTGTACCGATGAAGCTACTTGGTAGCTCGAGCTGTTAGCCCAGCTGTACTTGGTTGAGGTGGTGCGGTTTCCTGGAGTGCCTGCCTCTATTTCGTTCTAGTTAGAGACCCGAGGATTGCATCGCGTCTCTGGAGGAGGTATTAGACAGCTTTGGGAGCTTGTGTGGTGGGTAATTGGATATTTACCCCTCTCTATTTGGTTGAGGTTCAGGGTTGAGGAATGACTTTAGTTTCGAGGACGAAACTTTCTTTTAGTGGGGGAGGATGTGATGACCTGGATCTCCGTAGAGCTGTTGCTGTGCGTTGGGAGGCTTCTGGAGGCCTACGGGGTGCGTTGGAGGTGTTTGTGCACAAATTGGACACAAGTGTTGGACTTCGGGCTTAATGTGAATCACGTGAGTGATCGGAGGACCCCGTTGAGTGTTTAGTAGTGTTCTCGCGCGGAACGGATATTAAAATTGGGCTCGGCGCGAAGTTTGGACAAAAGAATACCTTTCCGGGTGCCTTCGGCAAATTTTGGAGTTAAGAATTTGGCAAATTGGACATCAAATTCGGATTCAGCGCGCGAAAACGGTCAAAATGGACTATCTACTTGATATTTTGCGCAACTGGTTACTGTTCATGCCGGAACAGTAACTCCGGTGGCCGGCGGGCAGCGGCGGCGGCGGCGGGCAGCGGCGGAGCACGGCGGACGGGCTCGGGCAGGCGGCGGAGCGGCCGCGGGCAGCGCGCGGGCGCGGGCAGCGCGCGGGCAGGCGCGCGGGCGCGCGGGCAGGCGGGCAGTCCACGGGCCGGCGTGCACCAGGGGCAGGACACATGGCATGTTGGGATTGGTCGGTGCTGTGGACTTGGACCACGGAGCAGGCGGGCGCGGTGCATGGACCGGCGGGACACGTGGCGACTTTCTATTGGAAGGCTCAGGAGCGCGGGGTCCACCGAGGCGCGGGGGGGTGCCTCGGGAACCGTGCCTGGCAGGGGTGCCAGGCGGCGCGTCAGGCGGCGTGTCAGGCGTGCACGTGGGCCCAGCTGGCGCGCGCTGATCGGGGGCGCGCCACGCGTCGGGTGCGGAGCGTGCCACGTGGCGCAAGGCGGTTGGTCCTTTCGGCTGGTTGCTGTTTTGTGGTGACGTGGCGTCACCAGGGAGTTTCGGGCATTCCTCGTTCGGCTCAGCGCAGAGGATCCGGGCGCCCGGATCTACTGTAGGTGCCCGAAACCTTGGACAGGATGGGTATTATTTGAATTGTTTCTTCCTGCCTATAAATAGGCCAAGTTCAACTGCTGAGAGCTCTTTCCCTGCTCTTCTTCGCACTGTGCGGCCTTCACAAGAAATCTTCATCTCCCAGAGCCGGATCCATCTGCAGATTCTAGGATTTTTCTGCGGCACGCATCCCAAGGTTTGCATTTTTACGGCGCGGCGCGACGCTCTTTCGTTTGTGGTCTCCTTCGTCGCGGTTTGGGTGCGAGGACTCCCCCGTCTTACTCCGAGCACCGTTTCCGTCGATTCTTGCGCCGTTGGACTCACGACAGGTAGGGCTTCGATCTTCGTGTTTTGAGCTCCCCCTCTTTTCGAGTTTATCTTGAAGTTTCCCGAGCTTTCTTTTGACCCATTTTCATGGGCGGAGTTTTGGACAGCACCACAGTGTTTTGGCGATATCTTCGCACACAGTCATTGGATTGGGGTGATTCAAAAGGCATTTTGCATGTAAACATCGTGAGGAACATCTCCAAATTTTCTTGGAATTTTCTGAATTTTCCCCGAAGGTGAAAAGCTCCTGTTGACTGAACCTTATGATTCAGATTTTGTTCTTGGGAATTTCGGGATGGATATCTTGTTGATTTTGTAACTCGGCCTACAGGTATCGGATTTGGGCGTGCGAGTACTCATTTCGATCGTCTCGACGCGAGGATCGTAGCGGAAATTTTTCGGGAATTTTTGGTCTCCATCTCTCTGGTGAAAACAGGGCAACTCTGGACTGAGGTGTGTTGGACAGATTTTGTGGAGCATTGTATGTTTAAATTATGTATGTTCTTTTGGGGTATGTTGTGCAGTGTTGTGGTGACTGTTTGGACCGAGCGTGGATTTCACCTTTGGACAGCGAGGAGGTTTTACAGCTGAGGATTGCGCGTGTCCAGGTGGGCGGTTGCTTTATCCCTCTTTTCTGACTTACCCACTAGGAGTATTAGAGAGATCCTTCTTGGACATCCATGGTTGATAATTGTAATTGGGACTTGCATGCTTGTGGGAATCTGATAGTGGTATTACTTGAGGATTTTATGACATGCATAGGTGGATAGTAATGCTTTATTATGGAACATGGATTATAGACATGTGAGGTTGGATAATGTTTTAGCATGATGGTTATATCTATGCGGAGCTATTAATTGTTACACATGTGGAACCACTATTGGTCACCTTTTCCTTTATTTCCTTGAGAACACTTGCATGCTTGTATGGACATCTAGATAGGCCATCTTTTATCGCTACACTTTCATGTTGGAACTTGACTTAGGAGAAACCTTGTTTGTTTCTTTTCTCCTTTCGTTTGTCAGGTGGTATTTGTTGCTCGGGTTTGAGCAGGGGTTTGGGATAGTGTATCCGGGGCCTGGATTATGGATTATGGATTATGGGTTTTGGCGGCGACCGTGGATATTGGGCGGTTGACCGGAGGTCAGTTGTTAGACCTGGTCGTGGATTGTGGGGTATTGCGGCAATCGCGGATATTGGGCGATTGACCGGATGGTTACTTTTGCATCTGATTGGGAATCAGTTTTCTTTTAGTGGAGGGTTGTGTTCCACTAGGGCTTTATAGTTGTGATACAATCCTGCTTTTGTTACTTATCACACCGGCGCGGTTATTGCCTGGTGATGCTTTACTCGTGTGGGTCGCTCCCCTCGAGATCCCCTCCGGAGGCCGAGGCCAGACAGTTATGGACAGTTTTGCTATCACATCGGCACGGCTTATTTGCCCGATGATGAGGGCGGCAGCAGGAGTTTTGCTATCACATCGGCGCGGCTTACTTGCCCGATGATGAGGGCGGTACAGATTGGGTTCATCTGGGACGGTTGGTTATTGTTGCATACGGATATTCCAGTCTAGGACTGTATTTTTAGAGGCATAGTAGTGGTAGATTTCCCTTTTTCAGCAGTTTCATTTCTTACCACTCTTCTTTCCTTTTTGCCTCTGGTAGACCTAGTGGGTGTGTCAGAGTTTGAGGTTTTACCCACTAGGGGAGGCTACTAGTTTACTAGTAGTTCTCACCCCCATTCTTCTTTTCTCTTTCGCTTCTCCCTTGTTTTATAGTGTCTTCTGCGAGTGCTGCTGGGCTTTCAGCGGCGGGTCGAGGAGAGAGGACGGCTGAGTAGATGATCTCGAGGCAGGATGAGCGAGTTAGCTGGACTGTTGGTGTACCCCTGTTTCCTCAGACGGTTGTACTTTTACATTTGGGACTTGTTACGGCTTTTTGTGTTGGCATATTTCGTGAGTTTAGTAGTTGAGTTGAGTTGGAGTCTTGAAGTGATCAAATTGTCAATCAACAATTGAAGACTCAGAGAAGATTCAACAAGAGCTCAAGTTGACACTCATTGTTTTGAGTCTTGAAGATTGAAGTTGAAGAATTGTGAATCATATACATCAATCTCAATGAAAATGGATTTGGATTGATCAGGTACGTTTAACTAAATAATTTTGGTGATCCGAATACATTTGAGTAGTTTAGAAACACTTGGATAAGTTTTCATTGCTTAAAAATAAAAAACTGGACAAATTGGATGTTCAGAATCCGGATCAGAATTTCTGATCCTGAACCGATCCGGATCAGAATTCCGATCCGGATCAGAATTCCGATCCGGATCCCGAACCTTGTTTTTTCAGGAATTGCTGAAAAAAGACGACAGTCAGGATCGCCGTAAATCCGATCCGGATCGTCGTGCGGGAAAAATTCTGTTAAGTCAGTTTTTTATGCTTATCTCTTTCCAAAGGTTTCTAAACTATAAATAGACATTTAGGGTTTCTCAAAAACTACCAATTAATTAATTAAACACTTGAGAGCAACCCCAGAGGCTAGGTTTTTATCGTTCTTCTCTTTAGCCTCTTTTAGGTCAATCCGACGGTTCTTTCAAGAACATATCTTTTGTCGAATTGATCTAATCTTTGCTTAGAGATTTCTTCTACGGTCCTTCAATGATAATCTAAGCAAAGGATCACCATCGAAGCTTATATTCTATATCGGCTATTTGCGTCGTGGATTCGATGTGTTGAAGGCGTTTCGTGGATTCGAAACGTGTGCTCGTGGATTCGAGTGGCGTTCGTGGATTCGAACGTGTGCAGTGGATGTGCAATTGGTGAGCGCAAGGTCCGAAGAAGTTGAAGGAGGGGTTGAGTCCGTGGAGTCGGTAATCACCTTGTTATTCTTCTTTTCTTAGCGGATTGTTATTGCGTGTTGGTCCCGTGGTTTTTCTCCTGGATTGGAGTTTCCACGTATATCTCGGTGTGCTATTTTTATTTTCAGCATTGGTTTTTATTTTGCATTGAGATTGGTTTTATAAGTATTACACCTATTCACCCCCCCTCTAGTTGTTTGATAGTACCTATTTAGATCCGTGTGGATCCATAAAAACCTACAATTGGTATCAGAGCGGGTTTTAGGTTTATCTATCATGTTGGGTGGAAGTGGTAATATTTATAGACCTCCTCTTTTTGATGGGACTAATTTTGCTTATTAGAAAGTGTGGATGAGAGCTTTTCTCATCGCAATTGATGAGCGGGTATGGCAATCCGTGAAATACGGTTGGGTGCATCCTGTTGAGGAAGTAGGAAATTCTACTACCCCAAAACCTCGCTCTAGATGGTCCAAAGAGGAATTCGAAAGTTCTTCTTACAATGGGAAAGGTATGAACGCTTTATTTAATTCTCTTTCCTCGACTGAGTTTACACGAATTTCCGCGTGTGAAACCGCGAAGAAAATTTGGGATATTCTCAAAATTACACATGAGGGTACTAATCTTGTAAAAATTCAAAAGCTCCAGATGCTTACAAGTCAATTTGACTCTATTCATATGGAAGAGCATGAATTGTTTACAGATTATTACACTAGACTTCAAGATGTAATCAATACTTGTGCTAATTTAGGAGAAAAGATCCCGGAGTCAAAAATTGTAAGAAAGATACTTCGGACTCTTCCGGAACGGTTTAGGGCAAAGGTTACCGCCATTGAAACCGTTAGTCATCCGGATGAGATGAAAGTAGAGGAATTAGTAGGTGCTTTACAAACTTATGAAATGACTTTTCCTACTAATCAAATATCTTCCAAGTCTTCTTCTAAGCTTACAAGTATTGCATTCAAATCAACAAGGGAAGAAGATGGCGAATCAAGTTCCGACGATGAAATCACTTTTGCCGATTTTGAAGAATAATTGGCGCGGATCGTAAAGAAATTTCGTCGGAAGTTTTGGAAGAATCGAACCGATGGATCTTCATCCTCGAAATCATCTAAAGGATCATCGGGTTCAAAATCCTCTAATCTCAAAGGCTTTGTAAAACCTTCTAAAGAAAAAGAAAAAGATGATTTCGAAGGGGAAATCCAATGCTATAGATGCAAAGGCTACGGCCATATTTCAACGGATTGTCCTTCTCCGAAATCATATAAACAGAAGGCTTTGCAAGCGAAAACTTGGGACGATTCTACTTCTAATGAATCGACCTCAAGTAAAGAGGAAAATGTCGTTGCCTTTCATGCCTCTCAAATTCCCTCTTCTAATGTTTGCTTATCATCTTTAATCACTGACTCTATTCCTTTGATTTTGCATGAAACATCAACATCCGGCGGAGAGTCATCAAGTGAGGGGGAGTCGGACGAAGAAGAACTCGTTGAGGCATATCAACAACTTCTTACGGAATCCAAGAAGATGGCTAAGCATATTAAGAAGTTGAGGAAGCAACGACTTGAGATTCAAGACGAGAATCATGCTTTAAAGATCAAACTTCATGATCTCGAGGAGGAACGAGAGCTTTTATTGGATAATAATAAAATCCTCCAAGAAAAGATAAATCAATCGGAAACGATCGTTAATTCCCATATTAACAAGATTGATTTTCTTGAAAAACAGTTTGAGGAGATTCATGTCACCAATCAAGCTTTGACCAAGCAAGTTCATCAACTTAAATCCGACATACAAAGGCTTTCAATCGGTTCCAAGAAACTTGATTGTATGTCCGGATTAGGTCAAATAAGCAAGGTTGGTTTGGGATTTAAAAAGAACCAAACTGTGAAGGCTTCAAGTTCCACAACTAAATTGAAAGGAAGAACTTGTTACCAATGTGGACTTGAAGGACACTTGATGAAGATGTGCCCGAAAAAGAGAAAGAGGAATTCTTCGGTAACTTCATCTACGGAGCGAACTCAACGGAAACAAAAGACACATCAAGTCAATGGAGTTCACTCAATTCACCAAAGGTCTGAGCCACAACATCAATCATACAAGTGGATCATTGCGAGGCAAAGACCTAAGGTGGACCAACAGTCAAAGCTATCAACTCCCGGCCACAATGAATCAAGACAACCCAAAATTCGACGATTTTGGATTCGGAAAGGTGATATCTTTCCTTGTCTTAAGTTCTAAATAGCTTATGACTGTATGTAATGCTTTGATTGGTTTTTCTTTCATATTTTTTTGAATCTCTGCATTACATGTTTTCAATGCTCTTCGTTTTTATGTTTTGTTTTTGAACAAAAGGGTTTTAACGAACAAGTGCATTGAATAAAAAAGGGTTTCACTTTCAATCACTCCAATTTAATTTTATATGAATTATCAACTTTTCTCCATAATCATAATTCTTGAAGATACTTCATTATAGGAGTTTTTGATAATTATATTCATCAAATTTTAGTAATCATGTGTGATCTTTAGATGATTATTCTATCTCGGTTGTGTGAGTTCTTTGTGATAAACATGAGACAACCGATAGACTAAAATTTGGGATTTAATTCTTTCACATAAGAGATTGTATTTTCTTACAAGGGTAATGAAATGAATTGCAAAAGATGTGGAAAGAGTTACATCCGAAAGGAGTGTGAAAACTACCACCACATGTTGGAAAGAGCTGCCACCCCGGTCGTCCGGTTTGTGTGTGAAGCTACCACATGTTATGAATGCTAGGAAAATATTTATGAAATTTTGTTTAATTGAAGCATTCGGAGATTTAATTTCAAAGTTCTTATTTTGAACGATCTCCTGGTTGGTATAAGGTGGGATAGTTGAAAGATGCTCAAAGAGCCACCCTTAGGTATTTTAGTTCTTATCTCAAATTTGAAAGGGTAGAAATCAAATTGATGTCATTTGGAAATCTCTGTAAGTCATCTTTGTAAATCCGCTACATCTTGATAGACTTTGGATCTCAAGATTATTTTTGATGGCTTGTGTTTGACGTATATAATATGAAAAACGGTTTATAATGTTTTATCTTTGTTTTTCATGATTTCGGAGTAAATCTTTTTAATTTTAGTGAAATTAATTGGATTGAATGACATCTATGTGATCTCATATTATTTTCAAGCACTTAAATTATTTTCTTGATGGAATACAAATCGGTAATTCAAATACTTCAAAATCTGGATTTGTTTCAAGAAATTATTTGATTTTTGCTTTCGACTACCGGTACGCAATCTACATTTTTGTTATATACCGGAACTGAGCTTTTACCTCTCTTTCTCTATGAACTAATGTTGTTTGTGATTTCCTTTTGTCTAGTATGTTCACTGTTTGACGATTTGTGACAAAAAGGGGGAGAAGAGAAATGGGGGGAGACGGAGATGAGATCATCGAGATAGGGGGAGATGATGAAAAAGGAGCTGAAAAACAAAAAGAACCAAAAGGACGAATCAAATATAGGATTTACATTTTATTTCTGACAACTGACTTTTGATTTGTTTGGAGTTTTGTTTTGCAGGATCTACATCACTTTAAGACTCCAACTCCTAAGTCATAGAGTTTGTTCTAAGACTGGTTCAAATGTAATTTGTATTTATTGGATCTTTCACGCAAAGAAAATCAATGTTTTGGTGATGACATTGAATTTCGATTTTTTGGTTTAAGATGAGTGTCTTGAGCGTTTTATGTATTTTTGGGTTTTGTCACGAAATTGCCAAAGGGGGAGATTGTTACGGCTTTTTGTGTTGGCATATTTCGTGAGTTGAGTAGTTGAGTTGAGTCGGAGTCTTGAAGTGATCAAATTGTTAATCAACAATTGAAGACTCAGAGAAGATTCAACAAGAGCTCAAGTTGACACTCAGTGTTTTGAGTCTTGAAGATTGAAGTTGAAGAATTGTGAATCATATACATCAATCTCAAGGAAAATGGATTCGGATTGATCAGGTACGTTTAACTAAATAATTTTGGTGATCCGAATACATTTGAGTAGTTTAGAAACACTTGGATAAGTTTTCATTGCTTAAAAATCAAAAACTGGACAAATTGGATGTTCAGAATCCGGATCAGAATTTCTGATCCTGAACCGATCCGGATCAGAATTCCGATCCGGATCAGAATTCCGATCCGGATCCCGAACCTTGTTTTTTCAGGAATTGCTGAAAAAAGACGACAGTCAGGATCGCCGTAAATCCGATCCGGATCATCGTGCGGGAAAAATTCTGTTAAGTCAGTTTTTGATGCTTATCTCTTTCCAAAGGTTTCTAAACTATAAATAGACATTTAGGGTTTCTCAAAAACTACCGATTAATTAATTAAACACTTGAGAGCAACCCTAGAGGCTAGGTTTTTATCGTTCTTCTCTTTAGCCTCTTTTAGGTCAATCCGACGGTTCTTTCAAGAACATATCTTTTGTCGAATTGATCTAATCTTTGCTTAGAGATTTCTTCTACGGTTCTTCAATGATAATCTAAGCAAAGTGTCACCATCGAAGCTTATATTCTATATCGGCTATTTGCGTCGTGGATTCGACGTGGCATCGTGGATTCGATGTGTTGAAGGCATTTCATGGATTCGAAACGTGTGCTCGTGGATTCGAGTGGCGTTCGTGGATTCGAACGTGTGCAGTGGACGTGCAATCGGTGAGCGCAAGGTCCGAAGAAGTTGAAGGAGGGGTTGAGTCCGTGGAGTCGGTAATCACCTTGTTATTCTTCTTTTCTTAGTGGATTGTTATTGCGTGTTGGTCCCGTGGTTTTTCTCCTGGATTGGAGTTTCCACGTATATCTCGGTGTGCTATTTTTATTTTCCGCATTGGTTTTTATTTTGCACTGAGATTGGTTTTATAAGTATTACACCTATTCACCCCCCTCTAGTTGTTTGATAGTACCTATTTAGATCCGTGTAGATCCATAAAAACCTACAGGACTGGCTTTTGCCAGCAGGTTGTATTTATTTTAGTGAGCTGGGAGAGACTGATGTATCATTTATACAGATGTATTGTATTTTATTTCCAGCTTCAGTCTGAGATGTATTAGATTTTAGTTCAGCTATGTTTTTATTGCTCTTTTATTATTATCTCTTATATCTGAGCAGGTTTGGCGCTTCGTGTACGCGGGAAATACCGTGTGCACGGCGGATCTGTAGACGGGCCGGGTTCTGGTTTACACCCGGGGCGTGACAAGCATAGTACTTATGACATATTGTCAGTAGTGAGTGGATGCATACCATCATCTGTGTTCTTTTTCCCATTGAGCATAGTAGATAGAGGCATGATAGCTGTAGATACTTTTCCAGCTTATTTTTCATTATCACAGTCTTTTTCTGTTATCTTATGCCTCTAGTAGACTTAGTGGGCAGACCGTGGGTCTTGGAGATGGTACCCACTGAGAACTACTGTAGGATGTAGTTCTCACACCCTCTGTCGGTGACAGGTTGCTGAGGCTTTTTCTTCCATTCCTGCCCGAGCTGGCTCGACGGACCGAGGACAGGGAGTCGCGAGATAGTTCCCTACCAGCATAGTTCCTTTAGAGTGAGGTAGATGTACCATCCCGGACTGTGGGATTCTCTGGTTATTGTTATATTTCTATAGATGTTGTATAGGTGGATTTTTATTTGTATCTGACCTTGTATTATTCAGGTATTTGGGGAGATGGACTTTGTATTTATTTTCAGCTTTGTATTAGTTTGATTTTATATTACAGCTTCATTTCCGCTCTGATATCTGTGTAGCTGTAGTTCTATCTTTTGCAGGTTAGACGCTTCGTCGGTGCGGGGCTTCCCGTGTCGACGGCGGATCTGTTGGCGAGCCCGGGTCGCAGTTTCGACCCCGGGGAGTGACAAACGCCCAGGCGCCCGCTCACGCTGTCCGCTGTTTGGGGACACGTGGAGAGCGCAGGATGATTCGGGCGCGTCGGACGGCGTTTGTGCGACCAGACTGGGCGGATTCGGGCGCCCGAATTGTGCGCCCGAATCCGGCCCATTAGCCGTATGGGCTGGCCTATATATAGGGTCCCTTGGTTTTTTTTGGCTCTTTTGGGCCTTTTTCTACAGTGAGACCTTCAGAGCTTCTCTTCCTCTCTCAGTGCACTATCTCCTGGAGGACTTTGAGGATTTTTTGGAGATCACCACTTTTGCTTTTTCTGCGACGCGGCGCTCAATGACGCTTCCACACCGGCGACCCGTTTCGTCACATTTTAATGCGCGGACTCCCCCGACTTACCCCGACCTCCGATTTAGGCGATTCTTGCGCCGTTCGACTCATGACAGGTAGAGCTCCAACTTTTGTGTTTTGAGCTTCCTCTTTTTCCAAATCTATCTTGGAGGTTTTCGAGCATCTATTTGACCCATTTTTTCTCGCGGAGTTTTGGACAGCGCTGTGGTGTTTTGGCTATATCTTCGCGCACAGGCGTCGGATCGAGGTGTGCCAGGAGGCGTTTTTCATCTACACAGCGCAAAGAACACCCTGAAATTTTCTGAGAATTTTCTGAATATTTTTCGAAGGTGAAAATCCTCTTCTACCTGAGTTCTTGGATGCTGAAATTCTGTACAGATTTCTTTGGGGTGTTTCCCTTGCAAAATTTGTATCTCAGCGTAGGAAACTCGGATTTGAACGTTCAGGTACTCGTTTCGACCGGTTCGTCGCGAGGATCGTGACAGTATTTTTCTTTTAATTTTCTGAGCATTTTACGCAGGTGAAAACAGAGAAACTCTGGACTATTGTAATTTGGGCAGATTATGTTGGAACAATGTATATTTATTTGTGTATGTTCTTTTGGGGAATGTTGTGCAGTGTTGTGGAGATTGTTTGGACCGAGCGTGGACTTCACTTTTGGGTTTAGGATTTAGCGCTCGAGGTGGGTACCGTTGTAAACCTCCTACTCGTGATAACCCACTAGGCGTATTGGAGCCATTCCTATATCATGTTGATAGTTGTATCAGTGGGATGAACCTTGCATGCTTGTATGAAAGTATTGATTGATTGTTAGCACTTGCATCGTTAGAGAACTCGATATTAATGAATCATTGTTTCTTGGAAAAGGATAAGCTGCTTAAACCTTTTGGTAATAATATGCTAAAACCATATCATGCTTTATGTATATTGGGAGGCTTATGCATGTGTATAGACTAGCTTGTGGCATATTAGCACATCAGATATCCAAAGCAATAGCATACTTTAATTCTTGTAAGAATTGGAATACCTGTGATATTTTTATTAAGTAAAGGACTTTGCATGCTTGTATGGTCACTAGTTAGGTCACTATTTTCTGCTACACTATCATGCTGGAACTGACTTAGGAGAAACCATGCTTTTTTATTCTTTCTCCTGTTGGCTAGTCTTAGGGGATATTATGCTCAGGTTAGAGCAGGGGCTGGGATAGTGTAGTCAGTTATTGGGGATTTGGGACAGGCAGGCTTGATGACAGGGTATTTGCGGCAACCGCGGATTTTGGGCGGTTGACCGGGTTGTTACTAATGCATCAGATTGGGGGAGAGGGGATTGGATTTTCTTTTAGTGGATGGTTTTTCCCACTTGATTGGAGTCTTGATCCAGTCCTACTATATCAGGTTACTTATGGCGACTTATTTCACTCGTGAGGGTCGCTCCCCTCGAGTGCCACTCCGGAGTGTGTGTATGTGTGACCGTGCCGGTCAAGAGCCGGTCTGTTGCCTTTGGGATGGGACCGTGTCGGTCAGGAGCCTGTCTGCATCCCGCAGCTGAGTTGTGAGTTAGTAGGCATAGCAGGCAGTACCGGTGTTCACCGGTGTCTAGATTGGGTTACCCAGGAAGGCATATATACTCTGATGCATACATTTAGCTATTCTTTTAGCTTATTATTTTAGAGGCATATTAGTGGTAGCTTTTATTAGATGTCATATTTATAGCTTACCGCCCTTGTTTATTTTCGCCTCTAGTTGTCCTAGTGGGCGTGTCTGAGTTTGAGGTCTACCCACTAGGGGAGGCTACTGTTTTTATAGAAGTTCTCACCCCCCACTGTTTTCCCTTTTCTTTTCCCCTTTGTTTTGCAGAGTTATCTGCCGGAGTTGCGGGGCCCTCTTCCCAGGATCGAGGTAAGAGGATCGCTGATTAGATAGCTACTTCCCCGATCTCGAGTTTAGCAGTTTTGATGTATCCCCTGTACACTCAGACGGTTGTATTTTTTTTTATTTTGGGTCTGGCTTCGGCCAGCTGGTTGTATTTATTTCGTGAGCTGGGAGAGACACATGTATATTTATGAGAGTTATGTTGTACTTTTATTTTCAGCACTTGTCTGAGATGTATTAGTTCTAGTTTAGCTCTGTTTTATGCTCCTTTATTATATCTTTATATCTGAGCAGGTTACCAGCGCTTCGTGTACACGGGAAATTCTGTGTGCACGGCGGATCTGTGGACGAGCCCGGGTTCTGGTTTACACCCGGGGTGTGGCAGATTAGGTTGGTATCAGAGCTTAGGGATAGGTCAGTTGGGACTTAGGAAACCCTAGGCTTTTCGGCAATTTATTATTATTAAACTCTTCCTATGAGTGGAGAGGGACTGGCATATCCTATTTCGGGTGGACTATTATGTTGGCTGCAGACAACATAAGGTTACAGAAATAGGAGGATGTCCATGACTTTCGCTGGATTGGGTCGAGAGTGGTTTTGTTTACTGACCCGTGGTTTCTTGTGTGGCAGGATGCCTCCTAGGCGGCAGATCCCTACCCGGGGTACTCCTACACCCCCGGAGGAGCCGGAGCAGTTCGGGCCTTCTGAGATTAGTGAGCTGAGGGCCATGGTGGCCCAGTTGGCGGAGAGTCACCGCCGGCAGGAGCAGAGGATTGAGCAGTTGCTCGCCCAGGTTAGGGCACCTCCCCCTACTACCGTAGAGGCCCCTGTACCACCAGTTGTACCGCCGGCTATTCCACCAGTCCCTACGGCACCGACGTCGAGCAGTGGGGCTCAGGGAGTGATCCGGCCATTGACCCCAGCGGAGGAGCAGGAGTTTGCTGACAAACTCACCCAGTTTTGTCAGCGAGGACCGCGTAGGTTTTCAGGGCGGAGCACTCATCCATGGGAGATAGGATCGTGGCTAGCAGCAATGGAGAAGTTATTTCGGGACTTCTTCATTGACCAGAGATTCAGAGTGAATATGGCAGTACATTGTTTAGAGGGGGATGCAGATGCCTGGTGGCGTCGGGTTGAGCCTTTGGAGTTTCAGATTACCCGACAGCTACCCTGGTCAGAGTTCAGACGGATGATTCTAGATACTTATTTCTCCACGAGTGTGAAGAAAAAACTAGAAGATGATTTGAAGAATCTTCAGCAGGGTGACCGGACAGTATGGGACTACTTCCAGGAGTTCACGCAGTTGCTCAACTGCGTACCCTATGTTGCCAGGGATGGACCGCACCAGGTGGAGCTCTTTGAGACGGGTCTGCGCCCAGAGATCTATACCATGGTGCATGCCCAGAGGCTACAGACTTTGGCAGAGGCAGCGGATCATGCGCAGTGGGTTGAGAGGGGAGATCACGTTGTCACTAGACGTGGAGGCTCGGTCGCTCAGAGTTCTGAGAGGAAGCGACCAGCGCCGGACGATGGGGGACAGGCCAGTTCCTGGAGGCCGCCCCGACTGCCACCGCCTCAGTTTACGGGCCGTGGGCGTTCGGAGCGGCGAGGGCCTGGGGGATCCCAGAGGCCCCTACAGCACCAGCAGCAGCAGCAGCAGCCCCAGCGACAGCAGCAGCACTCGCAGCAGCAGAGGTCACAGTCGCGACAGCAGGGGTCACAGCAGCAGCAGCAGTCGAGGCAGCCCCGGTCTACAGTTGGGTGTGTTTTCTGCAGGGGCCACCACCCCTCTGATACTTGTGATTTGAGGCATGGTCGTTGTTTTCGATGTGGGCAGTCCGGTCATCTGCGAGCTACTTGCCCTTTCTCGACATCGCCGGCTCCTTCCTCAGCATCAGTCCCTTTGGTGCCCCAACAGCGGTCCTATGCTCCAACGAGCAGGGCTCATTCTTCCCACCCTGCAGACTATCGACCACCAGCTCAGAGCGGGCGGGTCTATGCCGCCCAGGTGGAGGACTCCTCGGCAGCCGATCACGTGGTGGCAGGTATTATTTTACTTTTCGGTACTAGAGCTCGCACTTTATTTGATACCGGTGCATCACATTCTTTTATCAGCAGATCATTTGCATCATCCCATGGACTAGAGTTAGGTCGGTTGCCACATGCATTAGAGGTACAGATTCCTGATCATACATTGCATGTAGAGGAGTGTTGTTGGTCTTGCCCTGTACACCTTGAGTCATGGATTTTGCCAGCGGACCTGATGGTCCTTAGTCAGCTGTGAGATTTCGACATTGTACTCGGGATGGATTGGATGGCTCGCTATTTCGCGACGATTGATTGCGCCGCGAGGACGGTGACTTTTAGCGAGCCAGGCCAGGAGGTGTTTGTTTATAGGGGGTGCCATAGTGCTTTCTTCGCCTCAGTAGTTTCGACTTCTCGTGCGAGGCAGATGATGCGCAGTGGATGCGTGGCCTTTTTGGCTTCTGTGGTTAAGGAGCCTGCGGTGGCACCGGGACTCGCGGATATCCCTATTGTCCACGAGTTTCCGGATGTGTTTCCACCAGAGCTGATTAGCATGCCGCCGGATAGGGAGATCGAGTTTTTGATTGACGTAGTCCCAGGAACTGCGCCAATCTCTAAGGCTGCTTACCGTATGGCACCGACTGAGCTGCGAGAGTTAAAGGCGCAACTTCAGGATTTAATGGACAAAGGTTTTGTGAGACCAAGTGTATCGCCTTGGGGAGCGCCGATGCTATTTGTGAAGAAGAAGGATGGTTCACTTCGACTGTGTGTTGATTACCGAGAGTTGAATAAAGTGACCATCAAGAACAAGTACCCTTTGCCGCGCATTGATGATTTATTTGATCAGCTGCAAGGGTCTTGTGTCTTCTCCAAGATTGATTTACAGTCTGGTTACCACTAATTGAAGGTGAAGGCCGAGGACATCCCAAAGACGGCATTCAGGACACGGTACGGGCATTATGAGTTCATCGTCATGCCTTTTGGATTGACAAATGCCCCTGCCGCTTTTATGGATTTAATGAACAGGATCGGTTCGTCCATACCTGGATCGGTTCGTCGTTGTATTTATTGATGATATCCTGGTTTATTCGCGGAGTGATGTGGAGCACGAGGAGCACTTGAGGATTGTGCTGCAACTTCTCAGAGAGAGGAAGTTGTATGCCAAGTTATCTAAGTGCGAATTTTGGCTTCGTAAGGTTGTCTTTTTGGGCCATGTGATCTCAGCCGCAGGAGTGGCAGTAGACCCGGCGAAGATTGAGGCAGTCCGGGATTGGCCTCGACCGACGACGGTATCAGAGGTTCCCAGTTTTATGGGCCTAGCCGGATATTTCCGTCGGTTTGTGGAAGGTTTTGCGAAACTTTCCACACCTCTCACTCGTCTGACGCGAAAAGGGATTAAGTTTATTTGGAGTGAGGACTGCCAGAGGAGCTTTGAGGAATTAAAGAACAGATTGATGTCGGCTCCTATCCTTTCCCTCCCTGTTATGGGGAAAGGATACGTGATTTACAGTGATGCATCGCACAGTGGACTTGGTTGCGTGCTGATGCAGGAGGGTAGGGTAATCGCTTATGCCTCTCGGCAACTGAAGGACTATGAAAAGAATTACCCTACCCATGACTTGGAGCTAGCTGCGGTGATTTTCGCACTGAAGTTGTGGCGCCATTATCTGTATGGGGAGTACTGCGAGATTTATAACGATCACAAGAGCTTGAAATACCTGTTTACACAAAAGGAGCTCAACTTGAGGCAACGCAGATGGTTAGAATTGTTAAAGGACTATGATGTGGACATACTCTACCATCCTGGCAAGGCCAACGTGGTCGTTGATGCCCTGAGCAGGAGAGCAGTACATGTCACGCCCCGGGGTCGAAACTGCGACCCAGGCTCGCCAACAGATCCGCCATCTGTACGGAAACTGCCGCACAGACGAAGCGTCTACCCTGCAAAAGATCTATAGCTAAACATATATCAGAGCTGAAAAAGAACTAATAGCTACAAAAATCCACTAAACATCTGATATAAATAAAAACCTCAATACAAAGTCTCTCAGCTATAAAAAGTACATGAAAACCTCACTGATCTCTCAGAATGTCCAGTACAAAAGTGGAGTCATAAAATATACAGGGTACATCTACCTCTGACTCTCAATGCTGCTAAGGAACTAAACGGCCACGTCCTCACCTCGATCAGCTGTCTCCGCGCGAGCTAAGCTGGAACAGCAGCCTCAGGAAACCTGTCACCGCAGCGGGTGTGAGAACTACTGCAAAGGTAGTTCCCAGTGGGTACCGTCCCAACATCCACGGTATGCCCACTGAGTCTACTGGAGGCACAACAAATTGGTATGCAGATAGATAGATAGATAAAAGCTGAAGGAACTATAGCTATCATGTCTCAAATATCATGCTCAAGAAACTCTACTATTAAAGAAATGTGCATACACTCGCTACTGCTAACATGCCTCAAGTATCATGCTATGAAACTCACTCACACATATTACTCAATCTCAATGACTGTCCCTCTTTGGACCAGTCAAAGTCAAGCCTGCGCTCATCTACTGCCACTCATGCCCAAACAGGGCTTGGTCTTACGTAGGGTGTCCCTCAAGGACTATCTCAGTAACCACATCGCAGCCTCGTCAGGCTCGGTATCATCATCGTATCCGGAGCGTAGCTCGCGGGGAGCGACCCCGCGAACTCAAGTATCTCAACAACTGGCATAAAATGCCAGGCTCAGCAGGCTATAATCCACGATCAAACAGATCGGTATCACGAGCTCAAAAGCACAACTCGGTCGGAGAAAGACTCCACGACTCGATTAGGAAATGCCCACGCGATCTCAAAGCTATGTCGGAGAAACCTCGACGACTCAATCTGATAATGCATAACCCATGGCTAAGTCGGAAAACCTCCACGACTCGATCTGCCAGAACCCCGAATCTCTCAAAGCTATGACGGAGAACCATCTCCACATCTGAAACAGGAAAACACAACCCAAGATCTAGAATCATCCCTACAAGGGAGAAAACTCTCTCATGACACTAGGAACTCGACACATGATGCTCTAAAAAAATACTCGGCCCTCTGGCACGAGTTCTCATGCAACACGAACAATCTGGACCATTCATAATGTTCTCAATAATTAAAAACCCTTTTAAAATGGAGTTTTACTTAAAACGGGGTACTAAAATATTATGAAGGTCCAGATGCAACCCGAATCTCAAAAGAATATGCAATCTAGTGTCAAATAACCTCTAGATCAGACTAAAAATGTCAGGGGCTCATAAAAGTCTGTCTATAATTTTCTAGGCAACTATCAGATTTATCAATATACAATAATTAAGCTAACATGATCAATATGCTTACATGAGCATTAGAGAGCATTCCATAAATCTCGAAGAAATTCCAACCCACCTGGAACGCTTTCCGCAGGCAATCGCTGAAGTCGGTGAAGCGCCGGATCCTCAAACAGACGAAACCTCGAAAATCGTACTGCAAATCACGGAAAAAAAAATCCTCGGAAGAACAAAATAAATTCTCTAAGTTCTCACAAAAATCCATGTACCCAACAGCTTAAGAACACCATACACTATCTCAGCACTCATAAGGACACCTTAAGAACACCACAATCACCATCAATCACCATCAAAACTCGGTGCATCCAACAGCTTAAGAACACCACAATCACCATAAAAAACCCACAGTTCAAGAACAACACACAACCCATGTCCTTCAGCATAAGTAATCCACAATACACTATCTCAGCACTCATAAGGAAGCTCCAGTTGCACACAATTAATTAAAGTCCACATAAACACAATCCCTTAATTTCACCCTTACACACTACCGATGTGCATAATTTAATTCCATCATAATTAAACATATAACTCACACACGATTGCAAGCTCCAAGTGTCCACATAAAACCCAACAGCACCCTCCAAACTCTTATGCACACAATGTCACCCCAAAAGAAGGCTCACTTTCACAAATCTCTTAAGTCCCCAACACACACACACACACACACAGCATATCTACATTCTGTCCAGGCTCCAAATGCACTCACCTACACACTCAGCACACATTTACACATACACAAAACTCACAAGTCCACCAAAAATCTGCACACTAATAAATGAATGCACACCTAACACAAATCACTTAAATCCAAGTCCAGCATCCTCAACTTAACCAACAACACTGTCCATTCACAACACACACCAACAAGAAGCTCTCCACACTCACACCAAGTCCATATACACCCATGCCTCACGAGGACCATAACCACTACATGGAACCCTCAGCCAACATGCAGCTCCAAACTCTGATGGTGATCCTCGTGCCGTCACCGTCGGCACCAACCGGTCGCGCGGCACCGAGCTCGCCGTGAGCACCCAAGCTGCTGCACCAACACAGAGAGAGAAAAAGGAATTCACAGTTAGACAAGCTCAGCAAAAGAAATTGCGCGCGTCCGTCGCAAGGAAAACAGCCACGGGGTCGACGAAAACGCCGCGCAAAAGTACCCGGCGCACGCCAGAGCACGCGGCCCAGTCGCTGCCCGCACGGCGCCCCCCCGCCTGCCGCAGCTGCTGCGCGGCGCCGCTGCAGCTGCCGCGCGGCGCTGCTGCTGGGCCCGCTACGCGCGCGCCTGGGCGCTTGCTGCCCGCCCGCGCGGCGCCTGCGCAGCGCCGCGCGGGCACATGCGCGGCGCTCGCGCAGTGCCCGCGCGGAGCCTGCGCAGCGCCGCGCGCGCACATGCGCGGCGCCCGCGCGGCGCCCGCGCAGCGCCCGCCTGCTGCGCTGTCGCTCGCCCGCGCGCTCCCTCTGCTGCATGCTGTCCGCCAACCCTACACCAACACCTCCAACCCAGCCAACACAAATCCACTCCAACACCAAGGGCAAAACCAAACAGAAAATCCACAATAAAAACCCAATCCGAGCTCTTCCTCCAAGCAAAAAAAATAAAAAATGCAACCAAGCTCTCTCTCTCTATCTCTAAAAAAAAACTGCACATACCTCGATTGCGCTCGGCGCGCGCTCGCTCCGCGCGGCTCCACCGACCTCTAGCATAAGGTCTACGCCAACACCACTCTCCATTCCTTCATTTAGCTCCCCCTCAAAACTACTTCTTCTTCTCTTTCTTCTTCTTCCTTTCTTTCCTCTGTTCTTTCTTTTTTCCCCTGTTTCGCAATGCAGGGAAGAAGATGAGGTGGCAATGGCTAATTAAGGTGATGGCTTAATTAAAGGTGTGGTGGTGGTGGCAGCTAAAAAGAGCACACCCAAAAATATCTTCCAACATATAATAAAAAATCTCTCCTCCACATCTTTTCTTTTTCCCTTACTTCACATACCCAAAAGAAATCTCCAATAATGCCACCAATTAATTAAATTTAATTAAATATTCCATAAAAGGCCACAACAACTCATTTTTTGCCCTCGAGACCTCCGTACCAGTCCGGAACCTCCTGAACTCCGCTGTAATCTGAAAATACACATGTCCACAGCTTTTCTCCTTCAAAAAGCTCAACGGTGGAGACGGTGTGCTCAATCCAAAAATCGGCTCCAAAATCGTCAATTCCAACTCACTTTTCCCCCTCGGGTCCTCCGCGTCAGTCCGGAACCTCCTGAACTCCGTTGTAAAGATAAAGTATACTTGTTCCAAGCATTTTCCAATTTCCTGTGCCCCACTGCGGAGCCGAAGCTCAAACAAACCAGTCCTCTAACGGCGCACAAGCCCGGAAAACTTCGATTCAAGCTGGGGCTTCCGCGTTGATCCGAATCAACCCGAACTCAACTGTAAACAAATATGGAACACGCCCAATGCGATTTCTCCGCACCACGCCATCTTGCGAGGTCGGTGCGCCATCCGAAATCCCGGTATTCTACAGTACAGAGCCTATCTTTGATGATCACTAATCAGGCGCCATTACTTGAGCAGATGAGGCGGCTAGAGCTCGAGGTTGTGTCCCCTGGGGTCTCTGCTAGACTTATGTCTCTAGTCGTGCAGCCCACTCTGTTGGACAGGATTAGAGAGAGACAAAGTGAGGACCCCCATTTGACCAGGATCAGAGAGCAGATTTTGAGTGATCAGACAAGGGACTTTGCGGTTGATGCTTCGGGAGTACTGAGGTACAGGGACCGAGCTTGCGTGCCTATGGATACAGAGATTCGAGAGCAGATCTTGAGAGAGGCCCTTTATACACCTTATACCATTCATCTTGGTGGGACTAAGATGCATAGGGACCTCAAGGCACAGTTTTGGTGGAACGGGATGAAAAGAGACATTGGGAGATTTGTGGCACACTGTTTAACTTGTCAGCAAGTAAAGGCTGAGCATCGTGTACCTGCTGGCAAGTTACAGAGTCTCTCAATCCCTGAATGGAAATGGGAACATGTTACCATGGATTTTGTCACTGGATTGCCGAGGGCACAGATTGGAGCGGATGCGATTTGGGTAGTCGTGGATAGACTCACCAAGTCCGCCCACTTTTTACCGGTACAGGTGACTTGGTCACTCGAGCGGCTGGCGCAGTTGTATTTAGACGAGGTGGTGAGGCTGCATGGAGTACCCGCCTCCATTGTATCTGATAGAGATCCGAGGTTTGTATCGCGCTTTTGGAGGAGCCTACAGGCCACTTTAGGGACACAGCTCAGTTTCAACACAGCGTTTCACCTACAGACAGACGGACAGTCAGAGCGGACTATACAGATTCTTGAGGACATGCTCCGGGCTTGTACGCTAGACTTTGGAGGAGGTTGGGTGCGACACTTATGTAATATCATAGATTTTGCAACACTTAAAACCTCCTGCTAATAAAGTTTCCGTTTAATGTATTTAACGTAATGGGTTTACTTAAGTCGTTAATTCAGAGGTGCAGTTATTTTTCTGCGATAGAGCTCGAAAAACGGTGAATGACAGTGCAATCGGATCCGGATTCCGACTTACGAAGCTCCCGAAAAGGGGTGGAAAGTGATCGCAATGGCCAGGGGTGCATCGAAATCCGCGTAAATGATTTGGCACGCTTTCCGAGGAAAAAGGAAGACTTATCTTTAAGGAATTATCCTGAAGAATCTAAAATGCGGAATTAATTAATTAAAGAATTAATTAATTAGAGGATTAATTAAATGGGGAACTAATTAATTAAGGAATTAATTAATTGGAAATTTTAAATACCCAAAGTGGTTATGTCGTACGAAAAGATATTTCGTAATCTTCTCCCGAAAGAAAGAGAGAGAAAAAGAAAAAGAAAGACGAAACCCTAATCGGAGGAAACAAGAAGAAAGGCGAAACCCTAATCGAAAGAGAACGGTGGTGAAGAAGGTGAAAGCTAAAGGATCCAAACCCTCCTGACGAACGCGCCAAAAACCGGGAGCGAGAACGGATAGCCGTCTCCAACGATTAGAGGTAAACTAATTTTATTTTGGTATAGTTTCGCTCGGTTTTTGGGTATCGGTCTTTCATGACGTTTAGGAGTAGCCGTTTGCTACGCAACGTGTCGCGCCGCGAAGCCCTAAGGCGTCGCCGCGCGACCGTAATGCGCGCCGCGCGGGGACGGTGCCCGCGCGGCCGCGGCGAGAGCCGGGCGAGATCGATCTCCCCGCGTGGCCGCGGCTAAGGTAAACGTCGCGCGGGGCGGGTGCCCGCGCGGCGGCGGCGTCGCATGCCGCGCGGGGCCATGCCCGCGCGGCGGCCGCGACGCGTGCCGCGCGGGGCGGGTGCCCGCGCAGCAGTGGCATCGCACGCCGCGCGGGGCCATGCCCGCGCGGCGGCCGCGGCGCGTGCCGCGCGGGGCGGGTGCCCGCGCGGCGGCGGCATCGCACGCCGCGCGGAGCCATGCCCGCGCGGGGCGTGTGCCCGCGCGGCGGCGGCGTCGCATGCCGCGCGGGGCCATGCCCGCGCGGCGGCTGCGGCGCGTGCCGCGCGGGGCGGGTGCCCGCGCAGCGGCGGCATTGCATGCCACGCGGGGCGTTGCCGGCGCGGCTGCAGCATGTGCCGCGCGGGCGGGTGCCCGCGCGGCGGCGGCGGTTGCAGCACGCGGGGTTGGTGCCCGCGCGGCCGCGGCGGTTGCAGCACGCGGGGTTGGTGCCCGCGCGGCCGCGGCGGTTACCGCGCGGGGCCGGTGCCCGCGCGGCCGCGGTTGCAGCACGCGGGGTTGGTGCCCGCGCGGCCGCGGCGGTTACCGCGCGGGGCCGGTGCCCGCGCGGCCACGGTTTGCGCCATGCGAGGCCGAGGTCCGTACGACCCGTGACACCGCGGGGGCGGCCGCGTCGCTCGACGAGCACGGGCGCCACCGCCGGGTCAAGTTGTCCTTAGTGTTTTGAGTCATCTGGGCTCGGTTTATCCACTACTATATTGTCGATCTGACCATGGCTCTTTTGGAGACTACTTCTAGGTCCGGGCGACAACAGAGAGCAAGGTTCAGTCTCCGGAATACGCGTTTCACTTAATCAAGGTGGGTAGGTGTTGGTTATTACCGGTGAGGCGTCGTCTCCGAATACTCGTTGTGATAAAGTAGATATGGTTATAATTTGACTAACCCCCTAGCATGTGAATCCCTTTACTATTTCGATCAAGCGGCTGCGGTCGCAGGTGCGTTATACTGTTCTGGTTATAGCGGCTGAGGTCGCAAGGCATTAAAATTACTCATATTGCTGACACGCACACCGGCAGTTTGGGCACTGCAGAGGGTGTATTTTTCCGGAAAGATGGTAAGACATTTACCCGTGTACCCCACAAGGTGAGGTTAGTGGGGACCCCTCAAGGGGAGGCGGCTGCTACTTGGGCAGTCGAGGGGTTGGAGGCACCAAGGAGATGAGTACGGTATTGGGGTTGGTGCCCAAAATATTCTGAAAGCTGGGGTAGGTGCCCAGCGGGACATTCAACAGGGATTTGGCGATACATGAGGGGGAGGGGAAAAGTAAATGCTCCGGTGATTCGGTGTGTTCTTTCTATTACTGCGTTTACTTGCATGCTTTCTACTTTATCAGTCACTGACAACCCATACTGTGACAGGTTCGAGTAAGGGTGGAATTCGGGACGACGGTGAGGCATCAGTTAGAGGATACTAGCCAAGAGGGCTAGTAAAACGATACTTTATTTTAGTTATTTTTGGTTATGGCATAAATATGTTTAGTTCAACTGTGTTTCATATACTGTGGTTTCTGATGGATGTTGGGATGAGGCTTTTCATGTAATTAACTGTAAATGTTAGGATGTGTAATTGTGGCTTGTTTTCAAATACAAACCGGTTTCAAAGATGTTTTCAAAGCAAGTGCCGTGTGGGCACCGATTTTAAAACCCGTGGATTTATCCTTTCAAGTTAATGGCCGCACAAAGAGTTTGCGAAAATGATTTAGAAAACTGGGTGTCGTGTGGGCACCGATTTTCAAAACCCATGGGTTTATGCTATAGACGGTATAAAATAGCGGTGATGGTTTGATGTGCTATATCCACTCCTCGTTGCATGTCATGATTGGAATGGTTAAAGCATTGGAATTGATTGTGACGCCGTGCATATACAAAGGAGACTCCGCCCGTTTGGGGAGTGAATTTGTATATGCGGCGGGTCTGATACGCGCCGGAGGCAAGGTTCATGTAATTATTTAAGAAAAAAAAATGGGTACGTTTTCCGCTCCTTTAGAACCTCCGGGGCTTGACAACTTATCACTGGCAGAGTTTGCGTACAACAATAGCTTTCAAGCGAGCATCCAGATGGCTCCGTTTGAAGCATTGTATGGACGCAAGTGTCGTTCCCCGCTTTATTGGAGCGATGTGGGTGAAAGACGGACATTGGGGCCAGAGTTGTTGCGAGAGGCAGAGGATACGGTCAAGGTAGTCAGGCAGCATCTTCAGACCGCTCAAAGCAGACAGAGGAGCTACGCAGATGTGCGGAGGCGAGACCTTGAGTTTATGGTTGGAGATCATGTCTTTTTGAAAGTCTCGCCTTCAAAAGGGATCCGGAGATTTGGGATTCGTGGGCAGCTGAGCCCTCGTTATATTGGACCTTTTGAGGTATTAGAGCGCATATGGCCAGTTGCCTACAGGCTTGCACTTCCTCCCAGGCTTGCTGGTGTTCACGATGTGTTTCATGTATCGACTCTGAGGAGGTATGTTTATGACCCGTCGCACATCATCGACTTCACCCCACTGGAGATCACTGAGGACTTGAGCTATGTCGAGCGGCCATTGAGGATTTTGGACCGTGAGGTTAGGGAGTTGCGCAGCCGGGCCATCCCTTATGTGAAGATGTAGTAATCATAATTTTTAAAATCCAAATTTAAGTTTAAAATAATTTTCAGAATTATTTAAATAGTAAAAATGGGCAATTAGTGGGTCAATAGTGGCCCAGAAATATCGACTTTTGATCAGGGTCTGATCTGGAAAATCCGAGATCACCATTACGATCGTCTCATCGAAACATAGAAGTTTCATATTCATATGTTTTCGATCCGACGGTCGGATCTTCCAGAAATCAGAAATCAAAACTAGGCCCCACAACTTAAATGAATAGTAAAACCTTATTTTAATTCCCTCGCGAGCACTAGATGGCCAAACTACTGTTTAAGATTTTAATATAGGGGTATGAGTAATGGATCCTAGCTAATTTCGACATTCTGAACGCAATGGCACTCACGGATTTCACGTTCGGCAATCCGGGTGCATCGAAGTGCGTGCAACGCACTATAATGGGTCAAACTTTATGGAACAACTTTTTATCCGAGCGTCAAACGAACCAAACAAATACGCTACTTGACAGGTCTCGACGCGCCGGACGTCGTGGCGAAGTCCGTTTCGCAAAACGACGAGCGGATTTTCTCGAATTGTGTAAAAAGCACCTAAATTTGGACTAAATTGTATAAAATGTTTATAATTTATGTGTCAAAAACTTAGGGACTCAAACCACAGGGTCGTAGGTGCATATGTGACCTACAGATGAGACCTCGAAGCTTTAGGATTAATTAGTGTGAATAGGGTTTGGGGTTTTCCTTCATAAGAATCAAATATTATTAATGTGACTCTTGGCCTCCCAAGGGTGCATGCGCAGGGGGGGGTTTGGGTTGAATCCCAGGGCATTAGTGGGATTCTCTGGCTTCCCCAGGCTTAGTCCCGAGGGCTGGTGGGCTGTGGAGCACCCACCATTAGAAGGAACCCGGGAGAGAGAGAGTGAGAGAAGAAGTTGGAACAAACTCAAGCAAGGTGGGTTTTGGAGGCATCTGAGAAGCTCCTTGGTGCTTCTGGACTTTGCTGGAGTGGGCCGAAGTCGCGCAAAGAAGAAGTGGAAAACCGGCTTCCTCCTTCTTCCCCGAGCTCGGCCAAGGTGAGGGCTTCAAACCACTGAATGATAGCCTACTAGACCATAAACAGTAGATTCCCTAGGCCCTTAGCATCCTCCCTGAAAGACCCCGATCCCCCATGCAGCGCAGTTGGCCGGCGGCCACAATGGGTCGCCGGAAACCTAACCTAGCTCCGCCTCGAGAGAACTCAACAACCAGTGGACCAACAGGGCTGAAATTTTGTGTGCTGGGACTGTAGGTGGTGGGGACCAACTCCACCAAATTTGGTGGAGTATGGTTGACCCAATTAATGGCAGTTTTATGCCCTAGAAATCGGGATTTTTGCACTTCGGCCGAGGTTCTTGCTCCGGCGCCGGCGGGCTTCCCCGACGCCGGCCACCTATACAGAATTGTTTCTGGGACCTTGAGGAGTGGCCCCATGCATTTCATGGCACCCATGCAGCACCGAATTGGTGCGGCCATGGTTGAACCCGAGGAGAGACCAAGCATGGCCGCCGGCGCTCCGTCCACCTCCGGCCGGGCTTGGGTGGTCGGGAAGCTTCCTGTGGTCCCATAGATCACTTCCATCCGAGCTTGGAAGCTCCAAGTTGTCTCTGTAAAAATCTGCCATTAGAGCTCCTCAAGCTCCAACCCGGAGCTTTGCTCCGCCGCCGCCGCCGCCGCCGCCGCCGCCGCCGCCGCACCCCGACGGCCGGGCATGGGTACAGAAAGTTTCAGGGGGTTGAGGTGCATCTGTTGGTGTCCTTTTTTGGGTCCTAGATGCACTGGATCAATGGTCACGAATTTCAAGGATGTGAGCTTCATCTTCTTCCCAAGCTCCGGCCATCCGAGAGGTTCTGGGTTGTCCCAGATTAAGGGAAAATGTTTTAAACACTTAGTAGAACAAATTGATCCAAGAAATTCTGCTCCAGGTGCAATATCCACAGAGAACCAAGCTTTAGTTTGGTTATGTTGTATGTTTATAAAATGTGCATGGTAGATGTTTGTTGAAATGCCGCAAAGAAAAACAAATTGGATTTAGACAAAACTGTAAATATCAAACTTGTTTCCAATGATCCCCTGAGCTGTGTGCTCACTTCAGTTCAAACATAAACTGAGTGGATTAAAAGTTGGAGCATTATGAACTTGTATGTGACCTTGGCTTTGGATCTTCTTGATCCAGCAGATCTGGGCTGCAACCAGGGTGAGCCCTGTGATCCTTGCAATGTTTAGAGAAAGTTTGATATACAAATTTTAATTATTTGAGGTTTAGACAAAAAGTTGTGGTTAAATTGACCTAGAAAAGAACTTTTGGAATTAAAATAAACAGTAGTTTGGCCATCTAGTGCTCGCGAGGGAATTAAAATAAGGTTTTACTATTCATTTAAGTTGTGGGGCCCACTTTTGATTTCTGATTTCTGGAAGATCCGACCGTCGGATCGAAAACATATGAATACGAAACTTCTATGTTTCGACGAGACGATCGCAATGGTGATCTCGGATTTTCCAGATCAGACCCTGATCAAAAGTCGACATTTCTGGGCCACTATTGACCCACTAATTGCCCATTTTTGCTATTTAAATAATTCTGAAAATTATTTTAAACTTAAATTTGGATTTTAAAAATTATGGTTACTACATCACCCACCACTTATAAGAAATTTCGTCCTCGAAACTTAAACTTAACTAAACCACTAGTAAGCCTCTAACAGGTTCACGATAGTGATAACCAATCATAAGGTATCAACAATTCCAAGGCTACTATTTTAGACCCAATCTGATATTCCCCATTACAGGGCAGAGTATTTCTCAGTTCTTTTGAAAGTACGTTGTCGGCCGCCAACGTGCTTACCAAAAGAAAAGCGAAATACCACAAATCTGTCGCCAACAACTTGTTGGGGACACAACCGCATCTGAAGGTACTTCACATACCTCCCTTCACAGTCTCTATGCCGATGATATAACCTCTACTAAAGGTCACTACCATCTCGAGGTCATGAATGCCAAATCATAAGAACTGGAACCTTATTTCAATGTTCACTACCATCACGTGGTCAGGAATATCACTCTGGCTATCCGCGAGAGTCTAAAATCATATTCCAACATTTTTCAACCCCTTATTAAATCTGACGCATAGGCGAAAAGGTGAATTCAACCCAAATTAGGATTACCATCGGGTACAACAGCCACTGATTTTCGACATAAGGATACTGAAAAGTCAATAATCGGTTCAACCTCTGACAAACGGTGGTCAATCTTTCAACCACATGCACTGTAACTGATCTGAGCCCTCTGGCTCCACTGAAACGTCAAGCCCACGGTCGAAACAATGACCGCGGCTAACCTTTCACTAACAACGGTTTCCAAAACACGAACACGAAACACACTTAAGCTTCAAACTTAATATACCAAAAACCCAGCGCTCTCTCGTGAACACAAGTCATCCTAGGGCTCTTTCCTAGCCAAACCTAGACATCGTATTCCTATTTCTCTGATACCATCTAATCTGTCACGCCCCGAGTTCAAAAACCAGTGTATAATTTTTTTTTTTTTTTTAAATTAAATCAGAGTTGCAAAAACGGCCAGGGCAATGACAGACCGCCACATATATAGAAGAGTCCCAATCCCCTATGGAATTGAGCCTTTTCTATATATGCACGGCTAGCTTGGCAACAACATCAGAGTACTAACTACGTACAACTCTAAACAATATTACAAGTTAACTTTACAACAATCTTTACAGATATACAACTGAAATACAATTTCCTTTCTCTCAACATCTATTACATAACTTTTTGGCTGTCCAGGGTCAACCTCTATATCGATACCTCGCCAATTCGTCCCGACATCTCAACACCCGCTCGACCTGAAAAACAGTCACCCGAGGGTGTGAGACACACCGGAGTGTATCCCAGTGGGCACGACGAGCCGAGAAATAGCAGATCGTACCTACTGGTATACAATACTAGAGGATAGTAAAAGATCACTGTTAGAAAAAGCAAATATCATAATGGATCAGTGTTTTCTTGAGGTAAAGTCATCATGAGTAAGGATAATCAAATACATAATCAACAGAGTCAGGGAACTGTAAACCATTAGGAATGATAATCAATACAATCATGGATTAGGATAAACAGATACATATAATCATGGAACTATCTTTAAGGATGGCAAAATCATGATCTAGGATATTCAGGTATATACTCAATGTAACCATAGAACTGTTATCAACTTGAGGATAGAATCAATCATGAGTTAGGTCAATCGGAAATATAATCAAGGAATTATAATCAAAAGCATCACTGAGTTAGGACAATCAGAAATAATATAACTAAGGAACTATAATCAAGGCATCAAGGAGTTAGGACAATCAGCAATATAACAATGAAACTATAATCAAAGGCATCACATGGAATCATATATAGGTAGATAACTAGAAGCCAGATCAAAGAATCAAAGAAGCATGTTAAAGCAACTTAACAACACATGCATCAAATAGATGGAAACACAAAAGACCCAATCACAAGCCACCATATTGGTCCCACAAGACCTCAGGCAAACTGCCCTCCTGGCACCTCCTGGTTGACATTCCCCCCTCGGGGTCACGGGTTGCTACTGCTAACCACTTTACCGGTAAAGAACAATATCCACGGGGCGCGACCCCGGCAATGTTCGTGAAGTACAACGGTGCGGGCGATCAAATGCAAATGCTCAAACTTACGGTCCACTGACCGGGCAATCGGCAACTTTGCCGGAAAATCCCCACTGGGATGCAACAATCATATGCCAATAGATATCTCAACTCGTATGCAAGAACAACCATCAACTAATCCAATCGAGGATGCAATGTCAGAATCAACTGAATCTCGACTCATATGCAAGAACAACCATCAACTAATCCAATCGAGGATGCAATGTCAGAATCAACTGAATCTCAACTCATATGCAAGAACAATCATACCAGACTAAACACATGTTGTTCTAAGAAAAACATTTTGAAAACAGGTTTTAGGTCCAAACCCCGCAGAGCATTACCTTTGTCCTATCAAACAAGAACAGACTCAGGCGACCCTGCGATGCTTGGGTAAAAATATTTTTGGATAAAAATCATGTGTTTAGCAGTACAGGCTCAAATATCTAGTGACCAAACAGGCATAGCAATGTCCAGAACAAGGATATGAATACTGGATCAACAACAAGCCGAAACAATCCAATCAAGGATGAAATATCAAAATCAACTGGAACATGAATCAGGATATAGATGCTGATAATCAAGCAATGAAGTGCAAATCAGGTAATGACCAATCAGGCAACCAACAAATAATAATATATCTCAATCAAAGGCAGACAGGCTCAAATAAAATTTAGGTTAACAAAAACAGGGGTCCAACCAATACCGTACACAGAGGGCCGAAATGATAAAGCCTGGACCGAAGATAAACCCACCTAATAAATCGCAGGCGACTAATTGTATCAGCAGATCACTCGAAAATCAGATGCAGATCGAGCAGACCTGAATTAAAGATAGTATTCAGGAATAAACTTAATTTTTAATCTAACAGTTTCAAATCAACTTAAAACCTCTTTATCTCTTTAACTTAGCTCGACTTAAACCCCTTTTTCTTTTTTTTTTTTTCACTTAATCCAAATTTGTTAACATCTAGACCCATTCAATCTTATATTTACTATTTGGTGAAATTACCAAATTGCCCCTCCCGGGAATTCCCTTTTGGAGTTTCGGGAGACTCGGGCTTTCAACTTGGTCGCTGGCTCAACCAGATTCTACTGGGACTCAACAGTCGACTCGGTGAAATCACCGCAATTTCTCAAATTGCGCGATTGTCACCCGGATACCGCTAAATTGACGATTTTGTCGATTTTCGGATCGTTATCCGATTTTCGTTCAACGGGAGCCGTTGGATTTCCTAACGAAAAGCTTAGGAATCAATTAACCATTTTACTAAACAGTATATGATGTTAATTTTGCGTTCAGACCCCTAGGGTTCTTAAAATTACACTTTTAATGCTCTTTTGAGTACTGTTTTCGCTCGTTCTCTCTACTGGAAAATCATTTTAACAATCCGTCACCTCCATCAGGTGACTTTCATCTTGCTGAACGCCGTGCTCACCCATTTGCGGCAGCACGGAACCCGAGGCAAACTTCGGGCCATAAAATACCTCTCTAACCTAGCCAATTTGCATTTTTATTTCTCCGAGACTTCAAACTCTGTTTTTGACGCGAGCATCGCGTCCAGTGACCCCAAATTAGCCAGGAATACACTGTCGCGGCTTCGCCAACACTCTAAAAGAAGGTTTTGTTCCAAAAGTTCTTTTCTAGGTCAATTTAACCACAACTTTTTGTCTAAACCTCAAATAATTAAAATTTGTATATCAATCTGTCTCTAAACATTGCAAGGATCACAGGGCTCACTTTTGGCGAAATCCGTCAGTGCCATTGCGTTCAGAACGTCGAAATTAGCTAGGATCCATTACTCATACCCCTATATTAAAATCTTAAACAGTAGTTTGGCCATCTAGTGCTCGCGAGGGAATTAAAATAAGGTTTTACTATTCATTTAAGTTGTGGGGCCCACTTTTGATTTCTGATTTCTGGAAGATCCGACCGTCGGATCGAAAACATATGAATATGAAACTTCTATGTTTCGACGAGACGATCGCAATGGTGATCTCGGATTTTCCAGATCAGACCCTGATCAAAAGTCGACATTTCTGGGCCACTATTGACCCACTAATTGCCCATTTTTGCTATTTAAATAATTCTGAAAATTATTTTAAACTTAAATTTGGATTTTAAAAATTATGGTTACTACAGAAGATCCTTTGGAGCAGCTATGATGAGCGCAAGGCTACTTGGGAGCTGGAGTCAGCGATGATGGACGCTTACCCCCACTTGTTCGAGGCCCCGGCTTGAGGTATGACTTTTGTTTCGAGGACAAAACTTTTTCTTGTAGGGGAGGATGTAGTGGTCCAGATTTCCCATGCAACCTTTCCGATGAATCCACGGTGTAGAACACTTAGTGTTGGTGTGTCTGGCCCATGGTGCATCAAAGGGATGCCACAGATGGACCCTGTGAGACTTTTTTAGCTGATTTGGCCTTCGGTTGCATTTGTCGAATTTTAGAAATGGTTTTCGGCCAAACAGAGGTTGGATTAGGATTCAGCGCGGAAAAACGCTTGAAAACGGCTATTTGCTTGTTAAATTTGGAGTCTGAATGACCAAAAACGGGCTTCCGGAAATTTTCGGAGAATTTCGGTGCATGAGGGAGGACCGTGGACCGGCCTGAGCCACGTGGCGGCCTGTTATTGGCCGGCTCACGCAGCTCGGTCCACGGGGAGGTGCGGCGGGTGCATGGACCGCGGGGCGGGACGCGTGGCATGCGCGGAGTGGTCGGCGCACGCGGCGCGGCCCAGCGAATTTGCGCGGGCTCGGTGGACCGGGTGCATGACACGTGGCAGCCTGGCATTGGCTGGCCCACGAAGGCGCGGTCCACGGTGTGCGTGGAGGGGCGCCTCGGGACGGAGCGCGCAGAGGCGCCAGGCGCGCGGTCGGCCGCACTCGAGTGCGGCCACGTGTCGGCCCGCCATTGGCGGGCCGTACCTACCCCGGTTGACCAGGGGAGGCCACGCGGCCAACGCCCAGGCGCCCGTTCACGCTGTCCGCTGTTTGGGGACACGTGGCGGGCGCAGGATGATTCGGGGCGCGTCGGACGGCGTTTGTGCGACCAGTCTGGGCGGATTCGGGCACCCGAATTGTGCGCCTGAATCCGGCCCATTAGCTGTATGGGCTGGCCTATAAATAGGGTCCCTTGGTTTTTTTCTGGCTCTTTTGGGCCTTTTTCCACAGTGAGACCTTCAGAGCTTCTCTTACTCTCTCAGTGCACTATCTCCTGGAGGACTTTGAGGATTTTTTGGAGATCAGCACTTCGGCTTTTTCTGCGACGCGGCGCTCAGTGACGCTTCCACACCGGCGACCCGTTTCGTCGCATTTTAGTGCGCGGACTCCCCCGGCTTACCCCGACCTCCGATTCAGGCGATTCTTGCGCCGTTGGACTCATGACAGGTAGGGCTCCAACTTCTGTGTTTTGAGCTTCCTATTTTTCCGAATCTATCTTGGAGTTTTTTGAGCATCCGTTTGACCCATTTTTCCTCGCGGAGTTTTGGACAGCACTGTGGTGTTTTGGCTATATCTTTGCGCACAGGCGTCGGATCAAGGTGTGCCAGGAGGCGTTTTTCATCTACACAGCGCAAGGAACACCCTCAAATTTTCTGGGAATTTTTTGAAAAATTTTCGAAGGTGAAAATCCTCTTCTCCCTGAGTTCTTGGATGCTGAAATTCTGTACAGATTTCTTTGGGGTGTTTCCTTTGCAAAATTTGTATCTCGGCGTAGGAAAGTCGGATTTGAACGTGCAGGTACTCGTTTCGACCGGTTCGTCGCGAGGATCGTTAGAGTATTTTTCTTCGAATTTTCCGAGCATTTTACACAGGTGAAAACAGAGAAACTCTGGACTGTTGTAATTTGGGCAAATGGAACAATGTATATTTATTTGTGTATGTTCTTTTGGGGAATGTTGTGCAGTGTTGTGGAGATTGTTTGGACCGAGCGTGGACTTCACTTTTGGGTTTAGGATTTAGCGCTCGAGGTGGGTACCGTTGTAAACCTCCTACTCGTGATAACCCACTAGGCGTATTGGAGCCATTCCTATATCATGTTGATAGTTGTATCAGTGGGATGAGCCTTGCATGCTTGTATGAAAGTATTGATTGATTGTTAGCACTTGCATCGTTAGAGAACTCGATATTAATGAATCATTGTTTCTTGGAAAAGGATAAGCTGCTTAAACCTTTTGGTAATAATATGCTAAAACCATATCATGCTTTACGTATATTGGGAGGCTTATGCATGTGTATAGACTAGCTTGTGGCATATTAGCACATCAGATATCCAAAGCAATAGCATACTTTAATTCTTGTAAGAATTGGAATATCCGTGATATTTTTATTAAGTAAAGGACTTTGCATGCTTGTATGGTCACTAGTTAGGCCACTATTTTCTGCTACACTATCATGCTGGAACTGACTTAGGAGAAACCATGCTTTTTTATTCTTTCTCCTGTTGGCTAGTCTTAGGGGATATTATGCTCAGGTTAGAGCAGGGGCTGGGATAGTGTAGTCAGTTATTGGGGATTTGGGACAGGCAGGCTTGATGACAGGGTATTTGCGGAAACTGCGGATTTTGGGCGGTTGACCGGGTTGTTACTAATGCATCAGATTGGGGGAGAGGGGATCGGATTTTCTTTTAGTGGATGGTTTTTCCCACTTGATTGGAGTCTTGATCCAGTCCTACTATATCAGGTTACTTATGGCGACTTATTTCACTCGTGAGGGTCACTCCCCTCGAGTGCCACTCCAGACTGTGTGTGTCACGCCCCGGCGTCGAAACTGCGACCCGGGCTCGCCAACAGATCCGCCGCCCATACGGGAAGCCCCGTATAGACGAAGCGAATAACCTGCAAAAGATTATCTATACTAAACAGATATCAGAGCTGAAAATGAACTGTTAAAAATGAAAATATATATACAACACAAGTCCTCACCAAAAGTACAAAAGTCTCTCAAACTGTAAAATAAAATACAACTCTATACCTCACTACAAGGTCGCTCAACATAAACTCTCAAAAAGTAAGGGGGTACATCTACTCTCTGGACGACGACTGGTAGAGATCTATCTCGCGACTCCCTTACCTCGATCTGAAGAAGCAGCAACTGGAGCAGCAGAAACAGGAGTAGAAGTCCCTGTGGGAAAAGACACCACGACGGGTGTGAGAATTACGTCCCAAGTAGTTCTCAGTGGGTGCCGCCAACAAGCCCGACGGTCAGCCCACTAAGTCTACTAGAGGCATAAAGTAACAATATGAAACTGAAATGAAAGGGCTGGAAAAGCAACTCTACAGCTACTATGCCTCTATCTAGATGCTCAAGAAAATGGAACAGATGGAAACATGATGCATCTACTAACTCTCAACATCCAGATCACCCAATCTACCTAACTGCCTCCTCGGGTCCAGTCAAACCTGCGCTTACCTACTGCCGTTACATCCCGGAGGACCGGACTGACGTAGGGCGTCCGTAGCTGCCAAAACTGGCTCAGCCAGAGGGACTGTGTCCGTAACTGCCAAAACTGGCCCAGTCAGAGGGACGGCGTCGACAAGTCGCGATACCAAAGTGCAGACCCACCCCGGACGTGGCACTCGAGGGGAGCGACCCCAACGAGGACAAGGGTATCCGCGCACTCTGTCGAGCTCAGGTGGCACTGCAGGCTATAGTCCAAAATCCACGCTCACGCTCTGAACGGAAGGACTCAATCCTCAAACATCTCGCACAACAGTCGGAGCACTCTCGACGACTCAGCTGATCAGCTCTCACGAAACACGAGACACAAGCCTCACCAACAGCTCACAGCACAAACACACTGGCTGGAGATACTCCACAGCCAGGACCACCGTCCACCAGATGGCTCCCACAACAGAACACTAAACTCACAGGAAAGACCGACACCATAAGGGTTCGGAAACCCAATAGACCGGTGCTAAGAACCCTATCAAACAAGAACAGACTCTAGGCTCCGCCTATCGAAGTTCCCGACCCCCTTATAGTTCGGGAACACAATAATCACGGTACAACACGCAGAAGACACCAACAGGGCCCGAAAGTCCCGGGAGACCTACACCTACAACCCTATCAAACAAGAACAGGTTCCAGGCTCGGTCCCCGTGGCTTTCGTCCCGACAAAGGAACGGCCCCTAGAACCCAGACCACTCGAATCCTTTCGAGTAGGGAAAATTTACAAGAAAGAGGTGACATTTGTTACTGAAACCCATTTTTCACTCAACCCACGCAGGGTGAGCACTAAAGGTAGTTCTCTTTTTGAAAAAAAAACTCTTGATTTGAGAAGAAACCCATTTTAATGATTTTTAGTTCTTTTTAGAAAAACAGTTAGAAAACAAGTGTTTTACCCAAACCCCGAAGGGCTGATGCCTTTGTCCAATCAAACAAGAACAGACTCCAGCGGCCCTTCGATGCTTGGAAGAAAACATTGGTAGACTAAAATCATGTGCATGTCGAAAAGGGTTTTGGGTTCTAGGTCCGGCTATCACTAGGAAACTACTGCCACTAACATAGTGGCGACAGCCCAAACAGGGGAAAACAAGACCTCCCGGGACCACCGTTTACCCCAAACGGTTCCCGGTACAGACAAGCGATCCACTACATCTACCAGACTCCACTCTGCTCCCAAGCACGAGTGCAAACGCATCCCATACTAAAAAGAAGTCCCGACCGCTCGGCCCACTACCCGGGCGAGGATAACACTAAGTCCAGGAATGAAACATAAAGTGTGGATGTCTAAACATAAATAACCCTAGCCCAAGTGAGGGTTTTCTACTGGTCTGGTTACACATGCAACATATGACAGGGGTGCTAGGTCAGGTTCCAAGATAACAAATATTTAACAGGTGGTAGGAAGAAGAAGTGATCATATGATCATCAGATAAATACAAAGAATATTAACATTCCTATTCTAGCATGCTACCAAGTCCAACCACTATCATGCATGATTCTATATCAATAGAATTAGTGCACAGTCCATAGATCCTGAAAGCAAAGCCACCCACCTGAAGATGCTAACTGTCCGGAGTCGCACAGCTGAGAAAACCAGGAAAAATAATAACTCCAAGTCTAACAGGTCCAGCACTGTCCACAAACCCTCCTGGGTACAACACAAGGCTACAATTACACTTTATTCCCAAAATTTAACCAAGTAATACACACTAAATTTTCAGCCGCAAAGATGTCGATTTTTCACCTACTGAAAGGGCTCCAAAAATTCTGAAATAAATACCACAGCGATCCTCGCGTCGAGACCTTCGAAATGGGTACCTGCGGGTCCAAATCCGAGCACCGTAGGCCAAGTTACAAATTCCACAGTATCGGTGCGCAAAATCCCAAATCCATACAACTGTAAACTCTTGTACAGATAAAAAGGAAAATGTATACCTTCGGTAAGGTCTCCAAAAATTCGAAGAAAAATACTATGATGTTCCTCGTGTCGAGTAGATGAAAAAAGTCTACAAGCTCATCCTGATCCGACACTCGTGCGCGGAGATCTCCTCAAAATAATGCGTTGTCCTCACAAAATCTCACAACAAGAATAGGTCCCAGTGAGAATGGAAAATCTCCTCGAAAAACGCGAAACAAGAAAACGTGGAAAAAACCAAAATCGTAGCCTTACCTGTTGCGAATCCAACGGCGAAGAAATCACTCGAAAAGATGGTCGGAGTAGGCCGGGGGAGCTCGTGCACCGAAAAGCGACGGAAGAAACACCGGCAAAAGAACGTCATGACGCGCCAAGAAAATGAGAATATCGAAAAGCGTGCCCCGAAAAATCCCCAAACTCTGCAGATGGAAGAAGCACTGCACGAGGATACCTTTGCTGAAGACTTCCCGTCGGTTTGAAGCTCAGAAATGCCAAAAAAAGACAAAAGAAGGCGGCTCGGGCTATTTATAGGCTGCACCAAACAACTGAGAAAATTCCATCTATGTCCTAATTTTCGGGCGCTCCCGAAGATTCGGGCGCCCGAATCCGGGCGCAGAGGAGAAACACTGTAGCCACCCGAAAATTTCCTGTGCCGCCACGTCACCCGCACAGCAAACAGCTGTGTGGGGCGCGCCGGAAGTGGCCACGTGGCCCACCCGGTGGCCGACACGTGTCCCGCACAGCACACAGCCGTGCGGGGCGCGTGTGGTGCCGCCGCGTGGCGCATACCCGGTCAAACGGGTAGGTGGCGCCCGCCAGTGGCAGGGCGACACGCGTCCCTGCCATTGTCGCGGTCACACGTGCGGGCAGGCGCAGCCTGACCGCCTGCCACGCACGCGCCCCGAGGCGCCCGCCCGTGACCCCGTGCGCCGCGCCTCGTGAGCCCGCGAGTAGCATGCCGACACGTGTCCCCTGCACCCGGTCCACGCACCCTACCTCGGGTTCCGTGGACCGCGCCGCGTGCACCGACCAACCGGGGACTGCCACGTGTCCACCCGCCTTGGTCCATTCACCGCCGCGCCACTCTGTAGACCGCGCATCACGAGCCCGCCAATCAGGCGGCGCCACGTGTCCATGCGCCGGGTCCGTGCACCCAGCTGCGCCCCTCTGTGGACCGAGTGCTGCGGACCCGCCAATAACAAGCCGCCACGTGGCAGCCGGCGGTCCACGACCCCTCCCATGCACCGAAATTCAGCGGAAACTTCCGGGAGTCCGTTTTTGGGCATCCGGACTCAGAATCAAACAAGCAAATAGCCGTTTTCAAGCGTTTTTCTGCGCTGAATCCAAATCCAACCTCTGTTTGGCCCAAAACCACTTCAAAAATTCGGCAAATGCAGCCGAAGGCCAATCCAGCTGTGGGTATCACACAGGATCCATCTGTGGCATACCTTTGATGCACTATGGGCCAGATACAACAACACTAGGTGTTCTACACCACGGTTCATGGGAGAAGCTACACGGGGACCAGGGTCACCACAGTGTGTATGTGTGACCGTGCCGGTCAGGAGCCGGTCTGTTGCCTTTGGGATGGGACCGTGTCGATCAGGAACCGGTCTGCATCCCGCAGCTGAGTTGTGAGTTAGTAGGCATAGCAGGCAGTACCGGTGTTCACCGGTGTCTTGATTGGGTTACCCAGGCAGGCATATATACTCTGATGCATACATTTAGCTATTCTTTTAGCTTATTATTTTAGAGGCATATTAGTGGCAGCTTTGATCAGTTGTCATATTTATAGCTTACCACCCTTGTTTATTTTCGCCTCTAGTTGTCCTAGTGGGCGTGTCTGAGTTTGAGGTCTACCTGTCACGCCCCGGGTGTAAACCGGAACCCGGGCCCGTCTACAGATCCGCCGTGCACACGGTATTTCCCGCGTACACGAAGCGCCAAACCTGCTCAGATATAAGAGATAATGATAAAAGAGCAATAAAAACAGAGCTGAACTAAAATCTAATACATCTCAGACTGAAGCTGGAAATAAAATACAATACATCTGTATAAATGATACATCAGTCTCTCCCAGCTCACCAAAATAAATACAACCTGCTGGCAAAAGCCAGTCCCAAATGTAAAAGTACAACCGTCTAAGGAAACCTGGGTACACCAACAGTCCAGCTAACCCGCTCATCCTGCCTCGAGATCTATCTACTCAGCCGTCCTCTCTCCTCGACCCGCCGCTGAAAGCCCAGCAGCACCCGCAGAAGACACTGCAAAATAAGGAAGAAGAAAAAGAGGAAAGAAGAATGGGGGTGAGAACTACTAGTAAACCAGTAGCCTCCCCTAGTGGGTAAAACCTCAAACTCTGACACACCCACTAGGTCTACCAGAGGCAAAAAGGAAAGAAGAGTGGTAAGAAATGAAACCGCTGAAAAGGGGAAATCTACCACTACTATGCCTCTAAAATACAGTCCTAGACTGGAATAACCGTATGCAACAATAACCAACCGTCCCAGATGAACCCAATCTGTATCGCCCTCATCATCGGGCAAGTAAGCCGCGCCGATGTGATAGCAAAATTCCTGCTGCCGCCCTCATCATCGGGCAAGTAAGCCGCGCCGATGTGATAGCAAAACTGTCCATAACTGTCTGGCCCCGGCCTCCGGAGGGGAACTCGAGGGGAGCGACCCACACGAGGAAAGCATCACCGGGCAATAACCGCGCCGGTGTGATAAGTAAAAGCAGGACTGGATCAATATAAAACCCTAGTGGAACACACCTCTCCACTAAAAGAAAACTGATCCCCAATCTGATGCATAAATGAACGTCCGGTCAATCGCCCAAAATCCGCGATCGCCGCAATACCTCACAATCCACAACCAAGTCTCACAACCGACCTCCGGTCAACCGCCCAATATCCGCGGTCGCCGGAATACCTCACAATCACAATCATGTCCCACATCCGACATCTGGTCAACCGCCTACTATCCGCGGTTGCCACAAAACCCTCTAGTCCATAATCATGCCCTATCACCGATGTCCTATAACTGACATCCGGTCAACCGCCCAATATCCGCGGTCGCCGCCAAAACCCATAATCCATAATCCAGTCCCCGGCTACACTATCCCAAACCCCTGCTCAAACCCGAGCAACAAATACCACCTGACTAACGAAAGGAGAAAAGAAACAAACAAGGTTTCTCCTAAGTCAAGTTCCAGCATGAAAGTGTAGCGATAAAAGATGGCCTATCTAGATGTCCATACAAGCATGCAAGTGTTCTCAAGGAAATAAAGGAAAAGGTGACCAATAGTGGTTCCACATGTGTAACAATTAATAGCTCCGCATAGATATAACCATCATGCTAAAACATTATCCAACCACACATGTCTATAATCCATGTTCAATAATAAAGCATTACTATCCACCTATGCATGACATAAAATCCTCAAGTATTACCACTAACAGGATAAATCATGTAGTCCCAATTAAATGTTCCATTCCACATGCAAGGTTAAGTGCTAACATAGCAATCCATACCATCATGTATAAGTCCCAACCACTATTAGATTCCCACAAGCATGCAAGTCCCAATTACAATTATCAACCATGGATGTCCAAGAAGGATCTCTCTAATACTCCTAGTGGGTAAGTCAGAAAAGAGGGATAAAGCAACCACCCACCTGGACACGCGCAATCCTCAGCTGTAAAACCTCCTCGCTGTCCAAAGGTGAAATCCACGCTCGGTCTAAACAGTCACCACAACACTGCGAGATGGAGACCAAAAATTCCCGAAAAATTGCCGCTGCGATCCTCGCATCGAGACGATCGAAATGAGTACTTGCACGCCCAAATTCGATACCTTCGCGGAAAATTCAGAAAATTCTAAGAAAATTTGGAGATGTTCCTCGCGATGTGTAGATGCAAAATGCCTATTGAACCACCCGAATCTGATGCCTATGCGCGAAGATATCGTCAAAATACTGCAGCGCTGTCGTGAAGCCAACGGCGCAAGAATCGCCTCAATCGGAGGTCGGAGTAAGCCGGGGGAGTCCTCGCACTGAAACCGCGACGAAGAAGACCACAAATGAACGAGCGTCGCACCGCGCCATAAAAATGAGAACCTCGAAATCCGTGCCTCCCAAAAATCCAGGGAATCCTCCACAAGGTGCAGCACACAAGGGGGAAGAGGTTTGCTGAAGAACACTTAGAGAGAAAACGCCCAGAAAAGTCTAAAAACGCAGCTCAAATCCCTTTTATAGGCCAAGGAAACAATTCCAGAAATTCCACCTGGGTCCTCGGATTCGAGCGCCCGAAACTTTCGGGCGCCGAATCCGGGCCCTCAATCCTGCAAAAGCCAGCGCCCGAAATGCTCTCATGCTGCCACGTCCACCCCGAATAGCGGACACCAAACTCCGCAGCTCACACCGCGCCGCGTGGCCCACGCGGAGGTCGACACGTGGTGGCCCACGCGCGGGAACCGCGCGTCAACGCGCCTGACGCGCGCCCACGTGCGCCTGCGCCCCCTGCCAGGCACGCATCCCGAGGCACCCCGGTGCACCTCCGTGGACCCAGCCTTCATGAGCCCGCCAATAGAAAGTCGCCACATGTCCCACCGGTCCATGCACCGCGCTCGCCTGCTCCGTGGTCCAAGTCCACTGCACCGACCAATCTCAACATGCCACGTGTCCTGCCCCTGGTGCACGCCGGCCCGTGGACCGCCCGCCTGCCCGCGCGCTGCCCGCGCCCGCGCACTGCCCGCGGCCGCTCCGCCGCCTGCCCGAGCCCGTCCGCCGTGCTCTGCCGCTGCCCGCCGCCGCCGCCGCTGCCCGCCGGCCACCGGAGTTACTGTTCCGGCGTGAACAGTAACCAGTTGCGCAAAATATCAAGTAGATAGTCTATTTTGACCGTTTTCGCGCGCTGAATCCGAATTTGATGTCCAATTTGCCAAATTCTAACTCCAAAAGTTGCCGAAGGCACCCGGAAAGGTATTCTTTTGTCCGAACTTCGCGCCGAGCCCAATTTTAATATTCGTTCCGCGCGAGAACACTACTAAACACTCAACGGGGTCATCCGATCACTCACGTGATTCACATTAAGCCCGAAGTCCAACACTTGTGTCCAATTTGTGCACAAACACCTCCAACGCACCCCGTAGGCCTCCAGAAGCCACCCAACGCACAGCAACAGCTCTGCGGAGATCCAGGTCATCACATCCTCCCCCACTAAAAGAAAGTTTCGTCCTCGAAACTAAAATCATTCCTCAACCCGGAACCTCAACCAAATAGAGGGGGGTAAATATCCAATTACCCACCACTCAAGCTCCCAAAGCTGTCTAATACCTCCTCCAGAGACGCGATGCAATCCTCGGGTCTCTAACTAGAACAAAATAGAGGCGGGCACTCCAGGAAACCACACCACCTCAACCAAGTACAGCTGGGCTAACCGCTCGAGCTACCAAGTAGTCTGCATCGGCAAAAGCATCCGCTCCTCCCAGGGCCCCGATAATCCAACCACAAGTCCATCGGCACAAAAGCTTGATCCCAATACCTCTGTACTCCCAAGGTATCCAATATAAGTCCCCCAACTGATCACGTAGACTCTGATCTCTAATCTTTAAACTGTCGGGGTGTAGAAGCAATTCCCCAACTCTCCGGCATCAACACACAGCCATATGCAGTCGAGAAAACCAGATTACAAATCCACCTTCAGGAAGACCCGGGACCCTTATAGCTGGTAAATCAAATCCTCCATGCTCGACAAGGGTGCTAGCTCCAGATGGTCACTTCATCTAATTCCCGGGGATCCACACAAAGCCGAAGTGAACCAACCTTCCACAACTCGAATAGCACCGGCGCCCCCCCCCCCCCCCCCAAGGGCGACACACTAGGTCTGACAAAATTTCCATAACATCGAATCCTGGAGTTGTGTCCTCAACTCTCAAACTAGTGACATGTTAGACAACTCCGATAGGAGAACAGCCAGGGACTCGCAACCAAAGGGGGTATCCCCGAGTCCCGGCGCCGCCGTAGGTCCCTCAACCACACCAGCCAAAAGTCTACTCATCCACTGCGAAACATCCGCCTCGCTCCCGAAGTCAAAACTATAGAGGCGAAGATAACCCTCAAGCAGCCCAAGTACACCAACACCTCCGGGCCTGGCTCCCCAAGAAAACTGTCCTCCATCACCCGGCGCCAAGAGCCTCAATCAGAACTCGCCTCAGGCGGTAGATTCCAATCCAAAGGAACTACAATGCCACGCTCCATACCCGGCGCCTACTCCAACGAGGCGTCCCAAATCCGTAATGGAGGGACCCAACGGATTAAAAGGTATCCTGGCGCAATCCACTCTCAGACACTCATATCCTATGCGCCCTGCCCCTCAATACATGGAGCGTGCAGTTCAGCAACTGCGTTAACTCTTGACACAAAAGGCTTCCAAGTACTCTCTATCCCCCACCGAACAAGACCTTGTCTCCAAAGGCTCCATACTCAATCCCACAAATCGGGGTGACTCATCCGCCAAAACTGGCTCACTCGATCAAAGCAATCCCACAGCTTTCCCGCTATCAACTATCCACCCTGCCTCGGTGCCCCAGCACCAAATGTCGGGACGGAGGGGGCTACTCGCTACTCCGACAACTGTGCCACTGTGCTGCTCCGACAACTGTGCCACTGCGCTGATCCGACAACTGTGCCACTGCACTGATCCGACAACTGTGTCTGTCACGCCCCGAGTCCGCCAATTTGCACGGTTCGGGCACACCAACAGACCCGCCAATCGGGTATAACCTTTCACTACCCGAAAGGAAAGGTAACATCCATAATAACACATCAAGTGTATGCGGAAGCTCAATATCAGAGTACTAAAAATCACTACTAATTTAAAACTTTCATTCAATAACAAACAGTTAATGGAAGCATGCAAGAGTGAACTATAATATAAATTTATTACACTTTACATCTCTGAACTTGCAAATAAAATTATTACAATTTCCTTTACATAATTTCCTCACCATACATAGTTCACTCAAGAAAAATAAAAAGGGATACCTCTGCTAGACCCTCTAGGTCTCTATGCTGCTGGGCACTTGCCCCTGTCGAATGCCTCGCTGTCTGCACCTGTCTCCGTCTCGACCGCGGCATCCATGCTCGAACCTGTGGGGGGGTCACCCAAGGGGTGTGAGAACTCCGACAGAGTTCCCAGTGGGTTCAACCACCGAGAAAAAGTGTCCTACACCACTTGGTCCAATGGAAGCAATAATAATAGTGCTAGGAAACTAAAATCCTCAATATCAGTATACTGCTACCCAATATCATATATGACTACACTATCTGTGTATACTCATCGTCCCAGCACTACTCTGTCTAGCCACACTAGGCTGCTAAGCACCAACTTGGCCACTATGCCGCTGTATACAGGGTCAAACTAACCCGGCCACCTTGGCCACTCTAAGTTCTCTTTATTCTTTAAATTCTGGTGCTTTAGTTCAAGTTAACCCTCAGAAATTCTTATCCAACGGGCCCCAGCCCGGTAGTCCTGCGACCATAAGATAAGATTTCTAAGGTTGCCGATAACACCCGCAAGTGTTACCCCGTCCTACGGAAGAAACGTCCCGAACGGGTCTCTACCCGGGAGAGGGGCACTGCCAACTGCTCCAACCTGGGCCGCGTTTCACTCCGTAGGTCCGCCCGTTTTATCTTTATCTTTTCTTTTGCCTTTAGCTCTTTGCTTTGCCTTTACTTGGGAAGCTGAGTCTTGCTCACACACTTCCCCCGGGAGTGACATATGCTCAACCCTCCCGTTGGCAACTTAGCTTTAATTCTTTAATTCACTTGGGAGTGACATATGCTCAACTCTCCCAAGGGCCATTTAGGCTTTTCTTTCACAGGGTCCGAGGGTTCCAAGAGATGAATGCCTACAACCCCAATCAAACAAGAACAGGTTGTAGCATCGCCTCCCGTAGTGCTCAGCCCAATACATTTTATCTTATCCTGTTTACCTTTCATTAATCATTCTTTTTCTTTAACCATTCTCTTTACACTTTATGTTCAGATGAGTTTAAGGCACCTTGACACTCATCCACCCGGGAGTGACATATGCTCAACCCTCCCGTTAGCATTTATGCCTCAATGCTTCTCTTTTACTTTTCTCTTTTATTTCAAGCACTTTGCTTGTCTTGATCATTAATCACTTTTAGCTCTCTCTCGAGCTTTATTTTTTTTATCCTAAGTTCTTTACTCTAGATAATTTGGGTGTCTATAACACCAATTTAAGTTTGAACAACTTATTCGTTTACATTCCACTTATTTTGCCACTCGGCAATATCTTAAGTTTCCTGACCACTTTACACTTTTCTTACTGGTTCTCAATTCACAACCCTAAGCTTCAATTACCCTTAAGGCTGCACTATATCACTGCACTATGTCACTAGGACACCAGTTACTTTCAATCTTATCTAACTCAAGAGTTTATTAACCCTATTTCCATTTTCTCTTTCTTTCATGTCTCCACATTTGGTCATTTTCCATTTCCTTTATTTAACTCAGATTGAAGTTAAACTAATTAATCCCTTTACCCAGACGTCCTATGACTTTCTGGGGTTACAATATTTAATTCTTTAACTTGGGGATCAAATCCCCATATTTCCTGATTCCTCACTGAATCCTAGAGTTTTACTAACTCTATTTTTCCTGTTCCATGTTTAACCTAGGGTTGCACTAACTCTATTTCATCACTAGTGTTTAACCCTACTAGTTCATCTTAGGTTCCTTTACCTAAGTTCCATATCTTACTTGTCCTAGAGTTCCTTGACTCTATGCTGACCACTAGTTCACCTTAGGTTCTCTTTACCTAAGTCCCATGTCATACTTGTCCTAGAGTTCTCTGCCTCTATGCTGATCACTCTATCCAGTGTCCTTAGGTTGTCACCTAAGACCATGCCACTCATCCTCCCTAGGATAACTCCTAAGTTGATGTCACTCGTCAAACCCCGAAACTAGGTTTTCTCCTAGTCTTACTACCAACAAGTTATGTTCCCTTATGTCACATGATTCCTAGGGTTGTACCCTACATGATCACAGTCATCACATAATTATCATTTCTACGCATGCAATTATTTTCACATCCATCATAAAAATAATATTTATCCTCTATGTATGCAATTTCATCAATTTAGATAAGTCAAGAATTTACATTTTTCCCTTAATTCTTTTACACATGCAAATTAATTATCTCCTTTTTGGCAACCAACAGTTGCATTTTCCATCTGTGTCCATCTACACAGACCGGTTTATCCCCTATTTGGATAAATCACAAATGTCACTTTTCCTCTAAATATCTCTACACATACACATTTATCATCTGTCTCTGGCAACCAACAGTTGCACTTTTCATCTGTATCTCTCTACACATGCAATAATAATCATGATTACCTAACGCCTCTAACAGGCTACTATCATGCTTCTAGATCGAAAAGCAAAGGAGCAAGGGGAGAGGTCACCCAATTTCGGCAGAATCCCCCACCTTGTGGTGTCCCCAATTGCTTGTAGACACTTGCAATTGGTCTCCGCGCGATTCCACTTGTCCCCACGAGCTTGCATGCAAAATGGTGCACATCCACCAAACCTGCATGCAAAACGGTGCGCGTCAGAAAAACCCACACGCAAAACGGTGCGCGCCACTGCAGTCGGCATGCAAAACAATGCGCGTTAACTCAACCTGCACGCAAAACGGTGCACGTACCTCAAATTTGCATGCAAAACGATGCACGTTCGACTGTAGGGTTGCACGCAAAATGATGCACGTTTTTCTAGTCCTGCACGAAAAATGATGCATAATATTAAAAACTGCACGCAAAACGGTGCGTGATAACACAACCGGTACGCAAAACGGAGCACGTACCTCGGATTGGCACGCATAACGGTGCACTTTTTTTTTTCAACGTTGCACCCAAAACTGTGGTGACCCAGACCTTTGCTGGGCTTCTTCAGTGTGACCAGCAGCTTCTGGAAGCCTACGTGGCTTGTCGGCGGTGTTCGCGCGCCTATTTGGACACAAGAGATGGACCCTGTGAGCTTTGGTTGGCTGTATTGGCCTTCGGCTGCTTTTGCCGAATTTTAGGAAAGGATTTTGGCCAAACAGAGGGTGGATTTGGGTTCAGTACGGAAAAACGCTTGGAATTGGCTTTTTGTTTGCTTAATTCTGAGTCCGGATGCCCAAAAGCGGGCTCCCGGAAGTTTTGGCAGTTTTTGGGGTTTGCGGGAGCCTCCGGCAAATTATAGGTTTGGAATTTGGCAAAATGGACACCGTTTTTGGAATCAGCGCGCGAAAACGGTCAAGATGGGCTATTTGCTTGATGTTTTTGGGTTGGCGGTTACTGTTCATGCCGGAACAGTACTTCCGGCGATCACCGGCGGCGGCTGGCGGCGGCGGGCAGCGGCGGATGGCGGCGGAAGGCGCTCGGGCAGGCGGCGCACGGCCGCGGGCAGGCGCACAGGGGCGCGGGCAGGCGCGCGGTCCACCGCGGAGGTCGTGCACCGGGGGCGGGCCACGTGGCGCTCTCCGGTTGGCCGGTTCAGCAGGCGCGGTCCACTGAATTTTGGTCCGGGTGCACGGTAGACCGGGTGGACACGTGGCGAGAGGTGATTGGTTCGGTGTTGTGCTCCCGGTCCACACAACCTGTGGAGTCGTTGGCCGGGGCAGGTGCCGTACGCCCGGGGCAGGTGGCCGTACGGCCCGGGTCAGCCGCGACGTGCGCGGTCCACGGCGCGACGTGCGCGGTGCACGGGTTGCCGGGCCACGTGTCGCGTCGCCATTCGCGGGCGCAGGTGCACCGGGTGCAGTGGGGCCCGGGGGAGTTGTGGATTGGGCTGTGTGGTGGACCGGGCCGCACTGTGCGCGCCCGAAAGTTGTGGGCCGGGCCGCACTGTGCGCGCCCGAAAAGTTTCGGGCGCCCGGAAAATCGGACAAAATGGGAATTTTCCCAATTGTTTTCTTCAGCCTATAAATAGGCAGCCCGAGCCCTCTTTTCTGCCCTTTTTCTCTCAGCCCTTTCAAGATCTCCCCGAGCTCCCTTCTTGGAAGTTTTTCACCTCTAAGTGCTTGATCTTCCTGCCAAGTTCTAGGATTTTTGAAGGCACGAATCCCGAGGTTCCCCATTTTACGGTGCGGCGCGATGCTGCTTTCTAGTGTTCTTCTTCGGCGCAGCAGCAGTGTTTTAGCTCCCCTGGGCTACCCCGAGATCCTTTTTCTGTGATTTTTGCGCCGACAGACTCCTAAGAGGTAGGACTTCATCTTTCGTTTTGATCGCGCTTTCCCGTTTCGAGTTTTTGGCACGGATCCCGAGGCAACACTGTGACCCATTTTCTGTTTGGCTTTGTGGGACTGCATCGAGGTGTTTTGGCCATATCTTTGCGCACGAGCGTCAGCTGGAAACGAGCTTATACAACTTTTTCATCTTCAGATCGCAAGGAACGTGCTCGTATTTTTCTTGGATTTTTCTGAGATTTCATCAGAGGTGAAAATTACTGTTTTCTCAGTGAACAGTGTACAGTTTTAACACAGATTTTTGTATGAGTGTACCCCCTTGCCGAATTTTTATCTTGACTTACCGAACTCCGATTTGGGCGTGCAAGGTACCGTTGCGAAGCTATCGACACAAGGATCGCTGTGGTATTTTTCTTGGAATTTTCTGGGCACTTTCTGCAGGTGAAAATTTAACAGTTTCGGGACTGTTGTTGTATGGGATTATAAGAGTTATATTTGGGAGCCTTAGTGTAATTAGTGAGCTTTGTATTGTGCCAGGAGAGTTACGGGTGTGCTGAACTTATTGGAGCAAGGGATTAGAGTTATCTGGTGTTTTCAGCTGTTGGGCTTTGGACAGTCAGCTTTTCAGGTGGGTGCCTTATTCCCGGAACCGGTGGACGGTTCTCTATATTGTTATATGTTAGCATTGCATGCAGGTGTACGGTACAATAACTGAAATTGGTCGGTAAGTTTAACAGTGAGGATTCTATGGAAATTGCAAGTGAATTTCTCATAGTATGACAATGGTATAATCAAATATTCATGTTGGTGATTAGTGGAAGCCCACCTAAGGCAAGGTTACCATATCAGGATTAATTATCATGCCATATTAGCACATAACCTTTTATAAGGCTGGTTTATGCATTGGGATAGGATTATGTAGTTATGTGCAGGTTCTACTCCAAGGAGTGATTATGGATCGAAAATCATGGACAGGTATGGTCATTGCTAATTCTGGCATGAGGTTTATTTTCTTTATCCTTCTTAAGGACAAATGCATGCTTGTATGGACATATGTGTATGAACATATAGTTAGGCCATCTTTTACTGCTGCACTACATATTGGAATTTGACTTAGGAGAAACCATGATTGCTTTCTTTCTCCTTTTTATTTAGACTTTTGAGTCATGTTGCTCGGGTTCGAGCAGAGGTTTGGGATAGTGTAGCTGGGACCTTAGGGTCAGAGATAGGGTGTGCTTGATGTTGGATTGTGGGTTATTGCGGCAACCGCGGACAGTAGGCGGTTGACCGGATCTTGATTTATTTACCCAATTGTGGATTGTGGGTTATTGCGGCAACCGCGGACAGTAGGCGGTTGACCGGATCTTGATTAATTTACCCAATTGTGGGTTGTGGGTTATTGCGGTGACCGCGGACTTTGGGCGGTTGACCGGATGTTGACTATTGCATCAGATTGGGTATCAGATTTGTTCTAGTGGATGGTGTTTCCCACTTTTTGAGTATTATTGCATCAGATCGGGGTTTTGTTAGTGGACGGAGTTTCCCACTTTGATCATAGTCTTGATCCAGTCCTGCTATTATGAGACAATGGTTACAGAGATACTCGATACAGTGATGCTTGATACAGTGATACTTTACTCGTGTGGGTCGCTCCCCTCGAGTGCCACTCCGGAGTAGGCTTTCCACGGTGCAGAGCGCCGGGCACCATGCTGGGTTTTGAGTCCTTGGGACTCCTTTGCTTCGGTGTTATGCGTAGGCTGGCATACCCGTCGCGGCAGAGCAGGCAGTACCAGTGATTACTGGTCTATCGATTGGGTTTATTCAGTCAGATACTTTTTGTTACACTCGTGCCTGGGGGACCGAGTGGAGTCTAGTAGCTGTGTTTAGACCAGTGCTAGTATTGTTGGGAACCGTTCGGGGTTTGACGGTGGTCCCGTGGTCGTTGTGAGTTCTTTGACCCTTGTGTGAGAGGTTGAGCATCTTGAGTCTTTCCGTTCTGAGAGAGAGAGGGCATGGATTTGACTATAGCCTGCATGAGCCACTACTCGATAGCGAGTCAGTCCGTTTGGACGCCCTACGTAATTCCTTCCCGTCAGCGGGAGGTGGTTGTAGGTGGGCGCAGGTTTGACTGGACCCGATGCGGCAGTCAGCTCGATTGGGTCGATTGAGCATCTCGTGTGCGAGTGTTGCATATCTTCATCAGAGTTGCCCCATTTGAGCATTTGGTTAGAGGCATGGTAGCTGTAGAGTGTTTCCAGCTTCTTCTTTCAGTTTTACTGCATCGGTTATCTTTTGCCTCTAGTAGTCTTGGTGGGCAGATCGTCGGGCCTTGTGGCGATACCCACTGAGAACTCCCTTATTGCGAAGTTCTCACGCCCGTTTGGGGTTTTCCCCCTTTTGTCCTTTCTCCTCTTTGTTTTGCAGAGTCTTGGCGGGTGTTGCCGTTCTGTGGTTGCTGTGCGTGGTGAGGGAGTAGCGAGCTAGATCCAGACCCATCTTTGGAGAGTAGCGGTACCCCCTTTGGAGGAGATCTTCAGTATAGTCGGTAGAGTGGTATTTATTGCCTCTTTTGAGACACTGATGTAGTGAGGATATGATGTATTGAGAGCTTGTACACTGATGTTTTATTTAAGATATCTCCCTGTTGAGCTATGAGTTTTGTACTCGAGGTTATTGTATGATTATCTTTTTGGGAGAGGGACCTTGTTGTTTTATCTTCAGTTGTACAGTGGTTGAATTTATTTCTATAGCAGTTTTATCTTTTAGCTCTGATATCTGTTAGCTGTAGCTCTTTTGCAGGTAGGTCGCTTCGCCTATGCGGGTTGGCATAGGTGGCGGATCTGTTGGCGAGCCCGGGTCGCAGTTTCGACCCCGGGGCGTGACAAAAACGTTGCACGTTTTCCGAGTTTGCGCCCAAAACTGCGCATTTTTGCCGAATCCGCATGCAAAAAGGTATATTTCTTCCACAACTAGCACGCAAAACGAGGCGCGCCAAAACTGTCCCCGGCAGTCCGCGCAGCAAGACGGCGCAGTATAACCTGATTCCTAACACGCAATACGGTAATGGGGTCAAATCTAAACCCAAAGGAGGCATAAAAACTGTGCCCAAAAATACCGTAAAAAAAATGTTACCTCGTACAATCGCGCCGCCCATCGGCTCTTGGGAACGCCTCGCGCGCTCCTACCCACGAAATCCCCTCCATCTCTCTCTCTCTCTCTCTCTCTCTCTCTCTCTCTCTCCTTGCTCGGTTGGAGAAGAAAATGGAGAAGGAGAAATTGGTACTCGGTTCGGAGGAGGAAGAAAAGAAGAAGAAGAAGAAAAGGACGTAGGAGTGTTCATTGGACCCGGTCCATGGCACCCACCAAGAGGGAACCGCCATGTGGCGGTCCACCCCACAGGTGGGCGCGCACCAGGCGCGCGCGCCCACTGCCCGCGCAGGAAGGCGCCAGCTGCGTGCCTTGTGCAGCAAGCCACCCCTCGAGCCGCGTGCCGTTGCCGTTTAGGAAATCCGTTTTCGTCCCGTTTTCTGTCCATTTTTCGTCCGTTTCCGTCCAAATTTGATAGGCGGCTTCGTTTCAGCTTAATTAATCACAGAAAATTTTAAATTTTCAGTTTGGGCCATTTCTGGGCCACCAAAAGCCTCGCTGTATCTAGAATCATTGGCGGACCCCGTTCTCACAATCCGGGTATCCGATCAACACGAAATTTTTACTATGGCCTTAAAATAGTATTACGGAGCTCCCCGAATTTTCTCAGAATTTTCCGACACTATTGGCGGAGCCCGTTCTCACTATCGGGTATCCGATCAACGCGAAACTTTTTCTGTGGTCTTAAAACATATTTACGGGACTTCCGTAATTTTCTCAGAATTTTCCGACACTATGAATTTTGCACTAAAAATCTGGGCCCCCTTTCTCAAATAAATTTTTAGATCTCTCCATTTTAACCCGATTTGGGTCCAACTCGCGTCCAAATGTTCCTTACTATCCCAACTTTCATAACACTAGTATTTCATACCACATTTATTTACATTTATTTATATACCAAAATTCCGGTTCACTACATTCTACCCCCCTTAAAATAAGTTTCGTCCTCGAAACTTGAGTCACATCTCGACTCCTACTTGATCAAGAGGGGGAAAAACTTGCCCTCACTACTGGGCTGACTGAACCTCGTGACCGGCATCACACTGCCTGCTTGCCCAACAATTACACGAGCAGCCCATTCCTGGATCCCTATCTCAACTCAGGGACAAACCCAGACCTGGCGTCTGGCCACTTTCACCAAGTAGGTGAGAAACACATTTGAGCACTTGCTCTCTCTATTGCCATGAATGACCAAGTCTTTTCTTGCGAAATCTTCACTCAAATTCCGCGGTCATTTGATCTTTCACAAGGAGGTTGCATCTGCAACTAATTACATTTACCGCATTTTCCGGTCACTCCGCTGCCTAATGTGGAGTGCAAAGGCCAATCCACAAGTCCTCAACTATCTCACACGCTGCTAGCGCTCTAGGTCCACGGGTTATCAGCTAACCCGATACCTCGGACTACTAATAGGTCCACAGACCACGGTCCAATAGGGTCCTATAGCCCAACAAGTCCAACTCTGTATAATGGCTCTCACTAGCACACAGACCCAATCATCATACGGGTAGATCCTCACTTAGGATTACTACACCCACACTCCCACTAGGAGCTACAGTACCTCAATCACCACTAGCTCCAGGGCCTGATCATATCACACTCTCAGTGTACTAATCTCAGTGTACTAATAGCCTCAATGCTCACACGTGGCATTCCACGTTCCCGGGTCATCGCTCGGACTACCGTCCCGACCAAATCTCTATTATGCCCCGCCATCAGGTCTCGGGCTGCTGTCTCTCACAGCCGACTGCGCCTGCCCACTGGGCTACAGGCCCACAGTCCACAAACATGGTCCAGGCACGGATCGTCCCCAAGCGAACCCGCTAATCGTCGCTACGCGACCACTATACTCACTGAGCAAAACCATCTAACCAGTCGTCAATCTGTTACGGAATTTGAGTTGGCGTAGTTTCGTGAAAGTCTCAAGTCTTGAAGATTGAAGGTGAAGAAAGTTGGATCATTTAACTCAATCTCAAGAAAGAAGAATTCAAAAGGATCAGGTATGTTTAACTAAAGAATTTGTGTGATCCGAATACTTCTTGTAGTGTAGAAACACTTGGAAGAATCTTTCATTGCATAAAAATCAAAAACTGGACTTGGGACATGTTCAGGATCCGGATCAGGTTGTTCGATCCGGATCCCGAAGGTGGTTCGTTCATACATCGTCGCAATCCGGATCGTAGTCTCTTGATCCGGATCCCGAACGTTGAGTTTACCATCTACCTTGAACGATCCGGATCTTGCTTCGCAATCCGGATCCCGAACGTTGATGTTTGGTGAACTGTATGAACGATCCGGATCGTAGTCACATGATCCGGATCCCGAACCTTCGTTTTTCTGGAATTGGCTGTTTCGTTATGACGATCCGGATCCTAGTTATCACGATCCGGATCGCCGTCCGTAAATATCCAGAAATGGTTGGTTTTTGATTCTTATCTCCTTCCTAGGGTTTCTAACCTATAAATACACCCTATGACTCTCTTTCTAGGGTGAATCCACATAGCCGTCATTTTCTTGTATCATCTTATACGGCTATAGATCCACATATAGAGAAGAAAGGAAATCATTAGAGAATACTCTATGTTTCTTCATCTATATTGATTAGTTTGATTCTAGGTTTTCATACTCACATCTTGAGTTGAATCAAACTAATGAATACTTAGATGGTATTTCCGATCTATCTTTGATCTAAGTATTCGGCGGATCATCACCACCCAAAAACAACGATTTTCCCCAAAAATCGGCGCGTGGATTCGCGTGTCCTTGTGGATTCAAGGTTCAATCACTCTCGTGGATTCGGAGCGAGGCACGTTCGTGGATTCGAACGGTGCTATTGGGTGAAGACCGTGGATTCGGTCGGACGTCGTGGATTCGACGTTGGACGCCGTGGATTCGGCGTTGGGCGCAGATCGTGGATTCGAGAAGCGTCTGGAGCGAGCGGAGAAGATCCTCTAGGAGCGTATGGAAAAGGTTGAGTCGTAAGTGTGTACGGTAAATCACCTTGTACGTGTTTTAATTCTAGTGGATTTCTGCCGTGTTATCGGTCCCGTGGTTTTTTACTCCGGTGATGGAGTTTTCCACGTAAAAATCTTGCGTGTTATTTTATTTTCCGCATTGGGTTTTATCGCAACGATTTTTTGGAGTGTTTATACGTTTACACCTATTCACCCCCCTCTAGGTGTTTCTTCCCCTATTTAGATCCGTATTATATACGACCCAACAAGTGGTATCGGAGCGGGAATAGGGTTGTGAACAATGGTTGAAGGTGGAAACATCAATCGACCCCCTTTCTTTGATGGAACAAATTATGCGTACTGGAAAGTACGGATGAAAGCCTTTTTATCTTCCATCGACGAAAGGGTGTGGCATTCAATTGAATCAGGATGGTCTAATCCAACTGAACTTATCTCTGATGTTCACACCTTAAAACCTAGGTCGAAATGGACCAAGGAAGAGTTTGAGTTATCTTCTTACAATGGCAAGGGAATTAATGCTATTTTTAATGCCTTATCTCAAACTGAATTCTCTCGCGTCTCGGCATGTGAGACTGCGAAAGAAATCTGGGATGTTCTCCAGGTGACACATGAGGGAACTAACCTCGTGAAGATTCAGAAACTGCAGATGCTTACGAGCAAGTTTGACTCTATCTTGATGGCAGAAAATGAATCTTTCACGGACTACTATACACGATTGCAAGACATCGTAAACTCATGTGCTAATCTGGGAGAGAAGATTCCAGAATTTAAGATTGTAAGAAAAATCTTAAGAACTCTTCCTGAACGATTTCGCCCAAAGGTTACTGCCATTGAAACTATTAAACACCCGGACGAAATACGTGTAGAAGAATTAGTTGGTTCATTACAAACTTATGAAATGACTTTTAATACTAACAATTCTTCTGGAAAAGCATCCACTTCTAAGTCTTCAGGTTATGCGTTGAAAACAACTAAGGAAGAAGACGCGGATACATCCTCCTCGGACGATGACGAGAACCTTTCTATGGAGGAATTTGAGAAGCAGCTCGCTCTCTTGACGAGGAATTTTCGCCGTAACTTTCGAAGGGGTAATTCAAGCAAATCTCCATCCTTCGGAAAGTGGAACAAAGGCAAGGGTACTCCAAGTCACAAGTCAAGAAAGCAGGAGAACTTCTCAAAGGATAAGAAAAGTTCAGAAGGACAACTGCAATGCTTCAAATGTCGAGGCTATGGCCACATTGCAACGGAATGTCCTAACAAGTATCCGGCAAAGAAGAAGGCGATGCAAGTCGTCACTTGGGATGACAACTCAACGTCAAATGAGTCGTCTTCAAGTGATGAAGAAAAGAGCTCCACCGCATTCCACGCGTCCACATCTTCACCATTCATGTGCTTTATGGCAAATACATCTGAGTCGTTGTCCAACTCCACTGTTGAAAAGAACGCAACGGACAACGAATCGGATGATTCGGAAGGTGAAGATTTTGCTCTAGCCTACCACAGACTTTTGAGGGACTCAAGGAAAGTGGCTAAGCAAAACAAGAGTTTGAGAGGGAGATTGCATGATCTCGAAGAAGAAGCAAAAAGAGCGACTTCTCTCTCAAACGCTCTTGAAGTGGAAAGGGAAAACCTGATAAAAGAAAATGCTTCCCTTCAAGAGTCCAATGAGCAACTTGAGAAGGAACATACAAATCTGGTGGATAACGCGAATCACTTCTCAAAGCTCTACAACGAGGCTCGACAGGATAACCTGGAAATGACAAAGACCATTTTCCAACTCAAGAATGACTTACAGCGATTCTCTTCAGGAAGGAGTAAGTTGGATAGACTTCTTGGTCTTGGTCAATCAAATAGGTTCGGCCTCGGATACACTCAAACTGGAAACAGTCCAAGTTTGAGTGGGACAGTTTTTGTGCCTCAGTCGGTATCTCCTCCTCCGACACCGGAATTCAAGACAAACAACGACAACAAACCTACTTCATCCTCTTTGGGATCGTCAAGATATAAGGTATGTTTTCGTTGTGGTGTTTCAGGGCACATAAGAAGATATTGCAAGACGGGAGTCGAACGCTCATCTCAAGCACCTCTTGCATCAACTACCAAAAAGGCTCCTTTCCGGAAATCAAAGCAAAACTTTTCAAATGAAAAGAGACTTGGTAGTTCACCGCACAAGACGACTTCATCAAGGAGCAACAATCGTTTTAACAAGACGCTTTCACCTAGGCACAAAACTTCACGACCATTACAGACGCATTCCAAAAAGGTTTGGGTGCGCAAAGGTGAAATTTTCCCTTGTCTTGTTTCCAATATTTCCTTGCATGCATATGATAGCTCGTCTTGGTATCTGGATAGCGGGTGTTCCCGTCACATGACCGGTGACAAAAATAGTTTTCAAAATCTTGAGAAAATCTCCGGAGGACACGTTGTTTTCGGAGACGGTCGATCTTCCAAAATTGTTGGAAAAGGGACGGTAGCTATTCCAGATGGCCCGATTTTGAAAAATGTCTTATTTGTTGATGGCCTTAAGACTAACCTCATAAGCATAAGTCAACTTTGCGACAATGGTTTTTCAGTTAACTTTTCATCGGTTGAATGCGTTGTAACTGATAAGGACCATGTCTTCTTTCTAAAAGGGGTTAGATCTGAAAACAATTGTTATGTTGTTCCTAATAAATTTTCTGAAAATTGTAACTTAGCCGCTTTGAATAATGAAACTCTTTGGCATGAAAGGCTAGGTCAATTAAATTTTAAGGAACTTACTAGAATTTCAAACAAGGACGTGGTCAAGGGGATTCCAAAGCTTTTATTTAAACAAAATGTTGTGTGTGGTGGTTGCCAAAAGGGTAAACAGTCTAGGACTGCACACAAAAACTTGAACCACGTTGGTACAAAACGGCCCTTGGAACTTTTGCACATGGACTTAATGGGGCCGACCCGTCAACCATCCTTGGGAGGTAAATGGTACATCTTTTTATTGGTTGATGATTTCTCTCGGTTTTCATGGGTAGCATTTTTGAGAGAGAAAGCTGATACGTTTGACTCTTTTCATGAGATTTGCCATCGTATTATGATTGAAAAGAATGAAAAGATCATTCGTGTTAGAAGTGATAGGGGTGGAGAATTCATAAATTCAAAATTCATTGATTTTTGTACTTCAAATGGCATTAAACATGAATTCTCGGCACCCCATACACCTCAGCAGAATGGTGTTGTTGAGCGCAAAAACAGGGTTGTTCAAGAGATGGCGCGTGTGATGCTTCATAGCCGGAAATTACCGCTACATTTTTGGGCTGAAGCTGTGAACACCGCTGTCTATGTCATTAACAGAGTGTATTTGCGCCCAGGAACCTTGAATACACCATATGAGCTGTGGTTTAGTAGAAAACCGGATATCAAGTACTTTCGTATCTTTGGGAGTCGATGTTACATCTTACGTGACCGTGAAAATCTTGGAAAGTTCGACTCTCGAAGTGATGAAGGGATCTTTTTGGGTTATTCTACGAATAGCAGAGCATATCGAGTATTTAACATTGAATCTAAGACGATTGTAGAATCTATAAATGTTAAAGTAGATGAAGCTTCTCATTTTGAATCTGAAAAATCTACCCTCGATATCTCTCTAGATGATGATTCTCCTGCTAGTGCATCTTCTCATAATAATACTTCCAATATTAATGATGCATCTAATGGTTCTTCTAGTTTATCTGATGTGCAGGAATCATCTCGTGTACCTCCGAGTACTCCGTTTCAACAAACGCTACGAATCTCCAAGGATCATCCGGAATCGAACATCATTGGAGATCCACAAGAAGGAGTTAGAACTCGAAGGCAGTTGGTTTGCGGATTTGCTTGCTACGTATCTTTAATCGAACCAAAGACAATAGATGAAGCTCTTCAGGATGACTACTGGATTAAAGCAATGCAGGAAGAGCTCCATCAATTTGAGCGAAACAAAGTCTGGGAATTAACGAAGCCTCCAAAGCAACATAATGTGATAGGTACCAAATGGATCTTCAAGAACAAGAAAGATGAAGATGGTACTATCATCAGGAACAAGGCACGACTAGTTGCTCAAGGCTACTCTCAAGTAGAAGGTATAGACTTTGACGAAACTTTCGCCCCTGTAGCTAGACTCGAGTCCATTCGTATATTGTTTGCTATTGCTTGTCATTTTAAAATCAAATTATTTCAAATGGACGTCAAGAGCGCATTTCTAAATGGGTTTTTAAATGAGGAAGTTTATGTAGCTCAACCGAAAGGTTTTGTAGATCATAAACAACCTAACCATGTTTTTCGTTTGAAAAAGGCTCTTTACGGTCTGAAACAAGCACCGCGAGCATGGTACGAAAGGTTAACAAAGCACCTTTTGGAGAAGGGCTATACTCGAGGGGGAGCTGACAGGACTCTCTTTGTGAAGCATTATCAAAATAATTTCATTGTAGCACAAATCTATGTCGATGACATTGTATTTGGTGCAACAAAAGATAATGATGCTTCTAAATTCGCGGAGACCATGGAAAGCGAATTTGAGATGTCCATGATGGGCGAATTGTCTTATTTTCTTGGATTGCAAATTAAACAAAATGATGAAGGTATTCACTTGAGTCAATCCAAGTATGCACTGGAGTTGGTCAAAAAGTTTGATCTAGAAAATTGTAAAGATTTTCCAACTCCAATGGGAACTAGCCACAAGGGACTTGGAAGTGAATCACATAGTGAGAATGTAGACGAGAAACTGTATAGAAGTATGATTGGAAGTCTTCTTTACCTCACGGCTAGTCGCCCGGATATATCCTTTAGTGTTGGGATTTGCGCGAGATATCAATCAGCACCAAAGGAGGTTCACCTGAAAGCGGTGAAACGGATCATCCGGTACATCAAAGGATCAATTAATTTCGGAATTTGGTATCCTATGGGAACAAGTCTGGACATTGTTGGATACTCAGATGTCGATTGGGCAGGATCAGTGGATGATCGGAAAAGCACGAGTGGTGCATGCTTCTATCTTGGCCATTGCCTTGTTGCATGGCACAGTAAAAAACAGAATTGCATAGCACTCTCGACTGCCGAAGCGGAATACATTTCAGCTGGAAGTTGCTCAACTCAACTCATTTGGATGAAAAGCGTATTGAGTGACTTCCGCATTTCAGCATCTTCGGTAACAATTCTTTGTGACAACACAAGTGCAATTAACATTTCTAAAAACCCTGTGTTGCACTCTAGAACAAAACATATTGAACTTAGATATCATTTTCTTAGAGAGCTAGTTGAATCAAATACTCTTCAACTTTCATATATTTCAACTGAAGATCAATTAGCTGACTTTCTAACAAACCTTGGATCAAAAACGTTTTATTCATTTACGAAAAGCAATTGGGATGCTTTCCTTGAAATAATCTTCTTTTTGAAATCTTTGCTTAGGATAGGTTTTGTATTTGTATTTGTTTTGTTCTATTCAATATCTATGTTTGTACATAGGACATTAATTGAGCATAGATCATAATTGACTTTAATTGCATCTGTTCACACATTTAGAAATTTATTATGCTTTTGCCATCATAATATTTCACTGTTGCAATGATCATTTATGTTAATTAAATCATCTTCTAAAGTGATCAAAGTCAATTTCTCTCTCAATGATCTCTTGGTATAGTCATTATCTTATTTGACTGTTTAGTCGAGTATGAAATCGAGATCAATTTTTGGTTGAATACTTTATATCTTAAATAATTGATAGCCAATTGAGGGGGAGTCAAAGATAATGTAAAATGCTCAAAAGATGTGGAAAGAGTTACATCCCAATGAGGAGTGTGAAAACTACCACCACATGGAGGAAAGAGCTACCACCTCGGTCGTCCGAGTATTGTGTGCAGCTACCACATGTATACCAAGCATGGTTGTTCAAATTTTTGATTAAGTAAAATGCATATTGAAATACTTGACTCTGTCAAATTTCAAGGTTGGTATAAGGTGGGATTTCTTAAAGAAAGATGCTCAAAGAGCCACTCTCTTCAACAGATTGTCTAGAAATATTATCTACTATATTGGGATTTCAAACATCTATTGATCTTTGTATTTCATTTTCTTTACTGAATTGATGATTTGATAAAGGCATTACTCATAAGATCAAGTTAGATGTGATTGAAGGTGTTCAACTTTAAGGGATTTAATTCTTGTAAATTTTCGTTTCATTTTTGGATATTATTGATAGATTTGGCATAATCTAATTCTTGTTGTATGAAACGATGATTTTTGTTTAAAGTTGATACACATTTGTGCTTACAATCTTTTTCTGGATTTTTCTTGAATTTCTCTGAAATTTTCTAAAGAAAAAGTTGGGGCCGATCCGGATCGGGCAAGGTGATCCGGATCCCGAACGCAGGTTTTCTCCTGCGGGCTGACGATCCGGATTGGACCTGCCGATCCGGATCCCGAACGCAGTTTTCTCACTGCGGGTAGCCGATCCGGATCGCAAGCTCGGGAGGATCCGGATCGCGGCTAGGTTTTTATAAAGAACAAAAGGGTTTTGATTTCTTTTACTCCAATCTTTTGTTCAAAAGTTTCCAGAGCGCTTCTCTCTAGATTTCATCCTTCTTGGAAGCTTTCAAACTCAAGTTCTTCAATTCCAAGTAGTTTTATTGATCAAAATCTCGGTTTTCACCGTTTTTCTCTTTTCCTCCTCAAACGCACGAATTTCTTGGACCCAACTTTGTTTGTGGATGGTTTTGATCAAATTTTTTTTTGAAATAAGAACTCTGGGTAGTTTAGTTTGTTATATTGCTAGGTTTTCTCCCTGATTAACGGATTTTTTAGGCTCGATTTCTAAAATTTCGGTTTTAGGGCATATAATAAGGATTTTCGAAAATTATGCAATTGATCTATTTTTAAAAGTCCTTTTTGCAAAAACTAATTTGATTCTTGGCTTCTCTACATGATTATGATTGTTGGGTTACAATTTTTCCAATTTTTGAAAACTAAGAATTTTGTGTTCTTGAGTTGGTCTTCACAGGATTTAAATCTTCTCAAAGCACTTGGATCAATGGGATTCTCATGGAATCATTCTTTTGTTGGTCACAATAGTGCACACTCGGGCCACAAACAAATTAAAGAGAGCTAAGAAAACACAACAAAAAGGTGAATTTGTCGAGGTCAGTGATACAGAGGTGGATTGTCACGAGATAGATTGGACTGCATTGACAGATGATGATGAATCATTGCCTGAACAAAAGGCGTCCGATGCTTCGAAAGGAAAGCACCCATGGACAAAGGAAAAGCGCCTATGACTAAACCAACCATCTCTGTGAAAAGGAAACGAGTAACTAGACGTTTTGGACTACGACGAGACGCTGATTTTAACACACCGATAGTTCCTGACTCCCCGCCTCGCGTGGAAGGAGTGTTCGTCAGCATGGATCGCGTTCGAGCGTTTGAACGTCGTGAATGCATCGGTGAACGTCATGTCAACATTGAAGCTCTCCGAAATCACTCACCTGAGTTTGGAACCTTGATTGAGCAAGCTAATCTCATCCAAGTCTGCCGATTCCCCGAACTACTTGGGTATTGTTTGTATCGTGTAAGGACCTTTATTCACGAATGCAACACATCTTCAAGAGAGGAGAACATGGATCAATGCATTTCTATACAATTATCCAAGGGATGAAACTTAAAATCACTCCGCAGCTAATTGGCGAAGTTCTTGGAATGGAATCTAACACATTGGGGGTCAACTTTTTGAAAGGAAAAAGTTTGACGAATGCCTTGTGGCGAACAGTGATAGATAAAATTTGTTTGGAAGGAACGAATTCAGCTAATGGTAAAAGTGTAAAATCCAAACATCTTCGACTGGAGTACCGATTTCTAAATTTCATCACGTGTTACAACATTCTACCTAACATGCAGACTAAGGTCGTGAGATGGGAGAGACTGCTGTTCCTATATCTCTTAGGTCATCCCTCTGAGGCTGTAGGATTGAACATGAATATCCCCTACATAATTTGGAATAGAATGTCAAGATATATTGTGCATCCTCATCCTTCTGAGCGACTTCCGTTTCCGTTAATCATCATGAGGATCTTACAAAAGTTTGACATTGATATAAGCTCGACATCTTATCAACACTGTTGGGGGATGATAGATGAGTCAACGATTGTGAAGTCACTTCACAAATTACCACATGTTACCGACACATTCCACTGGAAAGAAACCTTGTGTCGGCACCTCGGCCTCACCGTCCACAAGCATCAGAACAAAGGCGAATGTCTGAAGAACTCGAGATCATAACGGCATCCCAAAATTACATTGACCAGAAAGTAAATTCAAGAGGGGAAATTGATACAAGAACATGTTCACTAAGATGGGATATAGTGCGTCTGAGGACTCAGACTCGGATGACTAATTTGCTTTAACAATTTTTGTGCAATTTGTGCAGGATTTTATCTTTTAGACTTTAGTTCAGTTTTAGGACTTACTTTTAGTTCTAGTTCTTATTTTTCGGAACAATTTTTGAAATCTTTAACTCCTTAAATTTTTTGTGTTTTTGGCTGATTTTGTGACAAAAAAGGGAGGAGAGAGAGAGTTTATAGAGAATTGACAATGACAATGATTGATTGAACATGATGAGATTGATCAAGGTAAGGGAACTTGAAAAGATTGTGAATTGATTGAAGAATACAAAGGTAAGTTGATCTCAACTTCAACTTTGGTTTTTTCATTGTTTGAATGCATGCCTCGACTAACTATTTGCTAACTATTTGGGCATGTAATATAACTAACAAGTTGATGTTCACTAACAAGTTTGTGACACTTGGGTTTTGATTGCATAGAAGATATGTTGGTTCTTAACTCTGATCAATTACATATCTATATATATATATAGTTTGTCACAAACATGTTCATGACATTTGGTTTTTACGTGCAAAAAGATATGTTGGTGTTTTTTAACTATGATCAGTTTACATATCTGAATATAAATGTCATGGTAAGTATAAATGAGTTTAAACTTCATCTCTGTTTGTGGTTTTTGAATGATACAAAATTCTTGAGGTATCTAACGATTTCTTTTGTCAAGAAGATTTCTTTTTGCAGAGAGTACAGATGTCTAAGTCTAGAGTCTGTTTTAGGAGTTTTAACTCATGTATTGTATTTTGGATCTCCATTGTAAATTTTGTTGTATGGTGATAGCAACAAAAATATCTTTTTGAATTTTCTTTAGTGGATCTCTGTTTTGTCACGAAACCGCCAAGGGGGGGGAGATTGTTACGGAATTTGAGTTGGCGTAGTTTCGTGAAAGTCTCAAGTCTGAAGATTGAAGGTGAAGAAAGTGGATCATTTAATCATCTCAAGAAAGAAGAATTCAAAAGGATCAGGTATGTTTAACTAAAGAATTTGTGTGATCCGAATACTTCTTGTAGTGTAGAAACACTTGGAAGAATCTTTCATTGCATAAAAATCAAAAACTGGACTTGGGACATGTTCAGGATCCGGATCAGGTTGTTCGATCCGGATCCCGAAGGTGGTTCGTTCATACATCGTCGCAATCCGGATCGTAGTCTCTTGATCCGGATCCCGAACGTTGAGTTTACCATCTACCTTGAACGATCCGGATCTTGCTTCGCAATCGGATCCCGAACGTTGATGTTTGGTGAACTGTATGAACGATCCGGATCGTAGTCACATGATCCGGATCCCGAACCTTCGTTTTTCTGGAATTGGCTGTTTCGTTATGACGATCGGATCCTAGTTATCACGATCCGGATCGCCGTCCGTAAATCCAGAAATGGTTGGTTTTTGATTCTTATCTCCTTCCTAGGGTTTCTAACCTATAAATACACCCTATGACTTTCTTTCTAGGGTGAATCCACATAGGTCATTTTCTTGTATCATCTTATACGGCTATAGATCCACATATAGAGAAGAAAGGAAATCATTAGAGAATACTCTATGTTTCTTCATCTATATTGATTAGTTTGATTCTAGGTTTTTCATACTCACATCTTGAGTTGAATCAAACTAATGAATACTTAGATGGTATTTCCGATCTATCTTGATCTAAGTATTCGGCGGATCATCACCACCCAAAAACAACGATTTTCCCCAAAATCGGCGCGTGGATTCGCGTGTCCTTGTGGATTCAAGGTTCAATCGCTCTCGTGGATTCGGAGCGAGGCACGTTCGTGGATTCGAAGGGTGCTATTGGGTGAAGACCGTGGATTCGGTCGGAGTCGTGGATTCGACGTTGGACGCCCGTGGATTCGGCGTTGGGCGCAGATCGTGGATTCGAGAAGCGTCTGGAGCGAGCGGAGAAGATCCTCTAGGAGGCGTATGGAAAAGGTTGAGTCGTAAGTGGTACGGTAAATCACCTTGTACGTGTTTTAATTCTAGTGGATTTCTGCCGTGTTATCGGTGTGGTTTTTTACTCCGGTGATGGAGTTTTTCCACGTAAAAATCTTGCGTGTTATTTATTTTCCGCATTGGGTTTATCGCAACGATTTTTGGAGTGTTTATACGTTTACACCTATTCACCCCCCTCTAGGTGTTTCTCCCTATTTAGATCCGTATTATATACGACCCCAACACAATCA
>CM055075.1:16299120-16365737 GCA_029204045.2 Tillandsia leiboldiana
GGTAATAGCCGCGGGTTTTCGAACCGCTTTTAGGCAAAGGGGTCCGGGGGTTTGATTTTCTTTTGTCATTCTGGGCAGGCCGTCGGGGGCTCGCGGGCATTTTTTTGAGAATAAAGCTCGCGAAGCGGAGGCCGGCGGCGCGATCGGATCGGATTTCCGACCCCGGAAGCTCCCGGAATAAATTTTCGAAGTTGCTGCGGTTCGGGTGTCCGGCACGTCCCTTTTGAGGTAAACCAGACCCGGATTTAACGATATTTTTTGATTCAAGCTAGTTAATTCTTTCGCACCGGCTCAGTCTAATTTTCTGTAAATTTTCGGGATCCGACATAAATTAATTTAATTTATTTCGTTCTATCTATCCGGGTTAATTTGGGGCTAGGTTAGCATTTGGAGTTGGACGCGGGTTGGGCTCGATCGTACCAAAACAGCTAATTAATTGGGGGTTTGAGAGGTGAGGGTTGGGAACCCCTTCTCAGTCTGCTACCCCTTTGGCACGCACGACCCGAGCGAAGACGGTCGAGGAGAGGGGAGAACGCCGCATCCCCACCACCACCACACCGGACCTACGAGAACGGACGATCCCCTCTTCCCAAACCTTCGTCGTCCTCATCAAGGTGAGACGGGAATTTAGTTTCTTTTTCCTCGTGTTGAGTTCTTGATCATCTTGACCGGAAGGGGTGAGGCACAGGCGGCGGATTTCCCGGAATCCGCCGCACGTGCGAAGAAACCCCCCCCCCATCCGGCGCCCTCATGCGACCCGCACGGGCCAGGCGGCGCCCAGCCCCCCCCGCGTGCGGGATGACCCGCACGGGGCCGGGCGCACGCCCAGCCGCGTGCGGGATGACCCGCACGGGGCCGGGCGGCGCCCAGCCCCCGCGTGCGGGATGGCCCGCACGGGGCCGGGCGCACGCCCAGCCGCGTGCGGGGTGACCCGCACGGGGCTGGGCGACGCCCAGACCCGCGTGCGGGGTGACCCGCACGGGGCCGGGCGGCACGCCCAGCCCGCGTGCGGGGTAGGCCGCAGGGCTGGGCGGCGCCCAGCCCCGCGTGCGGGGTGACCCGCACGGGGGCCGGACGCGCGCTCAACCCCACGTGTGGGGTTGCCCGTACGGAGCTGAGCACGCGCACGGCCCGCGTGCGGACGGGAGCCGCGAACCCGACTAGCGGTTCCCCCGCCTCTCGTCTTCATCCGGCTTTCTTGAGCGTCGCTTTTCTCCTCGCGGCAGGTGTGCGAAGGAGCCGAGCGGGAGTACCAGGACGCAGGGAGCGGAGCGTTGACGCCTACTAGCGACAGGTGGGTTGAGTGTGATATTTGGCATCGAACCACATTGATTGTTTAATTTAAATATTATATGTTACCGTTCACTTCAGTAATCATTATTCTAGATGCTACGGAGTATGCTACACATCGATAGTTACGTGGTCTCGTGTTTGATGCTTCAGCTACCGTCTTTCCTTCGACGATGCTAATAGTAGGGCAACATGAGTTTTACAACGCCTCTACCTTATTCTGATCATGCATCATGGTTACTGCTTTACTATTTCATATACATTGCGATTACTGCATTACTATTGCTCATATATTGTGGTACTGTGCTCGAGGCTGCAACACGTGCACCCGCGGTTTGGCCACCGTGAGGGGTGCACTTTTCCGGAAAAGAGGTCGTAGGACCCGTGTATACCCACGAGGTGACGTAGTGGGGCCCTTATTAGCTGTGGGGTTGATGGCGCCGAGGTGCGAGCGGAGCGACCCGCGGTTGAGTTGTCCGGCGCGGTCGCGTGCTGCAGGTACGGTATGGGCCGTCGGTAGTGGACCGACGCGGGCAGAGTATTACAGGATGCAGATATACAGGTTACCATTTCCCCCCCCCCCCAAAAGGGTGGTTGCTCCGGTTGTCCGCCACGGTTTGTTTTTATTATTCCCCCTGCACGGCATTTATTAGTCACTGACTTCCACTTCGTGACAGGGCCCAGGCGTAGGGGAGAGGTAGGTGGCGGTGAGGACGGGCGGACACAGCGGGACCCGTTGGAGACCCTGAACTTTATAACTTTCCTTTTCTTTTCAGCTTTTTCATTTATATTGTGGGCATGTGTGAGGTTCCCGATACCCTTGTGGGGTCGACGTAGATGTCGGTATTTGATTATCTGTTTATGCACTACCTTTCCCTTTATTTCCTACTGGCCATTTGAAAAGCGAAACAAAACAAAGAAAGATTGCGAAGAAAAAAACCGTTTTCAAAGTCTAAGTGTCGTGTGGGCACTGATTTCAAAACCTTGTGGATTTATGGATTGCAAAATGAGCTTTCAAAACTTGGGTGTCGTGTGGGCACCGTTTTCAAAACCCTGGGGTTATGCTGATTTCGAAACTCGTTTTCAAAACTTAAGTGCCGGGTGGGCACCTTTAAAAACCGTGGATTTATCCTTTCAAGTTGAAGTGGCCATGCGCTTAAATATTTAGAATACTGGTTGTATGTAATTGAATGTTGTGATTGAATGGTTATGTTTGCTTGGGAGATGTATTCAACCACACGCCGTGCACGTACAGGGGAGACCTCTGTCCGTTTGCAGAGAGATCCTGTATGTGCGGCGGGTCTGGGCACGCACCGAGGAAGAAAGAGACCTTTCAAAAAAAAAAAAAAAAAAAATGCCGTTTCCGCTAAAACAAACCCCCGGGCGTGACAGATTAAGATGGTATCAGAGACTTCATTCAATCACAACAGCTAGTGCCGACATCCGTGGGAATGCCTCACATACCTACGAATAAATGAAATGGGTGGGGCATAGGATTTAGAACGTGAGTGAACGGGGGGCGGGAGTTTGAATCTTTCCTCGCATAAAAGGGTACACTGGTTGTAGTTACTGTCTAATTTTGACCTTCTTGTGAGTGACAGATATGGCCCGTACAAGGTCATCGGCGGGGGACGCCGAGGCGGATGCGACAACGTCGACGGCCGCGGAGAACCAACTCCTGCGGCAACAATTGCGGGAAATGGCGGGGCAATTGGCTACCCTCACCGATCACGTACGCCAGATGACGCAGCAGCAGGCCGCACCTGTGACGGCCGCCCGGTCCCTCCGCCGGGGCCGACAGCACCGGCCGCGGCACCGCCGACAGCACCACCACCAGCGGCGACTACGGGGCCGGCGCCAGGGACAACTAGCCGGGTTATTCTGGAGGAAACGGTGGTCACGCCTACCCCTATCGCGGCTGCCGCCGCCACGAGTAGGAGGGGGGGTTGTGATGACCGAACGGGATCGAGTGCGGGCCAACTTGAAGGACTTTAAGAAGCACGACCCGCCCACGTTCGAAGGGGACACGACAGATCCGTGGGTCGTGGAGAACTGGGTGGGGTCAATGGAGAAACTCTTTGAGACTTACTTATGGAGGATCACGAGCGGGTTCCCCTAGCCGTCCATTGCTTGGAAGGGAATGCCCGCTTGTGGTGGAAGACGATACGCCCCGATCCTGCTAAGGGTACCGCTCTTCCGTCCTGGACAACTTTCAAGAAGGAGCTGTTCGAGGCCCTTCTTCACCAGCAGCGTCAAGAAAAAGTTGGAGGATGACCTAAACCACATTCAACAAGGGGACCGGACGGTCATGGAATATCAACGGGAATTCGTCCGACTAGTAAATTGCGTCCCGTTCGTCGCACGGGACGAGGCTCACAAGGCACACTCTTCGTCGATGGCCTGCGAAGCGACATCTTCGAGGTGGTGAACGCGGCTGGCCTGCATACCTTTCAGGGACGTGGTCGACAAGGCCACCACGGTGGAGCGGGGTTTCGCTGTGACCCGTGCCAGAAGGGAGGAACGCGGCGCGGCTAAGGGATCAGAAGCGACACCAGCAAGGCTGGGGGGAGGGTTCTTCCAGCGGGAGCCGACCCCCCCAAAGATATGGAGACCGCCGACAGGACCCGGGGCGCGCCAACAGGAGGGCCGAGGCCGTGGAATAGGCCTTGTGTCATTGCGGGGGAGGACACCTGACGGGAGAGTGCCCCCAAAGAGACACCATTTGTTTCAGGTGCGGCAAACGGGGGGCACTTCCGCCGCAACTGCCCCTTAGGCGGGGGATCGGCGCCCATGGGAGCACCTACGCCCAGGCCACCGCACTCAGGGCGGGGAAAAGCTCCTATGGCGTCGGCTTCCAGACCCCCCGCACCACGGCGGTGAGGAGGACCGGCAACCACAACCAGGCTGGAGGGTTTTTCTCAATGACCCGCCAAGGTACTGAGTCCACCGGAGGACGCTCTTGCAGGTACTACTTCCGTTTTGAATTCCCGTGCTAGAACTCTTTTCGATACCGGAGCAACGCACTCGTTCATTTCTCGTGATTTCGTTTTCATGCATAACCTCGAGGAGACACCCCTCCAAGCCTCCTTGACGGTGCAAACGGCGGGAGGGACTCTGGAGGCGACCAGTTTTGTGGCCGCCTGCCCGATTATGTTGGGACGGTTGGTCTGCCCTTGGGACTTGGCGGTGATCCCTTTGAAGGAGTACGACGTGGTGTGGGCATGGACTGGCTCACAAGGTACCAGGCACTCATTGATTGCGACAAGCGACAACTGCGGCTGCAAGAACCGGGCTTCCCCGAACATGTGTACATAATGGGCAAGAGCATCTCCTTCCCGCGGTTATTTCAGCGGCACGGGCCAGAAGACTGGTTGAGGGGGGGTGCGTGGCCTATCTAGCATCGGTGGATTTGGCTACTCGACCCTCGACGACACTTGCAGATATCCCAGTGGTGAGGGACTATCCTGACGTTTTCCCCGCGGAGTTGCCGGGGATGCCTCCGGAGAGGGAGGTGGAGTTCCCTATTGAGCTGCTGCCAGGCACGCAGCCTATTACGAAGGCCCTTACCGAATGGCCTTCGCGGAGCTGAAGGAGCTTAAGGCACAACTGGAAGATCTCTTGGACAAAGGGTTCATCCGAACCGAGTGTGTCACCCTGGGGCGCACCGGTACTCTTTGTACGGAAGAAAGATGAAGCCTGCGGCTCTGCATTGACTACAGAGGGATAAACAAAGTCACGGTGAAGAATAAGTACCCCCTACCCAGAATCGACGACCTCTTCGATCAGTTACGGGGAGCGACGGTCTTCTCCAAAAATTGACCTACAGTCGGGCTATCATCAACTCCGAGTTCGAAATGAAGATATCCCCAAGACCGCCTTCCGGACTCGATACGGCCACTACGAGTTCACGGTGATGCCTTTCGGGCTTACGAACGCCCCCGCTGTTTTCATGGACATGATGAACCGGATCTTCAGACCCTTCTTGGATCGGTTCGTGGTAGTCTTCATCGACGACATCCTGATTTACTCCACTACCGACGAGGAGCACGAGGACCATCTACGGACGATCCTGCAAACCCTCAGAGAGCAGAAGCTGTTCGCTAAACTCAAGAAGTGTGAATTCTGGCTGCGGGAAGTTGGCTTCCTAGGGCATGTGATCTCGGCACAGGGGATCGCTGTGGACCCCAAAAAGGTAGAAGCAGTGGTAGACTGGCGGCCGCCGACGTCGGTGACAGAAGTACGAAGTTTTCTAGGGCTGGCAGGATACTACCGGCGTTTCGTTGAGGGTTTCGCAAAGATCGCTACCCCTTTAAACCGATTGACCAGAAAAGGCGAGAAGTTCATATGGACGGCCAAGTGCCAGGAGAGTTTTAGGAACTCAAGAAGAGATTAACTAAGGCACCAATACTGGTGCTGCCGACGCCCGGAGAGGATTATGAAGTGTACTGCGACGCGTCAAGGATCGGTCTTGGAGGTGTTCTGATGCAACAGGGGAAGGTGATCGCCTACGCGTCCAGGCAGCTGAAGGACTACGAAAGGAACTACCCGATACACGACTTGGAATTGGCCGCCGTGGTCTTCGTTTTGAAACTGTGGAGGCATTACCTCTTCGGAGTCCACTGCAACGTTTTCTCAGATCATCAAAGTCTTAAGTACATCTTTACCCAAAAAGAGTTAAACTTGCGGCAGAGACGGTGGCTCGAGTTGCTGAAGGATTACGACTTGACGATCCAATATCACCCCGGGAAGGCAAATGTGGTGGCAGACGCACTGAGCAGAAAAGGGCATCGGGACGGGGCGTCGGAGAGCGCGCTGACAAAGCAGGACCACCTGATCGCGGAGTTCGCGCGAATGCAGTTGGAGGTGGTGCCTGCGGGCACAGTTCTGCAACTCCTAGCCTTGGTGGTCAAGCCGACGCTATTCGAGAAGATCCAGGAGGGACAGCAGACCGATCTGCACCTACAGCGCTTACGAGACAAGATTCCCCAGGGTCAAGAGATTGACTTTGCGGTGAAAGACGACGGCACCCTATGTTTCCGCGGGCGGGTCTGTGTGCCGGATTCACCAGAGTTGAAGAATGAAATCTTAGCGGAGGCACATCGAGTCCCTTATGCGGCACACCCGGGGGGCACGAAGATGTACAGGGATCTCAAACAGACGTTCTGGTGGCCTAAGTTAAAAGAAGACGTGACGCGATACGTAGCCCACTGCCTAGTATGTCATCAGATAAAGGCCGAACACCAGCGACCAGCAGGGAAGCTACAGCCCTTACCGGTACCAGAGTGGAAATGGGACCAGATCACCATGGATTTTGTCACTGGATTCCCACGTTCACAACAGGGCCACGACGCGATCTGGGTTGTAGTTGACCGGTTAACCAAGTCAGCACACTTCCTACCAATTCACACCACTTGGACCCGCGAACGGCTAGCTCAAGTCTACATCAGCGAGATCGTGAGACTACATGGGGTACCGGCATCGATCACCTCGGACAGAGACACGCGCTTTGTCTCGAAGTTTTGGCAAAGTCTCCAGCAGGCCATGGGGACCAGATTACATTTCAGCACCGCCTTCCACCCTCAGACGGACGGACAGTCAGAGCGCACGATACAAACCCTAGAAGACCTGCTTCGCGCCTGTGTGCTTGATTGGGGAATCGGTTGGTCACGCTACCTACCTCTCGTGGAATTTGCCTACAACAACAGCTACCAGGCCAGCATTCAGATGGCGCCCTACGAAGCACTGTATGGAAGGCGCTGCCGATCCCCGATCTGCTGGGATGACTTGGGAGAGCGGAAACTTTTGGGACCCGACTTAGTGGAAGAAACTGAAGAGAAAGTGCGCCTTATCAGACAGCGCTTGCTGACCGCCCAGAGTCGACAGAAGAGTTACGCAGACCAGAGGCGCCGGGACTTGGAGTTTCAAGTGGGGGAACATGTGTTTTTGCGGGTCTCGCCATCCAGAGGAATCAGGCGTTTCGGGCTAAGGGGCAAGCTGAGCCCACGGTTTGTGGGGCCATTTGAGATTCTAGAGCGTATCGGCCCAGTAGCTTACCGCCTCGCCCTACCACCAAACCTCGACCGAGTCCACGATGTGTTCCACGTATCAATGCTTCGGAAATATCTCCCCGACCCATCACATGTCCTGGACACCTCTGCACTCGAACTTAAGGAGGACCTGAGCTTCGAAGAAACCCCAGTGAAGATCCTGGCAAGGGAAACAAAATCACTACGAAATCGGGCTATCCCCTACGTGAAAGTACATTGGAGCAACCATGAAGAGCGAGAAGCCACTTGGGAACTGGAATCCAAGATGAGGGAGTGCTACCCCGACCTTTTCACTCCTATCCGGGTTTGAGTTTCGAGGACGAAACTCGTTGTTAGAGGTGAGTGGTGTAATAGCCACGGGTTTTCGAACCGCTTTTAGGCAAAGGGGTCCGGGGGTTTGATCTTCTTTTGTCATTCTGGGCAGGCCGTCGGGGGCTCGCGGGCATTTTTTTTGAGAATAAAGCTCGCGAAACGGAGGCCGGCGGCGCGATCGGATCGGATTTCCGACCCCGGAAGCTCCCGGAATAAATTTTCGAAGTTGCTGCGGTTCGGGTGTCCGGCACGTCCCTTTTGAGGTAAACCAGACCCGGATTTAACGATATTTTTTGATTCAAGCTAGTTAATTCTTTCGCACCGGCTCAGTCTAATTTTCTGTAAATTTTCGGGATCCGACATAAATTAATTTAATTTATTTCGTTCTATCTATCCGGGTTAAATTGGGGCTAGGTTAGCATTTGGAGTTGGACGCGGGTTGGGCTCGATCGTACCAAAACAGCTAATTAATTGGGGGTTTGAGAGGTGAGGGTTGGGAACCCCTTCTCAGTCTGCTACCCCTTTGGCACGCACGACCCGAGCGAAGACGGTCGAGGAGAGGGGAGAACGCCGCATCCCCACCACCACCACACCGGACCTACGAGAACGGACGATCCCCTCTTCCCAAACCTTCGTCGTCCTCATCAAGGTGAGACGGGAATTTAGTTTCTTTTTCCTCGTGTTGAGTTCTTGATCATCTTGACCGGAAGGGGTGAGGCACAGGCGGCGGATTTCCCGGAATCCGCCGCACGTGCGAAGAAACCCCCCCCCCATCCGGCGCCCTCATGCGACCCGCACGGGCCAGGCGGCGCCCAGCCCCCCCCCCGCGTGCGGGATGACCCGCACGGGGCCGGGCGCACGCCCAGCCGCGTGCGGGATGACCCGCACGGGGCCGGGCGGCGCCCAGCCCCCGCGTGCGGGATGGCCCGCACGGGGCCGGGCGCACGCCCAGCCGCGTGCGGGGTGACCCGCACGGGGCTGGGCGACGCCCAGACCCGCGTGCGGGGTGACCCGCACGGGGCCGGGCGGCACGCCCAGCCCGCGTGCGGGGTAGGCCGCAGGGCTGGGCGGCGCCCAGCCCCGCGTGCGGGGTGACCCGCACGGGGCCGGACGCGCGCTCAACCCCACGTGTGGGGTTGCCCGTACGGAGCTGAGCACGCGCACGGCCCGCGTGCGGACGGGGAGCCGCGAACCCGACGAGCGGTTCCCCCGCCTCTCGTCTTCATCCGCGTCTGAGCGTCGCTTTTCTCCTCGCGGCAGGTGTGCGAAGGAGCCGAGCGGGAGTACCAGGACGCGAGGGAGCGGAGCGTTGACGCCTACTAGCGACAGGTGGGTTGAGTGTGATATTGGCATCGAACCACATTGATTGTTTTAATTTAAATATTATATGTTACCGTTCACTTCAGTAATCATTATTCTAGATGCTACGGATTATTGCTACACATCGATAGTTACGTGGTCTCGTGTTTTGATGCTTCAGCTACCGTCTTTCCTTCGACTATGCTAATAGTAGGGCAACATGAGTTTACACGCCTCTACCTTATTCTGATTCATGCATCATGGTTACTGCTTTACTATTTCATATACATTGCGATTACTGCATTACTATTGCTCATATATTGTGGTTACTGTGCTCGAGGCTGCAACACGTGCACCCGCGGTTTGGCCACCGTGAGGGGTGCACTTTTCCGGAAAAGAGGTCGTAGGACCCGTGTATACCCACGAGGTGACGTAGTGGGGCCCCTTATTAGCTGTGGGGTTGAGGCGCCGAGGTGCGAGCGGAGCGACCCGCCGGTTTAGTTGTCCGGCGCGGTCGCGGTGCTGCAGGTACGGTATGGGCCGTCGGTAGTGGACCGACGCGGCAGAGTATTACAGGATGCAGATATACAGGTTACCATTTTTCCCCCCCCCCAAAAGGGTGGTTGCTCCGGTTGTCGCCACGGTTTGTTTTTATTATTCCCCCTGCACGGCATTTATTAGTCACTGACTTCCCACTTCGTGACAGGGCCCAGGCGAGGGGAGAGGTAGGTGGCGGTGAGGACGGGGCGGACACAGCGGGACCGTTGGAGACCCTGAACTTTATACTTTCCTTTTCTTTTCAGCTTTTCATTTATATTGTGGGCATGTGTGAGGTTCCCGATACCCTTGTGGGGTCGACGTAGATGTCGGTATTTGATTATCTGTTTATGCACTACCTTTCCCTTTATTTCCTACTGGCCATTTGAAAAGCGAAACAAAAACAAAGAAAAGATTGCGAAAACCGTTTTCAAAGTCTAAGTGTCGTGTGGGCACTGATTTCAAAACCTTGTGGATTTATGGATTGCAAAATGAGCTTTCAAAACTTGGGTGTCGTGTGGGCACCGTTTTCAAAACCCTGGGGTTTATGCTGATTTCGAAACTCGTTTTCAAAACTTAAGTGCCGGGTGGGCACTCTTTAAAAACCGTGGATTTATCCTTTCAAGTTGAAGTGGCCATGCGCTTAAATATTTAGAATACTGGTTGTATGTAATTGAATGTTGTGATTGAATGGTTATGTTTGCTTGGGAGATGTATTCAACCACACGCCGTGCACGTACAGGGGAGACTCTGTCCGTTTGCAGAGAGATCCTGTATGTGCGGCGGGTCTGGGCACGCACCGGGGAAGAAAGAGACCTTTCAAAAAAAAAAAAAAAAAAAAATGCCGTTTCCGCTAAAACAAACCCCCGGGGCGTGACATTATACCAACCTTGGAATTTGACAGAGTCAAGTATTCCAAAAAGCATTTTATCTAATCAACTTGAAAAACCATGCTTGGTATACATGTGGTAGCTGCACACAGTACTCGGACGACCGAGGTGGTAGCTCTTTCCTCCATGTGGTGGTAGTTTTCACACTCCTCATTGGGATCTAATTCTTTCCACATCTTTCGAGCATAACAATTTTCATTAACTCCCCCTCAAATGGCTATCAATTATTTAAAACATAAAGTATTCAACCAGAAATTGATCTCGATTTCATACTTGACTTAATTGTCAAATAAGATAAAAACTAAACCAAGAGATCATTTGAGAGAGAAATTGACTTTGATCAAAACAAAGATGACTTAATTGACATAAATGATCATTGCATCAAATGAATTATTATGATATCCAAAGCATAATAAATTTCTAAATAAATGAAAGGATGCAATTAAAGTCAATAATACTAATGCTCAATTAATGTTCTATGTCTAAGCATAGATAATGAACAAAAACACAAAACAAAACCTAACTTAAGCAACGATTTCAAAAAGGAATTATTTCAAGGAAAGCATTCCAATTGCCTTACGCAAATGAATAAATCGTTTTTGATCCAAAGGTTTTGTTAAGATGTCAGCTAATTGATCCTCAGTTGAAATGTAAGAAATTTGAAGAATATTTGATTCAACTAGCTCTCTTAGAAAATGATATCTAAGTTTAATGTGTTTTGTTCTCGAGTGCAACACAGGATTTTTAGAAATATTTATAGCACTTGTGTTGTCACAAAGAATCGTTACCGAAGTTGCTGAAATTCGGAAGTCGCTCAACACACTTTTCATCCAAATGAGTTGGGTTGAACAACTACCCGCTGAAATATATTCCGCTTCAGCAGTCGAGAGTGCAATGCAGTTTTGCTTTTTACTATGCCATGCAACAAGGCAATGGCCAAGATAAAAACATGCACCACTCGTACTCTTCCGATCATCCACAGATCCTGCCCAATCGGCATCTGAATATCCTATAATGTCAAGCGTTGTTCCCATAGGATACCAAATTCCGAAATTCAAAGTTCCTTTGATGTACCGGATGATCCTTTTCACCGCTTTCAGGTGAACCTTCTTTGATGCTGATTGATATCTAGCGCAGATCCCAACACTAAAGGATATATCCGGGCGACTAGCCGTGAGATAGAGTAGACTTCCTATCATGCTGCGATAAAGCTTCTCATCTACACTCTCACTAAGAGATTCACTTCCTAATCCCTTATTGCTAGTTCCCATAGGAGTCGGATGTTACGGAATTTGAGTTGGCGTATTTCGTGAATTCGGTTAAGTCTTGAAGATTGAAGATAAAGAAAGTTGGATCATTTAACTCAATCTCAAGAAAGAAGAATTCAAAAGGATCAGGTATGTTTAACTAATTATTTTTGGTGATCCGAATACTTCTTATAGTATAGAAACACTTGGATGAATTTTTAATTGCATAAAAATCAAAAACTGGACATGGGACATGTTCAGGATCCGGATCAGATTTTCCAATCCGGATCCCGAAGGGTGTTCGTTCATACGCAGCTTCAATCCGGATCGCAGCCTCCTTTGATCCGGATCCCGAACACTGGTTTTACCATGTTTTATGAACGATCCGGATCAGGCTTTTCAATCCGGATCCCGAACGTTGGTGTTTGGTGAATGTGTATGAACGATCCGGATCAGGCATTTCGATCCGGATCCCGAACCCTTGTTTTTCTAGAAACTGTTTGTCTCGCTCCTGCAATCCGGATCGCCGAACTCCGATCCGGATGGCCGTCCAGAAAAATTCCAGAAAAAGGTTAGTTTTTTATTCTTATTCTCTTCCAATGGTTTCTAACCTATAAATAGACCCTTTAATTCATTTTCTAGGGTAAGCCGCATAACCCACGAAAAAGAAAAAAGGCGGCCGAAAAAGATAGATCCACACAAATAGAGAAGAAAGGAAATACTAGATCTAATCTTATGTTTCTTCCTCTATATTGATTGATTTGATTCTAGGTTTTCTTACTCAGATTTTGAGTAGAATCAAATCAATGAATACTTAGATGGTATTTCCGATCTATTTCTAATCTAAGTATTCGGCGGATCATCACCACCCAAAAACAACGATTTCCCCAAAATCGGCGCGTGGACTCGCATGGCCTTGTGGATTCAAGGTGCTACCGCTCTCGTGGATTCGGAGCGAGGTACGTTCGTGGATTCGAAGCGTGCTACTGGGTGAAGACCGTGGATTCGGTCAGACGTTGTGGAGTCGACGTTGGACGTCGTGGATTCGACGTTGGACGCAGATCGTGGATTCGAGAAGCGTTGCGGAGCGAGCGGAGAAGATCGACTAGGAGCGTATGGAAAAAGGTTGAGTCGTCTGTGAGTACGGTATATCACCTTTGTACGTGTTATAATTCTAGTGGATTTCACCGTGTTATCGGTCCCGTGGTTTTTTACTCCGGTTTGGAGTTTTCCACGTAAAAATCTCTGCGTGTTATTTATTTTTCCGCATTGGGTTTTATATCGCAAAGATTTTTGAGTGTTTATTGTTTACACCTATTCACCCCCCACTAGGTGTTTTTTCCCCTATTTAGATCCATTTATATATAACCCAACAAGTGGTATCGGAGCGGGAATAGGGTTGTAAACAATGGTTGAAGGTGGAAACATCAACAGACCTCCGTTCTTCGATGGAACAAATTATGCGTACTGGAAAGTACGAATGAAAGCCTTTTTAATGTCCATCGACGAACGGGTGTGGCAATCAATTGAATTAGGATGGACTAATCCAACTAAAATTCTTGCTGATGTTCGCACCATCAAACCTAGGTCGAAATGGACCAAGGAAGAGATAGATTCTTCTTCTTACAATGGCAAAGGGATTAACGCCTTATTTAATGCCTTGTCGCAAACAGAGTTCTCTCGCATCTCAGCATGTGAGACTGCGAAAGAAATCTGGGATGTTCTTCAAGTTACGCATGAGGGAACTAACCTTGTGAAGATTCAGAAACTGCAAATGCTTACGAGCAAGTTTGACTCTATTTTCATGGCAGAAAATGAATCGTTCACAGACTATTACACACGATTGTAAGATATCGTAAACTCATGTGCTAACTTGGGAGAGAAGATTCCAGAATTTAAAGTTGTAAGAAAAATATTAAGAACTCTTCCTGAAAGATTTCGATCCAAGGTTACGGCCATTGAAACTATTAAACACCCGGACGAAATCCGTGTAGAAGAATTAGTTGGTTCATTACAAACATATGAAATGACATTTCCTACTAACAATTCTTCTGGAAAAGCATCTACTTCTAAGTCTTCAGGTTATGCTTTGAAAACAACAAAAGAAGAAGACGCGGATTCATCCTCCTCAGACGATGATGAAAACCTATCTATGGAGGACTTTGAAAAGCAGCTTGCTCTCTTGACAAGAAGATTTCGCCGAAACTTTCGAAGGGGTAACTCAAGCAAAACTCCATCCTTCATAAAGTCGAGGAAAGGCAAAGGTTCTTCAAGTTTCAAACCAAGAAAGCAAGAGGGTTTTTCTAAGGATAAGAAAAGCTCAGAAGGACAAGTCCAATGCTTCAAGTGCCGAGGGTACGGCCATATCTCAACGGAGTGTCCTAATAAGAATCAGTCAAAGAAGAAAGCGATGCAAGCCGTCACTTGGGATGACACCTCATCGTCAAATGAGTCATCGTCAAGTGATGAAGAAGATAACGCAACAGCGTTCCACGCGTCCACATCTTCACCCTTCATGTGCTTAATGGCTAGTACATCCGAGTCGTTGTCCTCCTCCCGTGTTGAAAAGAATGCAACGGACGATGAATCGGATGATTCGGAAGGTGAAGATTTTGCTCTAGCCTATCACAGACTTTTGAGGGATTCAAAGAAACTGGCTAAGCAAAACAAGGGGTTGAGAGGGAGATTGCAGGATCTTGAAGAAGAAGTAAAAAGGGTAACTTCTCTCTCGACCGATCTTGAAGTGGAAAGGGATAATCTGATAAAAGCAAATGCTTCACTTCAAGAGTCCAATGAGCATTTCGAGTAGAATTATGTAGATATGGTGAAGAAAGCGAATTATTTCTTGAAGCTCAACGGCGAGGCTCGACAGGAAAAATTGGAAATGACAAAGACCATTTTCCAACTCAGGGATGACTTACAGCGATTTTCATCAGGAAGGAGTAAGTTGGATAGACTTCTTGGTCTTGGTCAAACAAACAAATTCGGCCTCGGATACAATCGAACTGAAGATAATTTTAGTTCGGTTGGGACAGTCTTTGTGCCCCAGTCGGTATCTCCTCCTCCGACACCGGAATTAACGACAAGCAACGACAACAAGCCTACTTCATCCTCCTCGGGATCGTCAAGCATCAAGGTATGTTTTCGTTGTGGTATTGCAGGGCACATAAGAAGAAATTGCAAGATGGGAGTCAAACGCTCAACTCAAGCACCTCTTGCAACGACTATCAAAAGGGCGATTCCTCGGAAATCAAATACAAATTATTCGAAGGAAAAGAGCCTCGGTAGTTCATCAAACAAGATGACGACGTCAAGGAAAAGCGATGGATCAAACAAGACGCTTTCACCAAAGGTATCAACTTCACAATCATTTCCGACGCACACCAAATCTCGAAAGGTTTGGGTACGCAAAGGTGAAATCTTCCCTTGTCTTGTTACAAATATTTCGTTGCATGCGTATGATAATTCGTCTTGGTATTTGGATAGCGGGTGTTCCCGTCATATGACCGGTGACAAAAAACTGTTTTCAAACTTTTGAGAAAAGCTCCGGAGGACTTGTTGTTTTCGGAGACGGTCGGTCTTCCAAGATTGTTGGAAATGGAACAGTAGCTATTCCAGATGGCCCAATTCTAAATAATGTGTTATTTGTTGATGGCCTAAAGACTAACCTCATTAGTATAAGTCAACTTTGTGACAATGGTTTCTCAGTTAACTTTTCTTCTGTAGAATGTGTTGTAACTGACATGGACCATGTTTTCTTTTTGAAAGGGGTTAGATCTCAAAATAATTGCTATGTTGTTTCAAACAAAATTTCTGAAAAATGTAACCTAATTTCTTTGGATAATGAAACACTTTGGCATGAAAGACTAGGTCATATCAATTTTAAAGAACTAGCAAAGATTTCAAACAAAGACGTGGTTAAGGGGGTTCCTAAACTTTTATTTAAAAACAACATTGTGTGTGGAGGTTGTCTTAAGGGAAAACAATCAAGGGCTGCACACAAGAATCTGAACCACATTGGTACCAAACGGCCCTTGGAATTATTGCACATGGATTTAATGGGGCCGACCCGTCAACCATCTTTGGGAGGTAAATGGTATATTTTCTTATTGGTTGATGATTTCTCTAGGTTTTCATGGGTAGCATTTTTAAAAGAGAAAGCTGATACGTTTGATTCTTTTCATGAGATTTGCCATCGTATTATGATTGAAAAGAATGAAAAGATCATTCGTGTTAGAAGTGATAGAGGTGGAGAATTCATTAATTCTAAATTCATTGATTTTTGCACTTCCAACGGCATTAAACATGAATTCTCAGCACCCTATACACCTCAGCAGAATGGTGTTGTTGAGCGCAAAAACAGGGTTGTTCAAGAGATGGCGCGTGTGATGCTTCATAGCCGGAATTTACCGCTATATTTTTGGGCTGAAGCTGTGAACACCGCTGTTCATGTAATTAATCGAGTGTATTTGCGCTCAGGAACTTTAAATACACCATATGAGCTGTGGTTTAGTAGAAAACCGGATATCAAATATTTTCGTATCTTTGGGAGTCGATGTTATATTTTGCGTGATCGCGAAAAACTTGGTAAGTTCGACTCTCGAAGTGACGAAGGGATCTTTATGGGTTATTCTACAAATAGCAGAGCATATCGGGTATTTAACTTGGAATCTAAAACTTTGGTTGTGAGGACCTGGATCCCCACGACGAGATTACTGGATCATCTACAGCTCCCTGAGGCCTATGTGGCGTGTTGGTGGGATTTGTGCCCCAATTGGACATTAGTGTTGGGCTCTGTGTGTTTAATGGATCACGTGGGTGATCATTGGACTCCGTCGGATCGTTAGAAGTGGTTTCGCGCGAAGTGGATATTAAATTTGGACTCAGCGCGAAGTTTGGACCAAGGATTACCTTTCCGGATGCCTTCGGCAAATTTTGGAGTTGGAATTTGGCGAAATGGACATCAAATTCGGATTCAGCGCGCGAAAACGGTTAAAACGGACTACCCACTTGTCATTTTTGAGCACCGGACACTGTTCACGCCGGAACAGTGTTTCCGGCGGCGGCGGCAGCGGCGGAGCGGCCGCAGGCAGCGCGGCGGACGGAGGCGCGGGCCGCCCGGTCCACGCGGCAGGCGTGCACCGGGGGCTGGACGCGTGGCGGCTCAGGAGTGGGCCGGCCCGCGGGGCGCGGTCTACGGAGAGTGCGGGGCGCATGGTGCACCGGGGGATGGACACGTGGCATCATCCTAGAGGAGGGTTCACGGTGGTTGGTCTACGCAGTATTCGGGATGGCTCATGGTTTACGGTGCACCGGGCTGGGACACGTGGCAGGTTTGTATTGGTTCGGTCCACACGATTTCGTGCACCGGGTTCACTAGGCAGTGGCCTGACACGTGGCGTTCCCCGATTGGTGGGTCTACTGTGCGCGGCAGGGTGGCAGGCGGCGGCGTCAGGCGCACGTGGGCGCGGTCGGGCGGATTCCCGCGCTTGGGGAGGACACGTGTCGGCGTCTGGGGGCGCCACGTGTCGCGCGGGGAGCGGCTGGTGTTGCTGTCGCCTGTTTGGAGGGCGACGTGGAGGCCCAGGACGGATTCGGGCGGCTACAGTGTTTGCGCGCGGGGATTTCGGGCTGCTACAGTGCGCGCCCGAAAATCCCCTGCGCCCGGAAATGGGGACAAATCCGGTATTTCTTCAATTGTTTCCTGCAGCCTATAAAAGCGATCCGAGCTCCCTTTCTTCCCCTTTTTTCGCCATTTCCGAGCCTCATCTCGCCTGGGTGCCTTCAGCAAAGATGATCCCCGAGTTTGGATGCATCTTTCTGCAAAGTTTTGGGATTTTTGGTGGCACGCTTATCGAGGTTTCTATTTTTACGGCGCGGCACGATGCTCGTTCGTTTGTGGTCTTCTTCGTCGCGTTTTGGTGCGAGGACTCCCCCGGCCTACCCCGAGCACCTTTTTCAGTGATTCTTGCGCCGTTGGCTTCACGACAGGTAGGGCTATGTTTCCCATGTTTACTGGTTTTTCCCATTCTGAGTTTTTCATGGGTCTTTCGGATCATCTTGTAACCCCTTTTTCTGGGCGGAGTTCTGGGACAGCGGCGCGGTGTTTTGGTGATATCTTCGCGCACAGGCATCGGATTGGGGCGATTCAAGAGGCGATTTGCATCTACACATCACGAGGAATATGCCCAAATTTTATTGGAATTTTCTGAATATTTCTCGAAGGTGAAGATTATCTGTGAACAGTAATTGTTGCTACAGTTTTTGAGTGTAGTTTGATTCGGGGTGGTTCCCTTGTCGGAATTGTTTCTCAGTGTAGGAAGCTCGGAATTGGACGTGCAGGTACTCGTTTCGAAGGTATCGACGCGAGGATTACTGTGGTATTTTTATTGGATTTTTCTGGGCACTTGCAGCAGGTGAAATATGCGCGGCTTTGGGACTGATTTTCAGATGGTGTATGTTTGGTTGATTTTGGAATAAAAGTGTAATGTTAAGCCTTATTGTTGTACTCAGGGGTGTTTTCAGCTGTTTGGAGCCAAGGCTTGCGCGACTTGTACCGAGGGTGTTTTGTTGGCAGATTTTGGACCGCGGGCGTCTACCCACTTCACCGACTTCAGGTTTGCCTTGGGTTAAGCGCTTCAGGTGGGTGAGCTTATTATCAGTAATTGTTTAAGGCAATGTTTATGTTGTGGCAAGTATAAGTCCACTTGTGGGGATGTCACCCCTCTATGACCGATGCACGCATGTGTAGGGTACATAGTTTATATTGGTAAGTAGGTAAGCTTGTTATTGATATTGGTATGAATGATTGCAAGAATAGTATTTATGAGGTATACTGAGGACTTGCATGACTTGGACATCTGTGTGATGACTAGTGTAAGCTTACCTAGGATAATGTTACCCTATGAAATTATATAACATGCCATGTTAGCACATAGCCTTTCTTGTGGTTGGATTATGATTTGGGACAGGATTTCGTAGCTATGTGCAGATTTGTACTCTGAGGAGTTATTATGATCATTCTATTAATGAACCCTGAGTTGTGGACAGATCTAGTTTTGGGATTCCGGCATGTTGCTTATTCCTAAGGAACTATTATTATGCTTTAGCCCCCTTTTATTTCCTTGAGGACAATTGCATGCTTGTATGGTCATGTAGTTAGGCCATCTTTTACTGCTGCACTACTTATTGGAACTTGACTTAGGAGAAACCATGCTTTTCTTTCCTCCTTCTTGTTAGTCAGGTGGTCAGTGTTGCTCGGGTTCGAGCAGGGGGTTTGGGTAGTGTATATTCGGGACATCGTGTCTGGGCAGGTTGGTTTAGTTGTGGGGCTTTGCGGCAACCGCGGATATTGGGCGGTTGACCGGGTGTTTCTCTATGCACCTGATTGGGTATCAGTTTCTTTAGTGGATGGAGTTTCCCACTTATCGTTTAGTGCATCCGATTGAGGTCGGGTCTTTCCTTAGTGGTTGAGCTTTCCCACTCTGATCAGAGTCGTGATCTAGTCCTGCGACATTGAGACACTTGACAGAGATACTTGTTACTGAGATGTACTTTACTCGTGTGGGTCGCTCCCCTCGAGTGCCACTCCGGAGGTAGGCTTGACCGAGCCGTGTGCCGGTCTGTTACTGATATTTTGACCGAGCCGTGTGCCGGTCCGTTACCTATCTTGAGATCGAGCCGTGTGCCGATCAGTTACTGAGTTCGACAGCAGAGCAGGCAGTACCGGGTGTCATACCGGTTCATTTGATTGGGTTTATTTCGGTCAGATACTTTTATTGTTACACTCGTGCCTGGGGGCCGAGTGCAGACTGGTAGTTGAGTTTAGATCAGTGCTAGTATTGTTGAGAGCCGTCTGGTTGACGGTGGTCCCGTGTTGTTGCGAGTACTTTGACCGCTGTGTGAGAGGTTGAGCATCTTGATTCTATCCGTTCTGAGAGAGAGAGTGGATTTTGACCATAACCTGCATGTTTCTCTCCTCGTTAGCGAGCTTGTCCGTTTGGACGCCCTACGTAATTCCTGCCCGTCAGCGGGAGGTGGTTGTAGGTGGGCGCAGGTTTGACTGGACCAGATGTGGCAGTCAGTTCGATTGGGTCGGTGGTGCACTTCATGTGCTAGTGGTTGCATACCACTGTTTGGTTCTCCCCCTTTTTGCCTTTAGTTAGGGGCAGGATAGCTGTTGAGAGTTTCCAGCGTACTCATTTCAGTCTTATGACTTGGGTTAGTTTTTGTCTCTTGAGGACTTGGTGAGCAGACCGTCGGGTCTGGCGGTGGTACCCGCTGAGAACTCCCTTTTTGGAGTAGTTCTCACACCCTTTGGGGGTTTCCCCCTTTTTCTCTCCTCTTCTTTGTTTTGCAGAGTCTTAGCAGGTGTTGCCGACTCTGCGGTTGTTGATCGTGGCGAGGGAGTCGCGAGCTAGATCCCTACCCGGCGTTGGAGAGTAGCGGTACCCTCCTGAGGAGATCATCAGTAGATTAGCGGTTTCTTTTCCTCTTTTGAGAGACTTGTAGTGAGGATATTTTGTATTGAGAGACTGTACACTGTTGTATATATATTGGAGTTACCTCCCGGTTGGGTTTAGAGCTTGTACTCGAGGATTTGTATTATTATTATTTTGGGAGGCAGACAGTGTTGTTTATTTCCAGTTGTACAGTGATTGATTTTAGTTACAGCAGATTTTTATTTATAGCTCTGATATCTGTTTAGTTATAGTACTTTTCTTGCAGGTAGGACGCTTCGCCTATGCTGGTTGGCATAGGTGGCGGATCTGTTTGGCGGGCCCGGGTCACAGTTTCGACCCCGGGGCGTGACAGATTAGAGTGGTATCAGAGCCTAGGTTGTAGGTCATGGTGGACTTAGAAACCCTAGGCTTTTGGTTTGACCCTTGGTTGACTTTGTGAGAGTCGTGATTTTTGCGAGAGTCCTGATTGAGTTTTATACCTCTCCCGAGGGACGGGAGGAGTGATTGGCATGTTTATTCTCCTAAGTGATTATGTTGGCTGCAGACAACATAATGCTGTGGAACGGGTGACATGCTTTAGACTTTCGCTGGATTGGGTCGAGTGTTGTTGTGTACTGTTTTGTTGTTTCGTCGTGGCGAGCGGTGTCTCCCCGACGCTGGGTTTTGACCCGTGTGCATCCTGTCATAGCAGTTGAGCTTGAGCAGTTGGTTTTGGGCCGGATACCCGGATTGAGGTCAGAGAACCCCGGACCCAGATGACAGGATTGTCTGAGGCTTGTCAGCGGCTGAGGGAGCAGCTGGTCTTGGTGACGCAGTTGCCGGAGCACTGAGTAGCCCCCCTCTGTGCCAAGGTTTAGTGTCGAGGCACCGAGGCAGGGTGGATGGTTGACAGCTGGTGAGCTGTGGGACATGATCGACCTATTGAGCCATATTTGGCAGATGAACCACCCCGACTCGTAAGATTGAGTTTAGAGCCCTTGGAGGCAGAGTCGCGGCTGGTGGTGATGGAGTGATTAATTGAGAGCCTCCCTGTGCTTGTGAGTGTATGCAGTTGTTGAACTGCGCGCTCCAGATTCGAGGGACGAGGCGCATAGGATATATGAGACTGGGAGTGGATTGCGCCAGGGCACCTTTCTGTTATTCAGTCCCTCCATTGTAGATTTAGACGCCTCGATGGAGCAGGCACAGTGTATGGAGCGCGGCATTGCAGTTCCTTTGGATAGGGAACTGCCGCCAGAGGTGAGTTCTGGATTTTGGCGCTTGGCGCCGGATGATGGAGGACAGATCGGCCGGCAGGGGCATGACTAATTTTCTTTTCTTGGATGACGAATTCCCGAGATGTCAGAGGTCGAGTGGACCCCGAAGGCGACATCAGTATTTTATCAGAGCGGCGCAGCGATAGCGTGGATTTGTTATCTGCGGAGGACCTTATTCGTCGCCTCATTGTGATCAGAGACAGAGGTCGTGCTTCCTAGTGATAGCCCTGATTTTCAGGCAGATTGAGCGACAACCACTTGCTTTGAGCGGATGAATCTGTGCCGCCCGGTTGGAGGGCGCCACGGTAGTGGATTGAGTGTCGCAGGTGGGATTTCACCACGGTAGTCGGAGTTAGAGCATGCTCCACTCTTACATGGGTTAGAGGCAGATTTGTTACCACGTGCACTAGGGGTACAGGTTCCTGTTGTTGTTGTGCACGTGGAGGAGGCTTTTGGATCATGTCCAGTGCGGCCGAGACCGCGAGACACCGGCGGAGTTATTGGAAATTATAGCAATTAGGTGTTTTGACCTTATGCTTGAGATTGTTGGGCACTATGCCACAGGATGTTCGACTGCGGCAAAAGAGGACTTGATCTTCGGCAAGACAGGCAATTGGAGGCTTGCTCGTTGAGGTTGTTAGAGCACTCTGGTTTTAGCGACAGGGTGAGAGGTGCTTACGGCGGCACCGGGACTCAGAGATATCTCTGTTGCCTGCGAGATCCCGTGTGTGATTTCACCTTAGTTGTTGGTAATGCCGCCGGTTAGGGAGATAGAGATTGCGTTTGACGTGGTTCGAGGAACCGCGCCACCCGGGACGGCACCTCATTGGATATCGCCGGTAGAGCTGAGAGAGAGACTTGGCACTGTTGCAGGGTCCGATGGATCGAGGGGTCTGTTTGACCTAGTGCCACGTCGTTGGTATACTGTGGTGATGCCACGTCATTGATACACGAATGTGAGGGTCCTTTTATGGTATCCAGGACCTTATGATGGAATTATACTCCGGCAGTTGGTGGATGATGCGAGCACCCACTTGGAGTTAGACAGCCGAGGACTTCGCCTAGATGGCGTTTTGGACACGGTGGTGGCATTATGAGTTGTTAGCGAGGCCCAATGGAATGACGAATGCCCTGTGGACTTCAAGATATGAGGGATTGTATGTCCCAGTTGTACTTGGACGGACGGGGAGTGGTGTTTTCGGAGGATATTTTGATTCCCTCCCAGAGTGACTTGGAGCACGAGGAGCACTTTGTGGATGTGCTACCATGCCCGTGTGGATGAAGTGGTATGCCAAGTTATTGAGGTACAAGTTGTAACTGCAGAAGCATACCTTCTTGGGTCGCTTTGTTCGAGCCGTAGGGACGGCGGTGGAACCCGACCAAGTGGATGTCATTCAAGTTGACTGAGACCGATTTTCATTCTTGAGGTGAGAAGCTTCTAGACTTGGCGGTGCCGAGAGAGCATGGCCAATGGATAATGTGTCAGATATTAGCGCCAATGCTAGTGTTTCCTGTGTTGGGAGATGGAATTGTGTGTTTTGGTGATGCCTCCCATTGTGGCGGTAGAGTTACCGTGGGTGGATCTTCGGTCCACACTTCGTTAGTCCAACCCTGTGAGTGCTGTGGCAGGATGAAACACTGTTTTTGCAGGCAGCTTGGATTCCACAGTTGAGCCTTTCAGTACATCCTTTATTTCCAGCTTGGATTGTTATACCTGGGCATAGGCCATGCCTGCTTGGCTATCAGTTCTGATTACTCAGCATCTTGAGTGGGATTTTCGCGGATCGTTGTTGCTGGTTTGGGATTTTTGACCGCGAGTTTGAGCCTCCGCATTATGATCGCCTTTCGAGCCAGTTTTTCCTCCCGTTCACTGACGGTTTGGTCCCCGTCAGGGCATCCTTTCGACCCGTGGATCTGTTGGAGTTATGTTGGCTTGTTGAGTGTCCAACCGTGGCTTGAGATTGTGCCTCTTGAGGATCCCTTTTGAGGGTAGCTCGTGGTCGAGTAGGCCACTCGGGTGATTTTGGATCGGAAGTAACCGAGTGAGGACCCCAGCTTATTGGATCCTTTTCCTCATAGGATGAATCTGTGGGTATACTTCGGGTGGTCCTGGTTGAGAGGACACCAGGAGGTGGTTTGGGGCGTGTTGCGCTGTTGATTATTCTGTTTCCCCCGGCTCTTGATGGGGCCTCTGTTTTGTTTCACGTCTCAGCTCAGGAGTGTTTTGCTTTTGGATCCCTCGCCCGTGATTGACTTGCCCCTTCCGAGATCTGTGATTGTTGGAGTACGAGGGACGCCCGTTGCGATTTCTGGCTCGAGATATGAGAAAATCGCATGTCGGGCCATGCCGTACTTGTTGTTGTTGTTGCTGGGGAGTAATCACGGGGAGTGAGTGATGTTTCGGGAGCTGGAGGCGTTATTGACGAATACCTACCCGTGGTATGTGGGACCCTTGGGGGATTTGAGCTAGTTTCGAGGACGAAACTTTTCTTAGTGGGGGAGGATGTGAGGACCTGGATCCCCACGACGAGATTACTGGATCATCTACAGCTCCCTGAGGCCTATGTGGCGTGTTGGTGGGATTTGTGCCCCAATTGGACATTAGTGTTGGGCTCTGTGTGTTTAATGGATCACGTGGGTGATCATTGGACTCCGTCGGATCGTTAGAAGTGGTTTCGCGCGAAGTGGATATTAAATTTGGACTCAGCGCGAAGTTTGGACCAAGGATTACCTTTCCGGATGCCTTCGGCAAATTTTGGAGTTGGAATTTGGCGAAATGGACATCAAATTCGGATTCAGCGCGCGAAAACGGTTAAAACGGACTACCCACTTGTCATTTTTGAGCACCGGACACTGTTCACGCCGGAACAGTGTTTCCGGCGGCGGCGGCAGCGGCGGAGCGGCCGCAGGCAGCGCGGCGGACGGAGGCGCGGGCCGCCCGGTCCACGCGGCAGGCGTGCACCGGGGGCTGGACGCGTGGCGGCTCAGGAGTGGGCCGGCCCGCGGGGCGCGGTCTACGGAGAGTGCGGGGCGCATGGTGCACCGGGGGATGGACACGTGGCATCATCCTAGAGGAGGGTTCACGGTGGTTGGTCTACGCAGTATTCGGGATGGCTCATGGTTTACGGTGCACCGGGCTGGGACACGTGGCAGGTTTGTATTGGTTCGGTCCACACGATTTCGTGCACCGGGTTCACTAGGCAGTGGCCTGACACGTGGCGTTCCCCGATTGGTGGGTCTACTGTGCGCGGCAGGGTGGCAGGCGGCGGCGTCAGGCGCACGTGGGCGCGGTCGGGCGGATTCCCGCGCTTGGGGAGGACACGTGTCGGCGTCTGGGGGCGCCACGTGTCGCGCGGGGAGCGGCTGGTGTTGCTGTCGCCTGTTTGGAGGGCGACGTGGAGGCCCAGGACGGATTCGGGCGGCTACAGTGTTTGCGCGCGGGGATTTCGGGCTGCTACAGTGCGCGCCCGAAAATCCCCTGCGCCCGGAAATGGGGACAAATCCGGTATTTCTTCAATTGTTTCCTGCAGCCTATAAAAGCGATCCGAGCTCCCTTTCTTCCCCTTTTTTCGCCATTTCCGAGCCTCATCTCGCCTGGGTGCCTTCAGCAAAGATGATCCCCGAGTTTGGATGCATCTTTCTGCAAAGTTTTGGGATTTTTGGTGGCACGCTTATCGAGGTTTCTATTTTTACGGCGCGGCGCGATGCTCGTTCGTTTGTGGTCTTCTTCGTCGCGTTTTGGTGCGAGGACTCCCCCGGCCTACCCCGAGCACCTTTTTCAGTGATTCTTGCGCCGTTGGCTTCACGACAGGTAGGGCTATGTTTCCCATGTTTACTGGTTTTTCCCATTCTGAGTTTTTCATGGGTCTTTCGGATCATCTTGTAACCCCTTTTTCTGGGCGGAGTTCTGGGACAGCGGCGCGGTGTTTTGGTGATATCTTCGCGCACAGGCATCGGATTGGGGCGATTCAAGAGGCGATTTGCATCTACACATCACGAGGAATATGCCCAAATTTTATTGGAATTTTCTGAATATTTCTCGAAGGTGAAGATTATCTGTGAACAGTAATTGTTGCTACAGTTTTTGAGTGTAGTTTGATTCGGGGTGGTTCCCTTGTCGGAATTGTTTCTCAGTGTAGGAAGCTCGGAATTGGACGTGCAGGTACTCGTTTCGAAGGTATCGACGCGAGGATTACTGTGGTATTTTTATTGGATTTTTCTGGGCACTTGCAGCAGGTGAAATATGCGCGGCTTTGGGACTGATTTTCAGATGGTGTATGTTTGGTTGATTTTGGAATAAAAGTGTAATGTTAAGCCTTATTGTTGTACTCAGGGGTGTTTTCAGCTGTTTGGAGCCAAGGCTTGCGCGACTTGTACCGAGGGTGTTTTGTTGGCAGATTTTGGACCGCGGGCGTCTACCCACTTCACCGACTTCAGGTTTGCCTTGGGTTAAGCGCTTCAGGTGGGTGAGCTTATTATCAGTAATTGTTTAAGGCAATGTTTATGTTGTGGCAAGTATAAGTCCACTTGTGGGGATGTCACCCCTCTATGACCGATGCACGCATGTGTAGGGTACATAGTTTATATTGGTAAGTAGGTAAGCTTGTTATTGATATTGGTATGAATGATTGCAAGAATAGTATTTATGAGGTATACTGAGGACTTGCATGACTTGGACATCTGTGTGATGACTAGTGTAAGCTTACCTAGGATAATGTTACCCTATGAAATTATATAACATGCCATGTTAGCACATAGCCTTTCTTGTGGTTGGATTATGATTTGGGACAGGATTTCGTAGCTATGTGCAGATTTGTACTCCGAGGAGTTATTATGATCATTCTATTAATGAACCCTGAGTTGTGGACAGATCTAGTTTTGGGATTCCGGCATGTTGCTTATTCCTAAGGAACTATTATTATGCTTTAGCCCCCTTTTATTTCTTTGAGGACAATTGCATGCTTGTATGGTCATGTAGTTAGGCCATCTTTTACTGCTGCACTACTTATTGGAACTTGACTTAGGAGAAACCATGCTTTTCTTTCCTCCTTCTTGTTAGTCAGGTGGTCAGTGTTGCTCGGGTTCGAGCAGGGGGTTTGGGTAGTGTATATTCGGGACATCGTGTCTGGGCAGGTTGGTTTAGTTGTGGGGCTTTGCGGCAACCGCGGATATTGGGCGGTTGACCGGGTGTTTCTCTATGCACCTGATTGGGTATCAGTTTCTTTAGTGGATGGAGTTTCCCACTTATCGTTTAGTGCATCCGATTGAGGTCGGGTCTTTCCTTAGTGGTTGAGCTTTCCCACTCTGATCAGAGTCGTGATCTAGTCCTGCGACATTGAGACACTTGACAGAGATACTTGTTACTGAGATGTACTTTACTCGTGTGGGTCGCTCCCCTCGAGTGCCACTCCGGAGGTAGGCTTGACCGAGCCGTGTGCCGGTCTGTTACTGATATTTTGACCGAGCCGTGTGCCGGTCCGTTACCTATCTTGAGATCGAGCCGTGTGCCGATCAGTTACTGAGTTCGACAGCAGAGCAGGCAGTACCGGGTGTCATACCGGTTCATTTGATTGGGTTTATTTCGGTCAGATACTTTTATTGTTACACTCGTGCCTGGGGGCCGAGTGCAGACTGGTAGTTGAGTTTAGATCAGTGCTAGTATTGTTGAGAGCCGTCTGGTTGACGGTGGTCCCGTGTTGTTGCGAGTACTTTGACCGCTGTGTGAGAGGTTGAGCATCTTGATTCTATCCGTTCTGAGAGAGAGAGTGGATTTTGACCATAACCTGCATGTTTCTCTCCTCGTTAGCGAGCTTGTCCGTTTGGACGCCCTACGTAATTCCTGCCCGTCAGCGGGAGGTGGTTGTAGGTGGGCGCAGGTTTGACTGGACCAGATGTGGCAGTCAGTTCGATTGGGTCGGTGGTGCACTTCATATGCTAGTGGTTGCATACCACTGTTTGGTTCTCCCCCTTTTTGCCTTTAGTTAGGGGCAGGATAGCTGTTGAGAGTTTCCAGCGTACTCATTTCAGTCTTATGACTTGGGTTAGTTTTTGTCTCTTGAGGACTTGGTGGGCAGACCGTCGGGTCTGGCGGTGGTACCCGCTGAGAACTCCCTTTTTGGAGTAGTTCTCACACCCTTTGGGGGTTTCCCCCTTTTTCTCTCCTCTTCTTTGTTTTGCAGAGTCTTAGCAGGTGTTGCCGACTCTGCGGTTGTTGATCGTGGCGAGGGAGTCGTGAGCTAGATCCCTACCCGGCGTTGGAGAGTAGCGGTACCCTCCTGAGGAGATCATCAGTAGATTAGCGGTTTCTTTTCCTCTTTTGAGAGACATGTAGTGAGGATATTTTGTATTGAGAGACTGTACACTGTTGTATATATATTGGAGTTACCTCCCGGTTGGGTTTAGAGCTTGTACTCGAGGATTTGTATTATTATTATTTTGGGAGGCAGACAGTGTTGTTTATTTCCAGTTGTACAGTGATTGATTTTAGTTACAGCAGATTTTTATTTATAGCTCTGATATCTGTTTAGTTATAGTACTTTTCTTGCAGGTAGGACGCTTCGCCTATGCTGGTTGGCATAGGTGGCGGATCTGTTTGGCGGGCCCGGGTCGCAGTTTCGACCCCGGGGCGTGACATTGGTAGAATCTATAAATGTTAAAGTAGATGAAGCTTTTCACTTTGCATCTGAAAAATCTACCCTCGATATCTCTGTTGATGATGATACTCCTTCTAATGCATCTTCAAGTTCATCTAATGTGCAGGAACTATCACATGTACCTCCGACTACTCCGTTACAGCAAACGTTACGCATCTCCAAGGATCATCCTGAATCAAACATTATTGGAGACCCACAAGAAGGAGTTAGAACTCGGAGACAGTTGGTTTGTGGATTCGCTTGTTACGTTTCCATGATCGAACCAAAGAATGTCGATGAAGCTCTTCAGGATGACTACTGGATTGAAGCAATGCAGGAAGAGCTCCATCAGTTTGAACAAAACAAAGTCTGAGAATTAACGGCGCCTCCGAAGCAACACAATGTGATCGGTACTAAATGGATTTTCAAGAACAAGAAAAATGAGGATGGTACCATCATCAGGAACAAAGCACGTTTAGTTTCTCAAGGCTACTCTCAAATAGAAGGTATAGACTTTGATGAAACGTTCGCCCCTGTAGCTAGACTCGAGTCCATTCGTATCTTATTTGCTATTGCTTGCCACTTTAAAATAAAACTCTTTCAAATGGACGTTAAGAGCGCGTTTTTAAATGGGTTTTTAAATGAGGAAGTTTATGTAGCTCAACCGAAAGGTTTTGTAGACTGTAAACTACCTAACCATGTTTTTCGTTTGAAAAAGGCTCTTTACGGTTTAAAACAAGCACCGCGAGCATGGTACGAAAGGTTGACAAAGCACCTTTTGGAAAAGGGCTATACTCGAGGGGGAGCAGATTGGACTCTCTTTGTGAAGCATTATCAGGATAACTTCATTGTTGCACAAATCTATGTCGATGACATTGTATTTGGAGCAACAAAGGACAATGATGCTTCTAAATTCGCAGAAACCATAGAAAGCGAATTTGACATGTCTATGATGGGCGAACTGACATACTTTCTTGGATTGCAAGTGAAACAAAATGGTGAAGGCATCCATCTGTGTCAATCCAAGTATGCAAAGGAGTTGGTAAAGAAATTCGGATTAGAAGATTCTAAAGATTTTCCTACTCCTATGGGAACTAGCAATAAGGGGTTAGGAAGTGAATCCCTTAGTGATAATGTAGACGAGAAACTCTATCGCAGCATGATTGGAAGTCTACTTTACCTCACAGCTAGTCGCCCGGATATATCCTTTAGTGTTGGGATTTGCGCGAGATATCAATCAGCACCAAAGGAGGATCACCTGAAAGTGGTGAAACGGATCATCCGGTACATCAAAGGAACCATTAATTTCAAAATTTGGTATCCTATGGGAACAAGTCTAGATATTATAGGATATTCAGATGCCGATTGGGCAGGATCAGTGGATGATCGGAAAAGTACGAGTGGTGCATGTTTTTATCTTGGCCACTGCCTTGTTGCATGGCATAGTAAAAAGCAAAACTGCATTGCACTCTCGACTGCCGAAGCGGAATATATCTCAGCGGGTAGTTGTTCAACTCAACTCATTCGGATTAAAAGCGTGTTGAGCGACTTCCGGATTTCAGCAACTTCGGTAACTGTTTTATGTGACATCACAAGTGCTATAAACATTTCAAAAAATCCTGTGTTGCACTCAAGAACAAAACACATTGAACTTAGATATCATTTTCTTAGAGAGCTAGTTGAATCAAATATCCTTCAAATTTCCTACATTTCAACTGAAGATCAATTAGCTGACTTTTTAACAAAACCTATGGATCAAAAACGTTTTATTCATTTGCGTAAAGCAATTGGAATGCTTTCCTTGAAATAACTTCTCTTTGAAACTTTTTTTTTGGTTAGGTTTTGTTTTTGTGTTTTTGTTCATTATCTATGCTTAGACATAGAACATTAATTGAGCATTAGTTTTTATTGACTTTAACTGCATCCTTTTATATGTTTAGAAATTTATTATGCCTTGGATATCATAATAATTCATTTGTTGCAATGATCATTTATGTGAATTAAATCATCTTTGTTTTGATCAAAGTCAATTTCTCTCACGATGATCTCTTGGTATAGTTTTTATCTTATTTGACTATTTAGTCGAGTACGAAATCGAGATCAATATTTGGCTGAATACTTTATATCTTAAATAATTGATAGCCAATTGAGGGGGAGTCAAAGAAAAAGTAAGTCACGCCCCCGGGGGTTTTTGAGTCTTTCAAGCGGAAAATTGCGTGTATTATTTTTTTTTCTTAACAAGGTAACTTAAACCTCATCCCCGGTGCGTGCCAGACCGCCACATACACAAATTCTCTCTGCCCACGGACAGAGTCTCCTTTGCATATGCACGGCGTCTCATTTACAACATCATACATCAACCATCAACCATACAATAGATATACATCGTCAAACAGAGTACAGTAATTTAACTAATGTTATAAAAGCGGCGTCACCGTTTGGAAAGGATAAAACCAGCGGTTGCAAAACCCGCGCCCACACGGCACTTCGTTTTGAGAAAACATTTTCGAAATCATTTAGCTTTTCCTGAAAGCGTGCCGCATAAGAAAACATCACTGAAAGTAACTAAAACGCATAGGTACATCTCATCCACAGTGCTATCTAATACATGTCCACGACTAATAAGATCCACAAGCAAATTAACTATTTAAAGTATAAGGAAAACGAGATAAAAACCCAAGTATCCTGACTACGGTCCTCGCAACGCAGTCTCACCGCCCTCCCGGCTAACGCACCTCGTAACACCTGTCACGGAGTGGGTAAAGTCAGTGACAAACACAGTAGATGTCTAAGTATCAAAAGAGAGTAAGGAGCAACCCGATTACACCGGAACCTTTCGCTAAAACCCTGTACATAATTAAGCTGGGCACCAACCCCAGATTTGTCAATTAAGTTGGGCACCAACCCCAGAGTACCTGTCGGAGAGACTAAAGTCTCCCCTCGTGCGCAAACACATTTTTGATGCTTTTAACCTCTTCACGGTGCTGGTGTGCTATTTTCAGCGGGCGCGAAGAGGTCCTCACGGCACCCACCCCTTTGTGAGGTACACGGGTCAAAAAGACCACTTCTCCGGAAAAGTACACCCATGCGGAGGCCAATCCGCCTGTGTACGTGCAACATCCGAAACGGATTTGCCAAGATCGGCGTGTATTTAGCACCACGACCGTAGCCGCTTCAATTGTTAGATAAAATACAATTATGCCAAAGGTTAAACTGTCCATCTACTTTGTTAGACAAATTAAGAGCATTTTAATGATGATAGATGCACTTACTGCACTTGTTGCACTTATAGCAACCGTACCCACCTAGTTGAAGAGAAATCGGAACACCTGAATCCTTCGCGCACCCCCGCTGCGCACCTGGCCCTAAAGAAAGTCCGCAGGGATAACTGTAGTAAAAAACGGGTATTAACATCCCAAAACAAAAGACCCAATTTACTCTTTTTTTTTTGACGGAAAAGTCCCACGCCGTCGGGGTTGACGAAAACCGGAACCCCGCGCCGCCGTCGCCGTCCGTCGGAGCCCCGCGCGGTCCGGAACCGCGGGGCGTGTCTCCGCGGGCGGCGCCTCGCGCGGGTGCTGCCCGTGCGGCGGCCGCGCAGTGCCCGCGTGGGTGCGGCCCCGCTCGGCGCCCGCGCGGTTGCGGGTCCGCGCGGGTGCCGCCCGCGCGGCAGCCGCGCGGCGCCCGCGCGGTGCCCGCGCGGTTGCGGATTCCCGCGGGTGCCGCCCGCCCGGCAGCCGCGCGGCGCCCGCGCGGTTGCGGGTCCGCGTGGGTGCCGCCCGCGTGGTTGCGGGTCCGCGTGGGTGCCGCCCGCGTGGCAGCCGCGCGGCGCCCGCGCGGTGCCCGCGCGGTTGCGGGTCCGCCCGGGTGCCGCCCGCGCGGCAGTCGTGCGGCGCCCGCGCGGTTGCGGATCCGCGCGGGTGCCGCCCGCGCGGTGGCCGCGCGGCGCCCGCGCGGGCACGACCCGCGCGGTGCCCGCGCGGTCCCATCGCCGCTTGCGGCGGTGATCGGCCGTCCGCGATTCCCCTCCGCGCGATGCCCTAGCGGCACCGCGCACCTCCGCCGTCCGTTCCGTGCCCTAGCATGACGACGACGACAGCGACGGTGACGGATACGACGGAGAAACCAAGAACTCAACGAAAAGGACGACGGAAAAATCCCAAATAATTTACAATAATTCTTTTACTAACCGAAGATCGACGGGAAGGTTGTCCGGTCGCGTTCTTGCCTTCGGTTCGATGTCCGGGAAGATCGGGCTCCTTCTCCTTCTCCTTTCCCTTTCTTTCGGCTAGGGTTCCGTCTTTTCCTTTTTTCGCTTTCTTTCTCTCCTCGCCGGTTAGGGTTTTATTTTTCTTTTCTTTTCTTTCCGATAATCGGGATCCCTTATATAGCTCGTATTATATCTTTAATTAATTTCCTTTTTTTTTTTTAAAATTCGTACGTAAGGAAATTCTGTTTTCCGTCATCGGATACTTAATTAATTAATTAATTATCCCCTACGAGATAACCCACCTTATCTCCAACGGGTGCAAGATATTTCGCACGGATTCCGATGCACGACTAATCACCGTATCACTAAGAATTCCGTTCCGGGAGATCCCGACATCGGATTTCAGATCTGATCGCACCGTCGGCCATCATTTTCCGTGCTCTATCGCGAAAAAATACCAGCACCACCCACCGGCCAACTTTTAACAATTAAATAATTTTTTTCCACTTAAGGGCCTAAATAGTTTAGATGTAAGTCAAAAATACCCCTAAGGGCCGGATCACTACAAAGTATTATGCTCAAAAGATGTGGAAAGAGTTACATCCCAATGAGGAGTGTGAAAACTACCACCACATGGAGGAAAGAGCTACCACCTCGGTCGTCCGAGTACTGTGTGCAGCTACCACATGAATATCAAGTATGGTCTTTCAAAATTGATTAGATAAAATGCTTTTTGGAATACTTGACTTTGTCAAATTCCAAGGTTGGTATAAGGTGGGGATTTTATTGACAGATGCTCAAAGAGCCACTCTCTTCAACAGATTGTCTAGATATATTATCTACCATATTTAGGATTTCAGACATCTATTGATCTTGGTATTTCATTTTCTTTACCGAATTGATGATTTGATAAAGGCATTACTCATAAGATCAGGTTAGATGTAATTGAAGTTGTTCAACTTTAAGGGAGTTAATTTTTATAAATTTTCGTTTCATTTGTTGAATATTTCTGATAGATTTGGCATAATCTATTTCTTGTTGTATGAAACGATAATTTTCGTTTAAAGTTGATACACAAAAGTGCTTACAATCTTTTTCTGGATTTTCTAGAATTTTTTCATAGAAAAAGTTGGAGCCGATCCGGATTGGACCTGCCGATCCGGATCCCGAACGCAGATATCCTTCTGCGGGCAGACGATCCGGATTGAACTTGCCGATCCGGATCCCGAACGCAGATATTCTCTGCGGGTAGCCGATCCGGATCGAAATCATGAACTGATCCGGATCGCGGCTAGGGTTTTATATAGAACAAAAGGTTTTGATTTCTTTTTACTTCAATCTTTTGTTCCAAAGACTCCAGAGCTTCTCTCTCTAGATTTCATTCATCTTGGAAGCTTTCAAACTCAAGTTCTCCGACTCTAAGTAAGTTTTATTGATCAAAATCTCGATTTTTCACAGTTTTTCATATTCTTCCTCAAAACGTGATAAAATTCTTATATCTATTTCGTTTGTGGATGGTTTTTGATCAAATTTCTTTTGAAATAAGAACTCTGGGTAGATTAGTTTTGATTATATGCTAGGTATTCTCAAGATAAACGGATTTTTGGTCTTCGATTTCAAAAATTTCGATTTTAGGGCATATAATGGGAATTTTCCAAAATCATGCAATTGATCTATTTTTAAAATTTTTTTTGCAAAACTAATTTGATTCTTAGTCTCTCTACACGATAATGATTGTTTGGGTACAATTTTTCAAATTTTTGAAAACTAACAATTTTTCGTGCTCCTGAGTTGTTGCTCACAGGATTTCTTTTCACAAGAGACTAGTAGCAATGGTGATCACCTGGATTATATTTCTTCTCGCTGCCATGGTTCATGCTAAAGATACTGTCAAGCCTAAAAGGGCTAAGCAAACGAAGAAGACTCAGAATGATTCCGAGACGGAATCAGAGACGGAATCGATTGACTGGGATAACATCGAGGTCGAGGCAATTGTTCCCACTGCTTCAAAAGGGAAAGCCCCTGCAGAGACTTCAAAGGCAAGGGCTCCGCCTACTGCTGCTGAAAAAGGAAAAGCCCCAATGGAAGAAACTTCTGTGAAAACAAGAAGAAAAGGACTTGCTCAACGGCTTGGACGAGCTCGGGGTATTGAAATAAATGAAACATGTCAAGAGGAAACAAAGAGTATCCCTCAAACTGAAGCTGAATCTAAAGACGAAGAAGATTGGGACACCTTTCTTAATGAAGTACAACAAGGTATTGATGAAGAAAATAAGTTGTATCTAAAGAACAAGAAACTGATGAAGTCGTCCTCAAAGATTAAGCAGTACTCTAGGAAAAAGAATTCGCGAAGCAATGAACCTCTTGACAATTCACATTCTCTGCCAAGAAGATCTCCTCGAAATGAAGGTCAGACTGCTCCGTCAGCTATCACACAACGTTCTTCAACTTCTAGAAGATTCGACCAAAAGGCAAACTTAGTGCCTTCCATCAACCAAGAACAAGATAAACTGGCTCTGGAACTCAGAAAGATGTCCAAGGACATACATGAGATGAAACAAGAATATTCTACGATTTCGGGGATGCTTAAAGGAATTTTGAACAAACTGGGATGCACGAGCTCTGAAGACTCTGACTCAGATGATTGATTTGTGCTCAAACTCTTCTTTTTCGTTTTTCAGATTTTTAATCTTTTCTTGTGCAGGTTTTAAGTTTTAGTTGTTAGTTTTAATTCTCAGATTTTACTTCTTTAGTTCTCAGGTTTTTCGTATTTTGGAACTTTTTAACTCTCCTTCTGTTACGATTTTGGCTATTTGTGTGACAAAAAGGGGGAGAGAATTTAGAACAGTTACAGTGACAATGAACAATGAACAATGCTTATGTGAGAACTATGTGACAACTAAGGTAAGTATAACTTCAACTTGGTTTTTATTTTGTGATTGCATGCATGTCCCTACTAACTATTCGACTAACTATTTGGGCATGTAATATGACTAACATGTTGATGTTAACTAACTACATTATGACAGTTGATTCTTTATTGCTTAGAAGATATGTCGGTATCTATTGTGATTTTCATACATATCTGATTTTGCAAATGTCATGATGGGTATATAAACTCTATCTCTGTATTTGGTTTTGTATGTTACAATTCTTGAGGTATCTAACGACTTTGTTTGTCAACAATGCTTTATTTTTGCAGAGATTACAGATGTCTAAGTCTAGAGTCTGTTTTAGGAGTTTATATCATGTATTTACTATTATTTGGATCTCATTGTAAATTTTTGTTGTATGGTGATAGCAACAAAAATATCTTTTTGAATTTTCTTTTGAGTGGATCAGTGTTTTGTCACGAAACCGCCAAAGGGGGAGATTGTTACGGAATTTGAGTGGGCGTATTTCGTGAATTCGGTTAAGTCTTGAAGATTGAAGATAAAGAAAGTTGGATCATTTAACTCAATCTCAAGAAAGAAGAATTCAAAAGGATCAGGTATGTTTAACTAATTATTTTTGGTGATCCGAATACTTCTTATAGTGTAGAAACACTTGGATGAATTTTTAATTGCATAAAAATCAAAAACTGGACATGGGACATGTTCAGGATCCGGATCAGATTTTCCAATCCGGATCCCGAAGGGTGTTCGTTCATACGCAGCTTCAATCCGGATCGCAGCCTCCTTTGATCCGGATCCCGAACACTGGTTTTACCATGTTTTATGAATGATCCGGATCAGGCTTTTCAATCCGGATCCCGAACGTTGGTGTTTGGTGAATGTGTATGAACGATCCGGATCAGGCATTTCGATCCGGATCCCGAACCCTTGTTTTTCTGGAAACTGTTTGTCTCGCTTCTGCAATCCGGATCGCCGAACTCCGATCCGGATCGCCGTCCTGAAAAATTCCAGAAAAGGTTAGTTTTTTATTCTTATTCTCTTCCAATGGTTTCTAACCTATAAATAGACCCTTTAATTCATTTTCTAGGGTAAGCCGCATAACCGACGAAAAAGAAAAAAGGCGGCCGAAAAAGATAGATCCACACAAATTGAGAAGAAAGGAAATACTAGATCTAATCTTATGTTTCTTCCTCTATATTGATTGATTTGATTCTAGGTTTTCTTACTCAGATTTTGAGTAGAATCAAATCAATGAATACTTAGATGGTATTTCCGATCTATTTCTAATCTAAGTATTCGGCGGATCATCACCACCCAAAAACAACGATTTCCCCAAAATCGGCGCGTGGACTCGCGTGGCCTTGTGGATTCAAGGTGCTACCGCTCTCGTGGATTCGGAGCGAGGTACGTTCGTGGATTCGAAGCGTGCTACTGGGTGAAGACCGTGGATTCGGTCAGACGTCGTGGAGTCGACGTTGGACGTCGTGGATTCGACGTTGGACGCAGATCATGGATTCGAGAAGCGTTGCGGAGCGAGCGGAGAAGATCGACTAGGAGCGTATGGAAAAAGGTTGAGTCGTCTGTGAGTACGGTATATCACCTTTGTACGTGTTATAATTCTAGTGGATTTCACCGTGTTATCGGTCTCGTGGTTTTTTAGTCCGGTTTGGAGTTTTCCACGTAAAAATCTCTGCGTGTTATTTATTTTTCCGCATTGGGTTTTATATCGTAAAGATTTTTGAGTGTTTATTGTTTACACCTATTCACCCCCCTCTAGGTGTTTTTTCCCCTATTTAGATCCATTTATATATAACCCAACATCGGAAAATCTTTAGAGTTTTCTAAATCGAATTTCTTCACCAACTCCCTTGCATACTTGGATTGACACAAATGGATGCCTTCATCATTTTGTTTCACTTGCAATCCAAGAAAGTATGTCAGTTCACCCATCATAGACATCTCAAATTCGCTTTCCATGGTTTCAGCGAATTTAGAAGCATCATTGTCTCTAGCTGCACCAAATACAATGTCATCGACATAGATTTGTGCCACAATGAAATTATCCTGATAATGCTTCACAAAGAGAGTCCGGTCTGCTCCCCCTCGAGTATAGCCCTTTTCTAATAGGTGCTTTGTCAACCTTTCGTACCACGCTTGCGGTGCTTGTTTTAGACCGTAAAGTGCCTTTTTCAAACGAAAAATATGGTTAGGTTGTTTACAGTCTACAAAACCTTTCGGTTGAGCCACATAAACTTCCTCGTTTAAAAACCCATTTAAAAACGCGCTCTTAACGTCCATTTGAAAGAGTTTGATTTTAAAATGACAAGCAATAGCGAATAAAATACGAATGGACTCGAGTCTAGCTACGGGGGCGAACGTTTCATCAAAGTCTATTCCTTCAATTTGTGAGTAGCCCTAAGCAACTAGGTGTGCTTTGTTCCTGATGATGGTACCATTCTCGTTTTTCTTATTCTTGAAAATCCATTTAGTACCAATCACGTTGTGTTGCTTTGGTGGCTTCGTTAATTCCCAGACTTTGTTTCGTTCGAACTGATGGAGCTCTTCCTGCATTGCTTCAATCCAGTAGTCATCCTGAAGAGCTTCATCGATGTTCTTTGGTTCTATCATGGAGACGTAACATGCGACTCCACAAACCAACTGTCTCCGAGTCCTGACTCCTTCTTGTGGGTCTCTAATAATGTTAGATTCCGGATGATCCTTGGAGATGCGTAACGTTTGCGGTAACGGAGTACTCGGAGGTACATGTGATGATTCCTGCATTTCAGATAAACTAGAAGAACCATTATATGCATCAACTTTATCAAAAGAGTTATTATGAGAAGATGCATTTACAGGAGTATCATCATCTAAAGAGATATCAAGGGTAGATTTATCAGATGCAAAATGGAAAGCTTCATCTACTTTAACATTTATAGATTCTACCATCGTTTTAGATTCCAAGTTAAATACTCGATATGCTCTACTATTTGTAGAATAACCCATGAAAATCCCTTCGTCACTTCGAGAGTCAAATTTTCCAAGATTTTCGCGGTCACGTAAAATATAACATCGACTCCCAAAGATACGAAAATATTTGATATTCGGTTTTCTACTAAACCACAGCTCATATGGTGTATTTAAAGTTCCCGGGCGCAAATACACTCGATTAATTACATAGACGGCGGTGTTCACAGCTTCAGCCCAAAAATATAACGGTAAAATCCGGCTATGAAGCATCACACGCGCCATCTCTTGAACAACCCTGTTTTTGCGCTCAATTACACCATTCTGCTGAGGTGTATAGGGTGCTGAGAATTTATGTTTTATGCCATTGGAAGTGCAAAAATCAATGAATTTAGAATTAATGAATTCTCCACCTCTATCACTTCGAACACGAACGATCTTTTCATTTCTTTCAATCATAATACGATGATAAATCTCATGAAAAGAGTCAAAAGTATTCGCTTTCTCTTTTAAAAAAGTTACCCATGAATATCTAGAGAAATCATCAACCAAAAGAAAAATATACCATTTACCTCCCAAAGATGGTTGACGAGTCGGCCCCATTAATTCCATGTGCAGTAATTCCAAGGGCCGTTTGGTACCAACGTGATTCAAAGATGAAGGAAGAATTCACCTTTGCGTACCCAAACCTTTTGAGTTTTGGAGTACGTCGGCAATAAATGTGAAGTTAATCTCCTAGGTGAAAGCGTCTTGATTGATTTATCGCTTTTTCTTGATGTCGTCGTCTTGTTTGATGTACTACCAATGTTCTTTTCTTTTGAAGAATCCTTCTTTGATTTCCGGGGAGTGAACTCATTGGTAGTAGTTGCAAGATGTGCTTGATTTGATCTTTGCGCTCCAATCTTGCAATTTCTTCTTATGTGCCCTGCATAACCACAACGAAAACATACCTTTGTTCTTGACGATCCCGAAGAGGGTGAGGTAGGGTTGTTGTCGTTGTATGCTGTAAATTTCGTCGTCGGAGGAGGAGATACCGACTGGGGCACAAAAACTGTTCCACTCGAACTAGGACTGTCTCCAGTTTGAGTGTATCCGAGGCCGAATCGGTTTGTTTGACCAAGACCAAGTGTGATGATCCAGGTTTCCATGCACTGTTTTCCCGTGAATCCAAGTGTGAAACACCTAATGATGGTGTTTGATCCACAGTGTGTCAAAGGGACAGCACAGGTGGGTCCGTGGCAGTGTTTATTGTTAGTTTGGCCTTCGGCGGGGTTTGCCGAATTTTAGAAAAATTTCTAGGCCAAACGGATGGCGTATTTGGATTCAGCGCGGAAAAACGCTTGAAAACGGCTATTTATTTGCCGGATTTGGAGTCCGGATGCCCAAAAACGGACCCCCGGAAGTTTCTAATGTCTCCTGGTGCATGGGGGAGGGCCGTGGACCGCCGGATGCCACGTGGCGGGCCCTCATTGGCCGGCCCGCGGCGCCCGGTGCATGGAACGGCTCGGCGGGGTGCACGGACCCGGCGCACAGACACGTGGCGTATGGCTACTGGCGGGCTCATGGGACTCGGCGCAGGGGACAACGCCTGCCCCCGCGCCTGACCGCACAGTGCGTGGGACGCGCGTCGCCTCGCCATTGGCGAGCGCCTGCGGGGCTGACCGCGCGGTCGGGACGCGCGTCGGCCGCTGGCGCGCCCCGCACGGCTGTTCGCTGTGCGGGATGCGCGCCGATCTCCTGTGGGGACGCGCGTCGCGTGCTGGTTGGTTCCGCCCGGTCGGACGGAACGCGTCCGACCCGCCCTGGCGGATCCGGGCCCAAACGCGGCCCGAATCCAATAACGCGGGTTTGTTTTTTTCTCCTTCTTGATTCTTTTAGGGCATTGGGAGCCCGATTTCTCCCTTTCTGTTTGGAACCACTCCGAGCCCCCTCTTAGACATTTCTTCCTCTCCCAATCCTCCATCCACTGTAGAAATCTCAAGAATTTTGAAGGCTCGGATCCCAAGGTTTGCATTTATCCGGCGCGGCGCGACGATCGTTCTACGGCTACCAGATTCGTCGCATTTCGGTGTTCTAGCTCCCCCGGCTCACCCCGACATCCTGTTTTTACGATTTTTGCGCCGTCGGATTCTTGACAGGTAGGGCTTCACTTTCTCTTTTATGAGTTTCTCTTGATTCAGAGGTTTTGATGGTGATTCTGTGGCTTCTTTCTGACCCTTTTTCCGTCGCGGAGTTTTGGGACAGCACCATCTCGTTTTGGCGATAACTTCGCGCTCGAGCATCGAAACAGGGCGATTCAAAAGGGGATTTGCATCTACGCGTCACGAGGAATCTCCTGGAATTTTCGTGGATTTTTGTGGAATTTCCCTGAAGGTGAGGAATCCCTTTTTACAGAATTTTATATCGCTGTTTTGGGATGAATGTATTGTTTGAGGTGGTCCTCTTGTCGATTTTCGTTCTCAGCACAGAAAAATCGTGGGAAAACGTGCAGGTACTTGTTTCGACCGGATCGTCGCGTAGATCGCAGTGTATATTTTCTGGGAATTTTGTGGGCACGTGTCACAGGTAAAAATGGCTGAACAGTAAATCTGAATTTGGGAGACAGATTTTGGGTTAAACTTGAATTGTAATTTGTGTGGGTTCTTTGGGATCTTTGGCACAGTGTTGCGGGTTTTTTCCGGAGCGAGCGCGGACTTAGCCTTTGAGGACCGGATTTAGCGCTCGAGGTGGGTACCGTTGTTTACCTCCTACTTATGATGTCCCCACTAGGCCTATTGGAGTGCTTCACTGTTATGTTGCTAAATGAACCAGAATAAGTTAAAATGGCATCTTGGTTGAGAATTGGACTTATTGCTTGGGCTACATCTTAAAATGGACTAAGTATTAATGAATGGATGATTCTTTTATTAATATGTCGTTTAAACCTCACGGGGGGGGGGGGGGGGGGGGAAGTTTTGCTATAAAGGACTATCTTACTCGTACACTTTGGGACCTCTTATGCTTATGTGATAAATGGATATGAGATAACTTAGCAAATGAAAGTTTAACTAGTGGCATACCTCTCTATTGGGAAGGATAATAATATTTAAACCCTGTTTTTATATAAAGGACCTTGCATGCTTAAATGGACATCTAGTTAGGCCACCTTTTTCTGCTACACTATCATGCTGGAATTGACTTAGGAGAAACCATGCTTTTCTCTTCTTTTATTTATATTCGGGGAATAGTGCGCTCGGGTTCGAGCAGGGACTGGGATAGTGTAGTCAGACAGTTGTGGGCTTTGGGACAGGCAGGCTGTGAGGGCCGGGCATTGCGGCAACCGCGGATCTTTGGCGGTTGACCGGACAGTAGTTACTGCATCAGATTGGGATAGAGGATTTGGATTTCTTTTAGTGGATGGGTTTTCCACCGGGATCAGAGTCATGATCCAGTCCTGCTGATTTGGTACTTGTTACCCAGGCATTATACTCGTGTGGGTCGCTCCCCTCGAGTGCCACTCCGGAGTGTGCATTTTTACAGGCTTCGAGTCTTCGAGACTCCCTTTTCCTATCGGTGTTATGCGTAGGCTGGCATACCCGATTTGGCAGGCAGAGCAGGCAGTACCAGTGCTTACTGGTGTATCGATTGGGTCTAGACAGGCAGGCGTTGACATTCTGATGCATACATATAGCTAATCTATCAGTTAGCTCATTAGAGGCATGTAGTGGTAGCTCTATTCCTCATCAGCAGTTTTAATTACAGCTTACCACCTCTGTTCATCTTTTCTGCCTCTTATAGTCCTAGTGGGCACATTTGTGTTGAGGTCTACCCACTAGGAGGAGGCTACTGTTTTATAGTAGTTCTCACTCCCCACTGCTTTTCTTCTTCTATTCCCCTTTGTTTTGCAGAGTCGTCTGCGGCTGTTGCAGGACCCTCCACTGCGGACCGAGGTAAGAGAATCGCGGACTAGATAGCGGTCCACCCAGGCACCAGTTCTATTATTAGATGTACCCCGATACTCTCAGATACTCTACTATTCATTTCTTTTTGGGTCTGGCTTCGGCCAGCCGGTTGTATTTGATTAGTGAGCTGGGAGAGACATATGTATTATTGAGAGTTACTTTCTGCACCTTGCTTTTCTGCTTTATCTGAGATGTATTAGTTACTGTTTAGCTCTGTTTATGCTCTTTTATTATATCATCCATACTTGAGCAGGTTACCAGCGCTTCGTATACACGGGAAATTCTGTGTATACGGCGGATCTGTAGACGGGCCCGGGTTCTGGTTTACACCCGGGGCGTGACAGATTAAGTTGGTATCAGAGCTTAGGGATAGGTCAATTGGGACTTAGGAAACCCTAGGCTTTTGGCAGACCCTAGGAAGGCAGGGCGTGAGTGACGTGACATTATGCGAAAGTCGGCAATTTGGTCATATATTATTTTGACTCTTCCAGGGAGTGAAGAGGGATTGGCATGTCCTGTTTCTGGCGAACTATTATGTTGGCTGCAGACAACATAAGGTTACAGAAATAGGAGGATGCCTTTGACTTTCGCTAGATTGGGTCGTGTGTGGTTTCGGTTCTGATTCGTGGTTTCTTGTGTGACAGGATGCCTCCCAGGCGGCGGATTCCTACCCGGGGTACCCCTACACCCCCGGAGGGGCCGGAGCAGTCCGGACCTTCAGAGATTGCTGAGTTGAGGGCCATGGTGGCCCAGCTGGCGGAGGGTCACCGCCGGCAGGAGCAGAGGTTTGAGCAGCTGCTTGCTCAGGTTGGGGCCCCTCCCCCTACTACTACTGAGGCCCCCGCACCACCTGTTGTACCACCGGCTATACCGCTTGTGCCTACGGCACCATCTTCGAGCAGCGGGGCCCCGGGAGCGATCCGACCTTTGGCTCCCGAGGAGGAGCAGGAGTTTACTGATAAACTCACCCATTTCTGCAAGCGGGGACCGCCTAGATTCTCGGGGCGGAGCACTCACCCTTGGGAGGTTGGGACGTGGCTTTCAGCAATGGAGAAGTTGTTCCGAGACTTCTTCATCGATCAGAAGTACCGGGTACACATGGCTGTGCATTGTCTGGATGGAGATGCGGACACGTGGTGGCGTCGGGTGGAGCCCCTGGAATTTCAGATCACCCGGCAGCTACCTTGGGCAGAGTTCAAGAGGATGGTCCTGGACACTTACTTTTCCACCAGCGTGAAGAAAAAGGTAGAGGATGACCTGAAGAATCTCCAGCAGGGCGACCGGTCGGCATGGGACTACTTTCAGGAGTTTTCGCGACTGCTCAGCTGCGTTCCCTACGTCGCGAGGGATGGACCACATCAGGTGGAGCTCTTCGAGTCGGGCCTGCGCCCGGAGCTCTATACCTTGGTGCATGCACAGAGATTACAGACCCTGGAGGAGGCGGCCGAGCATGCACAGTGGATCGAGAGAGGAGACCACGTTGTCGCCAGACGTGGGGGCCTGGCCGCTCAGGGATCGGACAGGAAGCGGCCAGCGCAGGATGATGGGGGACAGGCCAGCTCCTGGAGGCCGCCCCGACCCCCGCCGCCTCAGTTCTCAGGCCGCGGGCGTTCGGAGCGGCGAGGGCATGGTGGATCTCCGAGGCCCCCACAGCACCAGCAGCAGCACTCACGACAGCAGCAGCATTCTCAGCAGCAGAGGTCGCAGTCCCGGCACCAGGGATCTCAGCGGCAGAGGCAAGCAGCAGCAGGGGAGGCAGCCCCAGACCCCAGCCAGGTGCATTTTCTGCCAGGGACAGCACTCTCCTGATACTTGTGACCAGAGATTTGGCCGCTGTTACCGGTGCGGACAGTCGGGCCACGTTCGAGCTACTTGCCCTTATGCGCCAGCACCGGCTCCTTCCTCGGCATCCGCCCCACCGGCGCCCCAGCAGCGGTCCTATGCTCCGGCAAGCAGGGCCCCTTCTTCCCACCCGGCAGATCACCGACCACCGGCACAGAGCGGGCGGGTTTATGCCGCCCAGGTTGCGGACTCCCTGGCAGCCGACCACGTGGTGGCAGGTATCGTTTTACTTTCTGGCAGTAGAGCTCGCACCTTATTTGATACCGGGGCATCACATTCTTTCATCAGTAGAGCATTTGCATCATCTCATGGACTAGAGTTAGGTCGGTTGCCACGTGCGTTAGAGGTACGGGTTCCCGAGCATACTTTACTTGTAGAGGAGTGTTGTTGGTCTTGCCCTGTACAGATCGAGTCGTGGATCTTGCCAGCGGACCTGATGGTCCTGAGTCAGCTGCGAGACTTTGATATGGTACTTGGGATGGACTGGCTGACTCGCTATTATGCGACTATTGATTGTGCCGCGAGGACGGTGACTTTTAGCGAGCCAGGCCAGGAGGTGATTGTGTACAGAGGATGCCAGAGTACCTTCTTCGCCACGATAGTTTCGACTTCTCGTGCGAGGCAGATGATGCGCAGCGGATGCGTGGCCTTTTTGGCCAGTGTGGTTGAGGGGCCTGCGGCGGCACCGGGACTCGCGGATATCCCTATAGTCCACGAGTTCCCGGATGTTTTCCCACCAGAGCTGACTAGTATGCCGCCGGATAGGGAGATCGAGTTTTTGATTGACGTAGTCCCAGGAACTGCGCCAATCTCTAAGGCCCCTTACCGAATGGCACCGGCGGAGCTGCGGGAGTTGAAGGCGCAACTCCAGGATTTATTGGATAAGGGTTTTGTGAGGCCGAGTGTATCACCTTGGGGAGCACCGGTGCTGTTCGTGAAGAAGAAGGATGGTTCACTTCGTCTTTGTGTGGATTACCGAGAGCTGAATAAAGTGACCATCAAGAACAAGTACCCTTTGCCGCGCATCGACGACTTATTTGATCAGCTGCAAGGGTCTTGTGTCTTCTCTAAGATTGATTTACAGTCTGGTTACCACCAACTGAAGGTGAAGACCGAGGATGTTCCTAAGACAGCATTCAGGACTCGGTATGGGCATTACGAGTTCACCGTCATGCCTTTTGGATTGACTAATGCCCCTGCCGCATTTATGGATTTGATGAACAGGGTCTTTCGACCTTATCTGGACCGGTTTGTGGTAGTGTTCATCGATGACATCCTGATTTACTCTCGGAGCGATGTGGAGCACGAGGAGCATCTGAGGATAGTGCTGCAACTTCTGAGGGAGAAGAAGTTGTATGCCAAGTTGTCTAAGTGCGAGTTTTGGCTTCGAGAGGTTGCCTTTTTGGGCCATGTGATTTCAGCCGCGGGAGTGGCGGTAGACCCGGCGAAGATTGAGGCGATCCGGGATTGGCCCCGACCGACGACGGTAGCAGAGGTTCGCAGTTTTATGGGCTTGGCAGGTTATTACCGTCGGTTTGTGGAAGGTTTTGCGAAACTTTCCGCACCCCTCACTCGTCTGACGCGCAAAGGAATTAAGTTCATCTGGAGTGAGGATTGCCAGAGAAGCTTCGAGGAACTGAAGACCAGATTGATGTCAGCTCCTATCCTTTCCCTCCCTGTTATGGGGAAAGGATACGTGATCTACAGTGACGCATCGCATAGTGGACTCGGGTGCGTGCTGATGCAGGAGGGTAAGGTAATCGCTTATGCTTCGCGACAACTCAAGGATTATGAGAAAAATTACCCTACCCATGACTTGGAGCTAGCGGCTGTGATCTTCGCACTGAAGTTGTGGCGCCACTATCTGTATGGGGAACACTGCGAGATTTACACCGACCACAAGAGCCTGAAGTATCTGTTCACGCAGAAGGAGCTCAATCTGAGGCAGCGCAGATGGTTGGAGCTGTTAAAGGATTACGATGTGGACATACTTTACCATCCTGGCAAGGCAAACGTGGTCGCTGATGCCCTGAGCAGGAGAGCAGTGCAGAGCTTATCTATGATGATCACCGATCAGGCACCATTATTGGAGCAGATGAGGCGGTTAGAGCTTGAGGTGGTGTCCCCGGGGGTTTCTGCTAGACTATTGTCCTTGGTCGTGCAGCCCACTCTGTTGGACAGGATTCGGGAGAAACAGAGTGAGGACCCCCATCTGATGAGGATTCGAGAGCAGATTCCGGCTGGAGAGGCAGGGGATTTCTCAGTTGATGCTTCGGGAGTACTACGGTACAGGGACCGAGCTTGCGTGCCTATGGACTCGGAGACTCGAGAGCAGATCTTGCGGGAGGCTCATTATACACCTTATACCATCCATCCTGGTGGGACTAAGATGTATAAGGACCTCAAGGCACAGTTCTGGTGGAGCGGCATGAAAAGAGATATTGGCAGATTTGTGGCGCACTGCTTAACTTGTCAGCAAGTAAAGGCTGAGCATCGTGTACCTGCTGGCAAGTTGCAGAGCCTCCCGATCCCTGAATGGAAGTGGGATCATATCACTATGGATTTTGTCACGGGATTGCCGAGAGCTCAGGCTGGAGCGGATGCGATCTGGGTGGTCGTGGACAGACTCACCAAATCCGCTCACTTTATACCAGTTCAGATGACTTGGCCATTGGATCGACTGGCACAGGTGTACTTGGCCGAGGTGGTCAGATTGCACGGGATACCCATTTCCATCGTGTCGGATAGGGACTCGAGGTTTGTCTCGCACTTTTGGAGGAGTTTACAGACGGCCCTAGGGACACGGCTTCACTTCAGCACAGCTTTTCACCCACAGACGGACGGACAGTCAGAGCGCACCATTCAGACTCTCGAGGATATGCTACGAGCATGCGTTCTGGACTTTGGGGGCGGGTGGCACCGACATCTGGGATTGGTCGAGTTTGCGTACAACAACAGCTATCAAGCGAGCATCCAGATGGCCCCGTTTGAAGCGTTGTATGGGCGCAAGTGTCGGTCACCCCTATATTGGAGTGATGTGGGCGAGAAGAAGACCTTGGGTCCTGATCTACTATTGGAGGCAGAGGAGAAGGTCAGACTGATTCGACGACATCTGGAGACAGCTCAGAGCCGGCAGAAGAGTTATGCTGACACCCGACGACGAGACTTGGAGTTTCAGGTGGGCGATCATGTCTTTTTGAAAGTCTCGCCGTCGAAAGGGATTCGGAGATTTGGGATTCGTGGAAAACTGAGCCCTCGTTATATCGGACCTTTTGAGGTATTGGAGCGCATCGGGCCAGTTGCCTACCGGCTTGCACTTCCTCCCAGATTGGCTAGTGTTCACGACGTGTTTCATGTATCCACCCTGAGGAGATATGTTCATGACCCGTCGCACATCATTGATTTCGTCCCACTGGAGGTTGCGGAGGACTTGAGCTATGTCGAGCGGCCACTGCGGATTTTGGACCGCGAGGTTAGAGAGCTGCGCAGCCGGGCCATCCCTTATGTGAAGGTTCTGTGGAGCAACCAGGGCGAGCGCGAAGCTACGTGGGAGCTGGAGTCAGCGATGTTGGATGCCCACCCCCAATTGTTTGAGGCCCCGACTTGAGGTATGATTTTAGTTTCGAGGACGAAACTTTCTTTTAGTAGGGGAGGATGTGATGATCCAGGTTTCCATGCACTGTTTTCCCGTGAATCCAAGTGTGAAACACCTAATGATGGTGTTTGATCCACAGTGTGTCAAAGGGACAGCACAGGTGGGTCCGTGGCAGTGTTTATTGTTAGTTTGGCCTTCGGCGGGGTTTGCCGAATTTTAGAAAAATTTCTAGGCCAAACGGATGGCGTATTTGGATTCAGCGCGGAAAAACGCTTGAAAACGGCTATTTATTTGCCGGATTTGGAGTCCGGATGCCCAAAAACGGACCCCCGGAAGTTTCTAATGTCTCCTGGTGCATGGGGGAGGGCCGTGGACCGCCGGATGCCACGTGGCGGGCCCTCATTGGCCGGCCCGCGGCGCCCGGTGCATGGAACGGCTCGGCGGGGTGCACGGACCCGGCGCACAGACACGTGGCGTATGGCTACTGGCGGGCTCATGGGACTCGGCGCAGGGGACAACGCCTGCCCCCGCGCCTGACCGCACAGTGCGTGGGACGCGCGTCGCCTCGCCATTGGCGAGCGCCTGCGGGGCTGACCGCGCGGTCGGGACGCGCGTCGGCCGCTGGCGCGCCCCGCACGGCTGTTCGCTGTGCGGGATGCGCGCCGATCTCCTGTGGGGACGCGCGTCGCGTGCTGGTTGGTTCCGCCCGGTCGGACGGAACGCGTCCGACCCGCCCTGGCGGATCCGGGCCCAAACGCGGCCCGAATCCAATAACGCGGGTTTGTTTTTTTCTCCTTCTTGATTCTTTTAGGGCATTGGGAGCCCGATTTCTCCCTTTCTGTTTGGAACCACTCCGAGCCCCCTCTTAGACATTTCTTCCTCTCCCAATCCTCCATCCACTGTAGAAATCTCAAGAATTTTGAAGGCTCGGATCCCAAGGTTTGCATTTATCCGGCGCGGCGCGACGATCGTTCTACGGCTACCAGATTCGTCGCATTTCGGTGTTCTAGCTCCCCCGGCTCACCCCGACATCCTGTTTTTACGATTTTTGCGCCGTCGGATTCTTGACAGGTAGGGCTTCACTTTCTCTTTTATGAGTTTCTCTTGATTCAGAGGTTTTGATGGTGATTCTGTGGCTTCTTTCTGACCCTTTTTCCGTCGCGGAGTTTTGGGACAGCACCATCTCGTTTTGGCGATAACTTCGCGCTCGAGCATCGAAACAGGGCGATTCAAAAGGGGATTTGCATCTACGCGTCACGAGGAATCTCCTGGAATTTTCGTGGATTTTGTGGAATTTCCCTGAAGGTGAGGAATCCCTTTTTACAGAATTTTATATCGCTGTTTTGGGATGAATGTATTGTTTGAGGTGGTCCTCTTGTCGATTTTCGTTCTCAGCACAGAAAAATCGTGGGAAAACGTGCAGGTACTTGTTTCGACCGGATCGTCGCGTAGATCGCAGTGTATATTTTCTGGGAATTTTGTGGGCACGTGTCACAGGTAAAAATGGCTGAACAGTAAATCTGAATTTGGGAGACAGATTTTGGGTTAAACTTGAATTGTAATTTGTGTGGGTTCTTTGGGATCTTTGGCACAGTGTTGCGGGTTTTTTCCGGAGCGAGCGCGGACTTAGCCTTTGAGGACCGGATTTAGCGCTCGAGGTGGGTACCGTTGTTTACCTCCTACTTATGATGTCCCCACTAGGCCTATTGGAGTGCTTCACTGTTATGTTGCTAAATGAACCAGAATAAGTTAAAATGGCATCTTGGTTGAGAATTGGACTTATTGCTTGGGCTACATCTTAAAATGGACTAAGTATTAATGAATGGATGATTCTTTTATTAATATGTCGTTTAAACCTCACGGGGGGGGGGGGGGGGGAAGTTTTGCTATAAAGGACTATCTTACTCGTACACTTTGGGACCTCTTATGCTTATGTGATAAATGGATATGAGATAACTTAGCAAATGAAAGTTTAACTAGTGGCATACCTCTCTATTGGGAAGGATAATAATATTTAAACCCTGTTTTTATATAAAGGACCTTGCATGCTTAAATGGACATCTAGTTAGGCCACCTTTTTCTGCTACACTATCATGCTGGAATTGACTTAGGAGAAACCATGCTTTTCTCTTCTTTTATTTATATTCGGGGAATAGTGCGCTCGGGTTCGAGCAGGGACTGGGATAGTGTAGTCAGACAGTTGTGGGCTTTGGGACAGGCAGGCTGTGAGGGCCGGGCATTGCGGCAACCGCGGATCTTTGGCGGTTGACCGGACAGTAGTTACTGCATCAGATTGGGATAGAGGATTTGGATTTCTTTTAGTGGATGGGTTTTCCACCGGGATCAGAGTCATGATCCAGTCCTGCTGATTTGGTACTTGTTACCCAGGCATTATACTCGTGTGGGTCGCTCCCCTCGAGTGCCACTCCGGAGTGTGCATTTTTACAGGCTTCGAGTCTTCGAGACTCCCTTTTCCTATCGGTGTTATGCGTAGGCTGGCATACCCGATTTGGCAGGCAGAGCAGGCAGTACCAGTGCTTACTGGTGTATCGATTGGGTCTAGACAGGCAGGCGTTGACATTCTGATGCATACATATAGCTAATCTATCAGTTAGCTCATTAGAGGCATGTAGTGGTAGCTCTATTCCTCATCAGCAGTTTTAATTACAGCTTACCACCTCTGTTCATCTTTTCTGCCTCTTATAGTCCTAGTGGGCACATTTGTGTTGAGGTCTACCCACTAGGAGGAGGCTACTGTTTTATAGTAGTTCTCACTCCCCACTGCTTTTCTTCTTCTATTCCCCTTTGTTTTGCAGAGTCGTCTGCGGCTGTTGCAGGACCCTCCACTGCGGACCGAGGTAAGAGAATCGCGGACTAGATAGCGGTCCACCCAGGCACCAGTTCTATTATTAGATGTACCCCGATACTCTCAGATACTCTACTATTCATTTCTTTTTGGGTCTGGCTTCGGCCAGCCGGTTGTATTTGATTAGTGAGCTGGGAGAGACATATGTATTATTGAGAGTTACTTTCTGCACCTTGCTTTTCTGCTTTATCTGAGATGTATTAGTTACTGTTTAGCTCTGTTTATGCTCTTTTATTATATCATCCATACTTGAGCAGGTTACCAGCGCTTCGTATACACGGGAAATTCTGTGTATACGGCGGATCTGTAGACGGGCCCGGGTTCTGGTTTACACCCGGGGCGTGACACCAAGCATCTTATCTAACTTGCTCATTCCAAAAGAAAATCGCTTTAAATCATCCTTGAGTTGGAAAGTGGTCTTTGTCATTTCCATTTTTTCTTGTCGGGCCTCTGTGTAGAGCTTCAAGAAGTAACCAGCTTTATCAATCATTTTTACATGTTCCTTCTCAAAATGCTCATTTTTCTCTTGAAGTGAAGCATTTGCTTTTATCAGGTTATCCCTTTCCACTTCAAGACCGGTCGAGAGAGAAGTTGCCCTTTTTACTTCTTCTTCGAGATCCTGCAATCTCCCTCTCAACCCCTTGTTTTGCTCAGCCAGTTTCTTTGAGTCCCTCAAAAGTTTATGGTAGGCTAGAGCAAAATCTTCACCTTCAGAGTTACTCGATTCATCATCCGTTGCAATTTTTTCAACCTGGGAGGAGTTGGACAATGAATCGGATGTACTTGCCATTAAGCACATGAAGGGTGAAGATGTGGACACGTGGAACGCCGTTGCGTTATTCTCTTCATCACTTGAAGATGACTCATTTGACGTTGAGGTGTCATCCCAAGTGACGGCTTGCATCGCTTTCTTCTTTGACGGATTCTTATTTGGATACTCCGTTGAGATATGGCCGTATCCTCGGCACTTAAAGCATTGGACTTGTCCCTCTGAGCTTTTCTTATCCTTTGAAAAACTTTCTTGCTTTCTTGACTTTTGGCTTGAAAACCCTTTGCCTTTCTTCGACTTAATGAAGGATGGAGTTTTACTTGAATTTCCCCTTCGAAAGTTTCGGCGAAATTTTCTTGTCAAGAGAGCAAGTTGCTTCTCAAAGTCCTCCATAGATAGGTTCTCGTCATCGTCTGAGGAGGATGAATCCGCATCTTCTTCTTTTGTTGTTTTCAACGCAAAACCTGAAGACTTAGAAGTAGATGCTTTTCCAGAAGAATAGTTAGTAGGAAATGTCATTTCATATGTTTGTAATGAACCAACTAATTCTTCTACACGGATTTCGTCCGGGTGTTTAATAGTTTCAATGGTCGTAACCGTGGAACGAAATCTTTCAGGAAGAGTTCTTAAAATCTTTCTTACAATTTTAAATTCTGGAATTTTCTCTCCCAAGTTAGCACATGTGTTCACGATGTCTTGCAATCATGTATAGTAATCTGTGAAAGATTCATTTTCTGCCATGAAAATATAGTCAAATCTGCTCGTAAGCATTTGCAGCTTTTGAATCTTCACAAGGTTAGTTTCCTCATGTGTAACTTGAAGAACATCCCAGATTTCTTTCGCAGTCTCACATGCCGAGACGCGAGAGAATTCCGTTTGTGACAAGGCATTAAATAAAGCGTTAATTCCTTTGCCATTGTAAGAAGATAAGTCTATCTCTTCCTTGGTCCATTTCGACCTAGGTTTGATGGTGTAAACATCAACAAAAATTTCAGTTGGATTAAACCATCCTAACTCAATTGATTGCCACACCCGTTCGTCGATGGAAATAAGAAATGCTTTCATCCGTACTTTCCAGTAGGCATAATTTGTTCCATCGAAAAACGGGGGTCTGTTGATGTTTCCACCTTCAGCCATTATTTACAACCCTATTCCCGCTCTGATACCAATTGTTGCGTTATGTTAAAATATGGATCTAAATAGGGGAAAAACCACCTAGAGGGGGGGTGAATAGGTGTAAATAATAAACACTCAAAAATCGTTGGGCAATAAAACCCAATGCGGAAATGAAAATATAACACGCAAGATTTTTACGTGGAAAACTCCAAAACCGGAGTAAAAAACCACGGGACCGATAACATGGCAAAATCCACTAGAATTATAACACGTACAAAGGAGATATACCGTACTCACAGACGACTCGACTATTTTCCATACGCTCCTAGTAGATCTTCTCCGCTCGCTCCGCAACGCTCCTCGAATCCACGATTAGCGTCTAACGCCGAATCCACGGCGTCCAACGTCGAATCCACGACGTCCAACCGAATCCACGGTCTTCACCCAGTAGCACGTCTCGAATCCACGAACGTACCTCGCTCCGAATCCACGAGAGCGGTAGCACCTTGAATCCACAAGGCCACGCGAGTCCACGCGCCGATTTTGGGAAAATCGTTGTTTTTGGGTGGTGATGATCCGCCGAATACTTAGATCAAAGATAGATCGGAAATACCATCTAAGTATTCATTAATTTGATTCTACTCAAAATCTGAGTATGAAAACCTAGAATCAAATTAATCAATATAGATGAAGAAACATAGAATTAAATCTAGTTATTTCCTTTCTTCTCTATATGTGGATTTCTCTTTTTGACCGTATTTTGGATTACCCTAAAAAAAGAATCGTAGGGTTTATTTATAGGTTAGAAACCGTTGGAAGAGGATAAGAATCAAAAACTAACCTTTTCTGGAATTTTTCAGGACGACAAAAACTATGTAAGGTAAGTATCAAAGCAACTTTAGTGACAAAAAGGGGGAGAGATATAAGAACAATTGGAACAATGGTATGAGAACTATGAACTTTGAACTATGTAAGGTAAGTATCAAAGCAACTTTTGGTTTGGTATTGTGATTGCATGCATGCTTCGACTAACTATTTGACTAACTATTTGGGCATGTATTATTACTAACAAGTTGTTTGATTACTAGCATGTTCTGTGACATTTGAATTTTATTGCTTAGAAGATATGTCTATTTCCGATTATAATCTTAATACATATTTGAGTTCACAAATGTCATGGTAAGTATAAACTCTATCTCTGTTTGGTTTTGAATGCTAAATATTCTTGAGGTATCTAACGATCTTTTTTGTCAAGAATGATTTCTTTTGCAGAGAGTACAGATGTCTAAGTCTAGAGTCCGTTTTAGGAGTTTATCTCATGTATTTATTCATTGGTTCTCAAATGTAAATTTTTGTTGTATGGTGATAGCAACAAAAATATCTTTTTAAATTTTCTTGAGTGGATTCTCTGTTTTGTCACGAAACCGCCAAAGGGGGAGATTGTTAAGGAATTTGTTTTGGCGTATTTCGTGAAAGTGTTAAGTCTTGAAGATTGAAGATAAAGAAGTTTGGATCATATACCTCAATCTCAAGAAAGAAGAATTCAAAAGGATCAGGTACGTTTAACTAATTAATTTTGATGATCCGAATACTTCTTAAGTGTAGAAACACTTGGATGAATTTTTAATTGCATAAAAATCAAAAAACTGGACATACTACATGTTCAAGATCCGGATCGGGCACTACAGTCCGGACCCCGAACATAGGGTAGTTCATGCGCAATTCCAGTCCGGACCGTGGTATTTCAGTCCGGACCCCGAACGTTAATTCTGATGGAATTGCTTGGACAGTCCGGACCGTGGTATTTCAGTCCGGACCCCGAACGTTAATTCTGAAGGAATTGCATGAACAGTCCGGACCGTGGTATTTCAGTCCGGACCCCGAACGTATGTTTTTTCTGGAAATTGTCTGTTTAAGCCACGACAGTCCGGACCGCCAATTCCAGTCCGGACCGTCGTCCTGCAAAATTCCAGATTAGGTCAGTTTTTTATTCTTATCTTCTTCCAACGGTTTCTATCCTATAAATAAACCCTACGATTCATTTTTCCGTAGGAATCCGAGGTAATCAAAGAAAAACCTATATACTGTCAAAAAGAGAGAGATCCACATATAGAGAAGAAAGGAAATAACAAGATTATATCTATGTTTCTTCATCTATATTAATTAATTTGATTCTAGGTTTTCATACTCAGATTTTGAGTAGAATCAAATTAATGAATACTTAGATGGTATTTCCGATCTATCTTTGATCTAAGTATTCTGCGGATCATCACCACCCAAAAACAACGATTTTTCCAAAATCGGCGCGTGGACTCGCGTGGCCTTGTGGATTCAAGGTGTTACCGCTCTCGTGGATTCGGAGCGAAGTACGTTCATGGATTCGAGACATGCTACTAGGTGAAGACCGTGGATTCAGTTGGACGTCGTGGATTCGACGTTGGACTCCGTGGATTCGGCGTTGGACGCTAATCGTGGATTCGAGGAGCGTTGCGGAGCGAGCGGAGAAGATCTACTAGGAGCGTATGGAAAAAGGTCGAGTCGTCTGTGAGTATGTTATATCATCTTTGTACATGTTATAATTCTAGTGGATTTCGCCGTGTTATCGGTCCTGTGGTTTTTCACTCCGGTTTGGAGTTTTCCACGTAAAAATCTTGCGTGTTATATTTTCATTTCCGCATTGGGTTTTATTGCGCAACGATTTTTGAGTGTTTATTGTTTACCCCTATTCACCCCCCCTCTAGGTGGTTTTTCCCCTATTTAGATCCATATTTTAACATAACCCAACATCAAGTTCCAACATGATAGTGTAGCAATAAAAGATGGCCTATCTAGATGTCCATACAAACATGCAAGTGTTCTCGAGAAAGATAAAATAAGTCATCGATCAATATCACTATCCACCTATGCATGTCATAAAATCCTCAAGTAGTACCCACTAACAGGATAAATCACCTTGTCCCAAAATGATTGTCCATTCCACATGCAAGGTTAAGCGCTAACATAGTAAACCATATATCCAAACAAGCATGCATAATTCCCAGCCACAAGTGCTAATCAATAATCCTATCATATGGGGAAACTCTCTAATATTCCTAGTGAGCATGTCAAAAATAGAGGTACACAACAACTACCCACCTCGATCGCGAAACACGGATCCAAACTCGCCCTCTCACAAAGAAAACCCCGCCTCACCGCGAACACTGCAAAAACGACCATAACGTTGCACAAATTAATCGTACAATTAACACAATACCGCTGTTCGCGCAACAGTCCAAAAGATGGTCAATTTTCACCTGCGAGATGACCTCCGAAAATACCATAAAAATATCCGCTACGATCGTCGCGTCGAGTAGATGCAAATCGAGTACTCACACATCCCGTTCCGACACCTGTAGGCCAAGATACAATTAAAACACCGCTGCGAGCCAAAACATTCCACGATCGATAATCTGAAGCATTCAGTCCAGAAAAAGTGGAATTATCACCTTCGAAGCAACCTCCAAAAATCCCAGAAAAATAACGACGGCATTCCTCGCAACGAGTAGATGTAAAATGAGTACTCACACTCCTCGTTCCGATGCTTGTGGGCCGAGAAAACCCACAAATACTCCAATGCTGTCCAAAATCTCGCCGCAGAAAATGGGGTCACATGATGGTCCGAAAGACCCAAGAAGAGCTTGGAATGGAGGGAAGTCGTAAATACAAGAAATGTAGCCCTACCTATCGTGGAAACACCGGCACAAGAATCACCTAAAAACTTTTTCGGGGTAGTACAAGGGAGTCCGCAGACCGAAACGCGACGAAAAGGGCCAAAGAAGAAGGAACGTCGCAGTGCGCCGAATCGCAGTAGACGTCGAAGTCGCGGCCTCCAAAAATCCTAGAACTCCTTCACAAGGTGGGGAACATAAAGAGGAAGAAGTTCTCAAGAAAAAGCCCTCGGAGAAAAGCCCAGCAAAAAGGAGAAAAAAGCTGCAAAAGGGCCTATTTATTGGCCCACCCCGGAATTGGGCTCCCATTCGGATTCGGGTCGACTTATCGGGCGCCCGAAACTCCCGGTCGCACCAAAATGCGCCCACAAGAGCCGTCCGACCAGCGCCCGGATCCACCCGCGCTTGACACATGTCCCGAACTCGGGACAACGTGTGCAAGCGCGCCCGGGCGCTGCCGCGTGTCCCGCGCCCGTCAACGCGGGTGGGTGGCACCCGCGAATCGCAGGGCGCCACATGGCCCCGCCCGCGCGACCCGCCAACCGAGTCCACGTGCGCGCGCCGGCCACGCCGCCTGCCCCCCACGAGCGGACGCATCCCGAGGCTTCCGCACGCGCCTTCGTGGACCGCGCGACGTGAGCCCGCCTATCAAAGGCTGCCACGTGTCCCCCGCGCCCGGTCCATGCACCCGCGCGGGTTCCGTGGACCGCGCCGTGTGCACCGGCCACTGCGGGAATGCCACGTGTCCCCCGCCCTGGCCCATGCACCTGTCGCGCCACCCCGTGGACAGCGCAACGTGAGCCGGCCAATCCCAGGCTGCCACGTGGCACCCAGCCGGTCCACGGCCTCCCCCATGCACCCCAAACCACTAAAAACTTCCGGGGGTCCGTTTTTGGGGATCCGGACTCAGAAAAATACAAGTAAATAGCCGTTTTCAAGCGTTTTTCCGTGCTGAATCCGAATCCGGCCTCCAATCAGCCTGCAACCACTTCTAAAATTTGGCAAAAATAGCCGAAGGACAGGCTTGATCCAAAACCTCACTGAGTCCATCCAACACGTCCATTTGACGTGTTACGAGCCCGACACACCAATAATAGGTGTCTCACACCACGGATTACAGGGGGAAAGCCACACAAAAGTCCGGGCCACTACAAGAAGAACCATGAGATGCATCATAATTTTCAGAAGATTTATCAGGCACCGATGCAATATCATTTGCAGGCAATTCATCATCAAGAGACATTTCATGAGTAGATTTATCAGAAGAAAAATGGCAAGCTTTGTCTACTTTAACATTGATAGATTCTATCATCATTTTAGATTCAAGGTTAAATACATGATATGCTCTACTATTTGTAGAATAACCCATAAAAATTTCTTCGTCACTACGAGAGTCGAATTTTTCAAGATTCTCACGATTGTGTAAAATGTAGCAACGACTCCCGAAGATACAAGAATCTTTGATATTTGGTTTTCTACTAAACCATAACTCATATGGCGTATTTAAAGTACCAGGGTGCAAATATATTCTATTGATCATATAGACAGCGGTGTTAACTGCTTCAGCCCAAAAGTGTAACGGAAGATTCTGACTATGAAGCATAACACGCGCCATGTCCTGTACAACCCTATTTTTGCGCTCGACTACACCGTTCTGTTGCGGTATATAAGGTGTAGAGAATTTATATTTTATGCCGTTTGAAGAGCAAAAATCAATAAATTTTGAATTAATGAATTCTCTACCTCTATCATTGCGAATACGAACGATCTTTTCGTTTTTCTCAATCATAACCCAATGAAAAATCTCATGAAAAGAATCGAAAGTATCCGCTTTCTCTTTTAAAAATGCTACCCATGAGTATCTAGAGAAATCATCAACTAAAAGAAAAATATACCATTTTCCTTCCAAACTTGGTTGACGAGTCGGCCCCATTAGGTCCTTGTGCAATAGTTCCAGCGGCCGTTTGGTTCCCACGTGGTTCAAGATCCGGTGAGTGGATCTAGTTTGTTTTCCCTTTTGACAACCTCCACACAATTTTTTCTTTAAAGTTTAATTTTGGAACACCTCTAACCACGTCTTTATTGGAAATTCTAGATAGTTCCTTAAAATTTATGTGACCTAGTCTTTCATGCCAAAGAGTTTCATTATCAAGTGACACTAGGTTTCATTGATCTAAAGATTTACTAGGAACTACGTATGTCACGCCCCGAGACCGCCAAATTGTACAGTTCGGGCACACCAACAGACCCGCCAATCGAGCACGACCTCACGCCACCCGAAAGGAACGGTAACAACTATCTCCAATCAAAACAATGTGTATGATTAGATACAATATCAGAGTAAAAATCACTACTAATTTAAAACTTTCATTCAATAAACAATAAGTTTAAATTGTAAATGAAAGCATGATAAGAGTGAACTATAAATATCTTTATTACATTTCCATCTCTCAACTTGCAATTAAATAATATTACAATTCTTTTATATCTTTTCCTCACAATATATAGTTCACTCAAAATATAAAAAGGTAACATCTACTAGACCCTCTAGGTCTCTATGCTACTGGGCCCTTGCCCCTGTCGTTTGTCTCCACGGCTGTACCTGGACCTGAAAAAATGGTCACCCGCAGGTGTGAGAACTACAACGAAGCTCCCAGTGGGTTCAACCACCGAGAAGGAATGTTCTACACCGCTTAGTACTACTACACTACCTGTGTATACTCATCGACCCAATGCTACCATGTCCAGCCAAAACAGGCTACTATCCATAAACTCGGCGATTATGTCACTGTAAAAGGGGGTTAAGCTAACCTGGCCACCTAGGCCACTCTATTTTTCTTTGTTCTATCACATTCTTGTGCTTTAGTTCAAGTTGCTAAACTCTTGAAAATTCTTGCGCAACGGACTCCAACCCAGTAGTCATGCTACCACAAGACAATATTTATAAAGTTGCCGATAGCACCCGCAAGTGCTACCCCGCCCAACGGGGAACTTTGTCATACGGGACACTGCCCGGGAGAGGGTCACAACCCTTGCATTCCGACAAGATTTATGCTTTACCCCCGAAGGTACGCTCGTTTTATCTTTTCTTTTCTTTTCTTTTCTTTTCTTTTTCTTTTCTTTCACTTTAGCACTTAGCCTCTTTTACCTTTTATACAATCTCTTTTCTTTTCAAGCATTTAGCTTAAATTGCCACTCGGCAAATCTCTATCTCTTCCATTTAAGCATTTAACTCTTTACTTTCACTTTTACAATTCTCTTTTCAAATCTCTTGCAATATATTTTATCTTGGAACCATTCGGAAGTACCTCGTCCGACGGGTCACTGCCCAAGGAGTCCTACTCCCTAATTGACGAGTCTCAAATCCGAAGGTTAATTCATATTACCCTTTTTCTTTTTCACTTTTAGCCTTTCGAAAGTACCTCGTCCGACGGGTCACTGCCCAAGGAGTCCTGCTCCTCAAATGACGAGTCTCAAATTCGAAAGCGCCATTGCTTTCTCTTTTTGTTCTTTAGCCACTTTTAGCATTCTTTTAAACTTTACCTCTTTCATTAATTTATCACTTATCCTAGGTATCATCATAAGGATATCTAGAAAGTCTCTTGGACTCTTAATCATTTCTCTTTCATTCATTTAACCCAAATTGAAGTTAACGTGGTTATCCATTTGCCCAGACACCCTATGACCCACTCTAGGGTTATATTTGTTTAACTCTTTAACTTTGTGGTCACATACCCTTTTCCTTAGAGTTTGACTCTAAGTTAAATACTCTAGCATACAATCTTAATTTGTAACATATGCTACTCGTCCTCTTCCTAGGATTAATGCCACACATTATGCACCCTAACTCTAGGTTTTCTCCTAGTTTTCACATCCATGTAAATTTGACGCTATTTTCTCCTAAGTCATATGTCATTCTTGCATTCTTCTCTAAATTTAGTTACACAATTATTAGGATCTTGTCCTAACATGACCATTAACATATGTCGAACCGCGGCTGTTTGCACATGCAACAATTAACCTACATTACGTTTATCATATACTTGCATTATTCCCTAGGTTCATTTACACATGCAACATATCACCTATGTTTGGCAATTAGAAGCTTTCTCTTTCCTCTATGTTCATTTACACATGCAAATATATCACCTATATTTGGTAATTTGAAATTTTCACTTTCCTATATGTTCATTTACACATGCAAATATATCACCTATATTTGGCAATTAGAAAATTTCACTTTCTTCTATATTCATTTACACATGCAAATATATCACCTATATTTGGCAAACTAAAAATTTCACTTTTCTCTATATTCATTTACACATGCAAATAAATCACCTATATTTGGCAATTAGAAAATTTTACTTTCCTCTATGTTCATTCACACATGCAAATATATCACCTATATTTGTTAAACTAAAAATTTCACTTTCCTCTATGTTCATTTACACAGGCAAATATATCACCTATATTTGGCAATTTGAAATTTTCACTTTCCTCTATGTTCATTTACACATGCAAATATATCACCTATATTTGGCAAACTAAAACTTTCACTTTCCTCTATGTTCATTTACACATGCAAATATATCACCTATATTTGGCAAACTAAAAATTTCACTTTCCTCTATGTACATTTACATATGCAAATATATCACCTATATTTGGCAATTTTAAAAAAATCTGCATTTTTCTCTAAGTCCATTTGCACATACAATTTTATCACCTATTTTAGGTAAATCAAAAATGGCACTTTCCTGTAAATTCATTTGCACATGCAAATTTATCATCTATTTAGATAAATAAGAAATTGCATCTCTCCTCTACACTAACATGCTACTACAGTACTTCTAAAATCAAAAGCAGAGGAAAAGGGGAGAGATCATCCTTTTTCGGTAGAATCCCCCACCTTGTTTCACCCCCAATTGCTTGTAGACACTTGCAATTAGTCTCCCCACGGTTTTTCTTGTCACTTCGAGTTTGCACGCAAAACGGTGCACATCATCGAGTCTGCACGCAAAACGGTGCACATCTTCCGAGTCTACACGTAAAATGGTGCACATCTTCCGAGTCTCTTGGACTCTTAATCATTTCTCTTTCATTCATTTAACTCAAATTGAAGTTAACGTAGTTATCCATTTGCCGAGACACCCTATGACCCACTCTAAGGTTATATTTGTTTAACTCTTTAACATTGTGGCCGCATACCCTTTTCCTTAGAGTTTGACTCTAAGTTAAATACTCTAGCATACAATCTTACTTAATTTGTAACATATGCCACTCGTCCTCTTCCTAGGATTAATGTGATAACCGCGGATTTATCTTACCTTTCTGGGCTTTCTGTTAATTTTATTGAACCGTTCTGCTGACAATAGGGGTCCGAGGGTAACTTTTCCTTGTTTTCTGGGCAGACGATCGGGGCTCGCTGGTATTTTTGGTTAATAAATCTCGCGAAACGGAGACCGACGGTGTGATCGGTTTTGGATTCCGACCCCCGGATCTCCCAGAATAAATTTCGGAAGTTGGTACCGCAGCCCAGGTGACATACACAATTACCGGGGGTAGACCGAACTCTGGTCCGCAATCAGATCGATTCTGGTCGATCAGTTGAGGTATGGGATTTAAACACCCCTTTTCCCAGTCGCTCGAGTGGTTAATTTTAATTTGGGGTCCAAAATCCACTACGCCCAAACGACTAAATAGTCGGCCATGGGAATCAGGTTTTCCTATACCTCGCCTCCCCTCACCTTGGCGTACGATATCCGAGCGTGGACGAGGAGCGGTTCCCCAAAACCCTCGCCCTTCCCATCGGCCGGCGTGGAAGAGAAGAGATTGATCGCCTCCCCGCAAAGATCCGATGAACGCGAAGAGGACGATCCCTCTCCTTCGCCCGGTACCGACGAAAACAAGGTGAGCCGTGCTTTCATTTTCTTTCCTTGTCGTTTCTCGTTACGAACGAGGGGGAGGGGGGCTTTCTTGATTCGTCGGAGATGGAAGGAGAGGGGCGAGCCACCCGCACGCGGAGCGCCGCGCGGGGCAACCCGCGCATGCGGGGGCGCCGCGCGGGGCACCCGCATGCGGGGCACCCGCATGCGGGGCGCCGCGCCGGGCAGCCCGCGCATGCGGGGGCGACGCGCGGGGCAGCCCCCGCATGCGGGGGCGCCGCGCGGGGCACCCTTATGCGGGGCGCCGCGCGGGGCAGTCCGCGCATGCGGGGGCACCGCGCGGGGCCGCACGCGCATGCGGGGGCGCCGCACGGGGCACCCGCATGCGGGGCGCCGGGCGGGGCAGCCCCCGCATGCGGGGCGCCGCGCGAGGCAGCCCGCGCATGCGGAGGCGCCGCGCGGGGCAGCCCGCGCATGCGGAGGCGCCGCGCGGGGCACCCGCATGCGGGGCACCATGCGGGGGCGACGCGCGGGGCACCCGCATGCGGGGCGCCGCGCGGGGCAGCCCGCGCATGCGGGGGCGGCCCGCGGGCAGCACGGCAGCGCGCGGGGGTTTGGTCGCTGCCGTCAGAGGCCGGTTGGTGTTGGGGCTTTTCTTTACTTTGCGTTTAAAGGTTCTTGATCTCCCCGCCCGGGGATCCCGTTTAGCAGCTTCGGGGAGCGCGCCGGGACGCGGGGAGCCGAGCGTGGTTTTCTACTAGCGACAGGTGGGTTGAATGTGTTAATTAGCATCAATTTCTGACGATCGTTTATTCTAGATATTACATATTATCGTTTCACTTTACCTGCCACCTATTATCGTACCTTAGATGCTACATGTAATTGTCGCACTTTAGTAGTTAGGTGTATCATGCTCCTAATGTTACATGTTGTTGCTTTATCTTCGATTATACTTGTTAGTAGAGTACCTTGATTACACATGTTATTATCTTACTCTTGTTCATGCATTGTGGCTACTGTGCTCGAGGCTGCAACACGCGCACCCGCGGTTTGGCCACCGCGAAGGGTGCGCTTTTTCAAGAAAAGTGGTCTATGACCCGTGTATACCCACGAGGTGACGTAGTGGGGCCCCTTATTAGTTGTGGGGTTTGAGGCGCCGAGGTGCGAGCGGTGCGACCCGTCGGTTTAGTTGTCCGACGTGGTCGGGTTTCTGCAGGTACGGTATGGGCCGTCGGTTTAGTTGTCCGACGTGGCCGGGTATTACAGGATACAGGTGTACAGGTTGCCTCTCCACCTTGAGAGGGTGGTTGCTCCGGTTATCTTCACGGTTTGTTTTATTATATTCTCCTACTCTACTATTTTTACGTCACTGACTTCCCACTTCGTGACAGGGTTCAGACGGGGGGAGAGGTAGGCGGCGGTGAGGACGGGACAGGAGCAGCTGGGTCGCTGGGGACCCGGGACTGTATTACTTCTTTCAGTCTTACTTTTCATTTACATTGTAGTTATGTGAGAGGTTCTCGATACCCTCGTGGGGTCGGCGTGGATGTCGGTACGGGTTGCATTTAGTTATCCTCTTATGCATTACTCTTCCTTTTATTTCTGTTGGCCATTTGAAATGAAAAAGGGCAAAAGCCAAAGAAAAGATTGCGAAAACCGTTTTTAAAATCTAAGTGTCGTGTGGGCACTGGTTCCAAAACTCTGTGGATTTATGGATTGCGAAATGGATTTCAAAACTTGGGTGTCGGGTAGGCACCGTTTTCAAAACCTTGTGGTTTTATGCTGATTTCGAAACTCGCTTTCAAAACGAAAGCGCCGGGTAGGCGCTCTTTTAAAATGGTGGATTTATCCTTTCCAAACTGATCGGCCATACGTTTTAAATGAATTAGAATGCTGGTTGTATGTTTAAAACTGTTGTGATTGATTGGTTGTGTATGTTTGGATTATGTACTGAACGCCACGCCGTGCATATACAGGGGAGACTCTGTCCGTTTACAGAGTGATCCTGTATGTGTGGCGGGTCTGGGCATGCGCCGGGGAAGAGGGATTCTCTTTTATCAAGAAAAAAATTTTATACGTCGAATGTTTGACTTTGTGAATCGTTTCCGCTAAAACAAACCCCCGGGGCGTGACAGATTAAATGGTATCAGAGAGTTCTTTCAATCACAACAGTTAGTGCCGACATCCGCGGGAACACCTCACTTGTCTACACATGAATGAAATGGGTAGGGCATAGGACTGTAGAACGTGAGTGACCGAGGGGGGGGAAAATGTTGAGTCCTTTCTCTCACTTTATGGTTGTTGTTACTAGGGTAGTCTAAAGTTGACTCTTGTGATGTGTGACTGACATGGCCCGTACTAGATCATCGGCCGGGGACGCAGAGGCAGACGCGACGACGTCGACGGCCGCGGAGAACCAACTCCTGCGGCAACAATTGCGGGAGATGGCGGGGAATCTGGCCAACCTCACTGAGCACGTGCGTCAGTTGACGCAACAGCAACAAGCCGCGACGGTGACGGTCGCCCCGGTTCCCCCACAGGGGCCGACAGCACCGGCCGCGGCGCCACCGACAATGCCACCGCCGGCGGCGGCTACGGGACCGGCGCCGGGGACAACCAGCAGGGTTACTCTAGAGGAGACTATAGTCACACCTGCCCCTACCGTGGCTGCCGCCGCCGCGAGGGAGGGGACGGTTGTGATGACCGAGCGGGATCAGGTGCGGGCCAACCTGAAAGACTTCAAGAAATACGACCCACCCACGTTCGAAGGGGACACGACTGATCCATGGGTCGTCGAGAAATGGGTGGGGTCGATGGAGAAACTTTTCGAAGACCTACTCATGGAGGATGACGAGCGGGTTCCCCTAGCAGTCCACTGCTTGGAGGGGAACGCCCGCTTGTGGTGGAAGACGGTACGCCCCGATCCTGCTAAGGGTACCGCACTTCCGTCCTGGACAACCTTCAAACAGGAGCTGTTCGGGGCCTTCTTCACCAACAGTGTCAGAAAAAGTTGGAGGATGACCTGAACCACATCCAGCAGGGGAACCAGACGGTCATGGAGTATCAGCGGGAGTTCGTCCGGCTAGCAAACTGCGTCCCGTTCGTCATAAGGGACGAGGCTCACAAGGCGCAACTCTTTGTGGATGGCTTGCGGAGCAATATCTTCGAGGTGGTGCAAGCAGCCGAACTGCACACCTTCCAGAAAGTGGTTGATAGAGCCACTACGGTGGAGCGGGGTTTTGCGGTCACCCGCGCCAGAAGGGAGAACTCGACGCGGCTGGAGGACCGGAAGCGGCAGCAGCAGAACCCGGGGGGAGGCTCTTGGAGTGGGGGCGGAGCCCCCAAACGGTGGAGACCACAGGCGGGGTCCCGGAGCGGGCCAGCAGGAGGGCCGAGGCCGGGGAATAGGCCTTGCGTCATATGCGGGGGAGGGCATATTCCGGGAGAGTGCCCCCAAAGAGGCGACCACTACTTCAGGTGCGGCAAACGGGGGCACTTCCGCCGCAACTGCCCCTTAGGCGGGGGATCTGCGTCCTCTGCAGCTTCTACGCCCACGCCACAGCTCTCAGGGCGGGGGAAAGCTCCTATGGCGTCGACGTCTAGACCCCCTGCACCATGGCACGAGGAGGACAGGCAGCCACAACCAGGCGGGAGAGTCTTTTCAATGACCCGCCAAGAGGCAGATCCGCCGGAGGACGCACTTGCAGGTACTACTTCCGTTTCAAATTCCCGTGCTAGAACTCTTTTCGACACCGGAGCAACACACTCTTTCATTTCCTGTGACTTCGTGTTTCTGTATGGTCTCGAGGAGACACCCCTCCAAAATTTCTTGACGGTGCAAACGGCAGGAGGGACCTTGGAGGCGGTCAGCGTTGTGACCGCCTGCCCGATCAAGCTAGGGCGGCTGGCATGTCCTTGGGATTTGGTGGTAATCCCCTGAAGGAGTACGATGTGGTGCTGGGCATGAACTGGCTCACGAGGTACCAGGCACTCATCGATTGCGACAAGCGACAGCTGCGTTTACAAGAACCGGGTTTCCCGGAGCATGTGTACATGATGGGCAAGAGCATCTCCTTCCCGGCGATTATTTCAGCGGCACGGGCCAGAAGACTGGTGGAGGGTGGTTGCGTGGCCTATTTAGCATCGGTGGATTTGGCTACCCGACCCCCGACGACGCTTGCCGATATCCCAGTGGTGAGGGACTTCCCCGACGTTTTTCCCACGGAACTGCCTAGGATGCCCCCTGAACGGGAGGTGGGGTTCCCTATCGAACTACTACCGGGCACGCAGCCTATTACGAAGGCGCCTTACCGAATGGCCTTCGCGGAGCTAAAGGAGCTTAAATCACAACTGGAATACCTCTTGGATAAAGGGTTCATAAGACCGAGTGTATCACCCTGGGCGCACCGGTACTCTTTGTGCGGAAGAAAGACGGAAGCCTGCGTCTCTGCATCGATTACAGGGGAATAAACAAAGTCACAGTGAAGAATAAGTACCCCCTGCCCAGAATAGATGACCTCTTCGACCAGCTAAGAGGGGCGATGGTCTTCTCCAAAATCGATCTGCAATCGGGCTACCACCAACTCCGGGTTCGGGACGAGGACATCCGAAGACTGCTTTCCCGGACCCGGTATGGCCACTACGAGTTCACGGTTATGCCCTTCGGACTCACGAACGCCCCCGCAGTCTTCATGGACATGATGAACGGATCTTCAGACCCTTCCTGGATCGGTTCGTGGTGGTTTTCATCGACGACATCCTGATTTACTCCACTACCGACGAGGAGCACGAGGACCATTTGCGAACGATCCTCCAAACTCTCAGAGAGCAGGAGTGTTCGCTAAACTCAGTGG
>CM055075.1:16365837-16391826 GCA_029204045.2 Tillandsia leiboldiana
TCTTCCGAGTCTCTTGGACTCTTAATCATTTCTCTTTCATTCATTTAACTCAATTGAAGTTAACGTAGTTATCCATTTGCCGAGACACCCTATGACCCACTCTAAGGTTATATTGTTTAACTCTTTAACATTGTGGCCGCATACCCTTTTCCTTAGAGTTTGACTCTAAGTTAATACTCTAGCATACAATCTTACTTAATTTGTAACATATGCCACTCGTCCTCTTCCTAGGATTAATGTGATAACCGCGGATTTATCTTACCTTTCTGGGCTTTCTGTTAATTTTATTGAAACCGTTCTGCTGACAATAGGGGTCCGAGGGTAACTTTTCCTTGTTTTCTGGGGCAGACGATCGGGCTCGCTGGTATTGTTTGGTTAATAAATCTCGCGAAACGGAGACAGACGGTGTGATCGGTTTTGGATTCCGACCCCCGGATCTCCCAGAATAATTTCGGAAGTTGGTACCGCAGCCCAGGTGACATACACAATTACCGGGGGTAGACCGAACTCTGGTCCGCAATCAGATCGATTCTGGTCGACTCAGTTGAGGTATGGGATTTAAACACCCCTTTCCCAGTCGCTCGAGTGGTTAATTTTAATTTGGGGTCCAAAATCCACTACGCCCAGAACGACTAAATAGTCGGACCATGGAATCAGGTTTTCCTATACCTCGCCTCCCCTCACCTTGGCGTACGATATCCGAGCGTGGACCGAGGAGCGGTTCCCCAAAAACCCTCGCCCTTCCCATCGGCCCGGACGTGGAAGAGAAGAGATTGATCGCCTCCCCGCAAAGATCCGATGAACCGCGAAGAGGACGATCCCGTCTCTACTTCGCCCGGCTACCGACGAAAACAAGGTGAGCCGTGCTTTCATTTTCTTTCCTTGTCGTTTCTCGTTACGAACGAGGGGAGGGGGGCTTTCTTGATTCGTCGGAGATGGAAGGAGAGGGGCGAGCCACCCGCACTCGGAGCGCCGCGCGGGGCAACCCGCGCATGCGGGGGCGCCGCGCGGGGGCACCCGCATGCGGGCACCCGCATGCGGGGCGCCGCGCCGGGCACCCGCGCATGCGGGGGCGACGCGCGGGGCAGCCCCCGCATGCGGGGGCGCCGCGCGGGGCACCCTTATGCGGGGCGCCGCGCGGGGCAGTCCGCGCAATGCGGGGCAACCGCGCGGGGCCGCACGCGCATGCGGGGGCGCCGCACGGGGCACCCGCATGCGGGCGCCGGGCGGGGCAGCCCCCGCATGCGGCGGGCGCCGCGCGAGGCAGCCCGCGCATGCGGAGGCGCCGCGCGGGGCAGCCCGCGCATGCGGAGGCGCCGCGCGGGGCACCCGCATGCGGGGCACCATGCGGGGGCGACGCGCGGGGCACCCGCATGCGGGGCGCCGCGCGGGGCAGCCCGCGCAATGCGGGGGCGGCCCGCGGGCAGCACGGCAGCGCGCGGGGGGTATTGGTCCGCTGCCGTCAGAGGCCGGTTGGTGTTGGGGGCTTTTCTTTACTTTGCGTTTAAAGGTTCTTGATCTCCCCGCCGGGGATCCCGTTTAGCAGCTTCGGGGAGCGCGCCGGGACGCGGGGAGCCGAGCGTGGTTTTCTACTAGCGACAGGTGGGTTGAATGTGTTAATTAGCATCAATTTCTGACGATCGTTTATTCTAGATATTACATAGTATCGTTTCACTTACCTGCCACCTATTATCGTACCTTAGATGCTACATGTAATTGTCGCACTTTAGTAGTTAGGTGTATCATGCTCCTAATGTTACATGTTGTTGCTTTATCTTCGATTATACTTGTTAGTAGAGTACCTTGATTACACATGTTATTATCTTACTCTTGTTCATGCATTGTGGCTACTGTGCTCGAGGCTGCAACACGCGCACCCGCGGTTTGGCCACCGCGAAGGGTGCGCTTTTTCAAGAAAAGTGGTCTATGACCCGTGTATACCCACGAGGTGACGTAGTGGGGCCCCTTATTAGTTGTGGGGTTTGAGGCGCCGAGGTGCGAGCGGTGCGACCCGTCGGTTTAGTTGTCCGACGTGGTCGGGTTTCTGCAGGTACGGTATGGGCCGTCGGTTTAGGTTGTCCGACGTGGCCGGGTATTACAGGATACAGGTGTACAGGTTGCCTCTCCACCTTGAGAGGGTGGTTGCTCCGGTTATCTTCACGGTTTGTTTTATTATATTCTCCTACTCTACTATTTTTACGTCACTGACTTCCCACTTCGTGACAGGGTTCAGACGGGGGGAGAGGTAGGCGGCGGTGAGGACGGGACAGGAGCAGCTGGGTCGCTGGGGACCCGGGACTGTATTACTTCTTTCAGTCTTACTTTTCATTTACATTGTAGTTATGTGAGAGGTTCTCGATACCCTCGTGGGGTCGGCGTGGATGTCGGTACGGGTTGCATTTAGTTATCCTCTTATGCATTACTCTTCCTTTTATTTCTGTTGGCCATTTGAAATGAAAAAGGGCAAAAGCCAAAGAAAAGATTGCGAAAACCGTTTTTAAAATCTAAGTGTCGTGTGGGCACTGGTTCCAAAACTCTGTGGATTTATGGATTGCGAAATGGATTTCAAAACTTGGGTGTCGGGTAGGCACCGTTTTCAAAACCTTGTGGTTTTATGCTGATTTCGAAACTCGCTTTCAAAACGAAAGCGCCGGGTAGGCGCTCTTTTAAAATGGTGGATTTATCCTTTCCAAACTGATCGGCCATACGTTTTAAATGAATTAGAATGCTGGTTGTATGTTTAAAACTGTTGTGATTGATTGGTTGTGTATGTTTGGATTATGTACTGAACGCCACGCCGTGCATATACAGGGGAGACTCTGTCCGTTTACAGAGTGATCCTGTATGTGTGGCGGGTCTGGGCATGCGCCGGGGAAGAGGGATTCTCTTTTATCAAGAAAAAAATTTTATACGTCGAATGTTTGACTTTTGTGAATCGTTTCCGCTAAAACAAACCCCCGGGGCGTGACAGATTAAATGGTATCAGAGAGTTCTTTCAATCACAACAGTTAGTGCCGACATCCGCGGAACACCTCACTTGTCTACACATGAATGAAATGGGTAGGGCATAGGACTGTAGAACGTGAGTGACCGAGGGGGGGGAAAATGTTGAGTCCTTTCTCTCACTTTATGGTTGTTGTTACTAGGGTAGTCTAAAGTTGACTCTTGTGATGTGTGACTGACATGGCCCGTACTAGATCATCGGCCGGGGACGCAGAGGCAGACGCGACGACGTCGACGGCCGCGGAGAACCAACTCCTGCGGCAACAATTGCGGGAGATGGCGGGGAATCTGGCCAACCTCACTGAGCACGTGCGTCAGTTGACGCAACAGCAACAAGCCGCGACGGTGACGGTCGCCCCGGTTCCCCCACAGGGGCCGACAGCACCGGCCGCGGCGCCACCGACAATGCCACCGCCGGCGGCGGCTACGGGACCGGCGCCGGGGACAACCAGCAGGGTTACTCTAGAGGAGACTATAGTCACACCTGCCCCTACCGTGGCTGCCGCCGCCGCGAGGGAGGGGACGGTTGTGATGACCGAGCGGGATCAGGTGCGGGCCAACCTGAAAGACTTCAAGAAATACGACCCACCCACGTTCGAAGGGGACACGACTGATCCATGGGTCGTCGAGAAATGGGTGGGGTCGATGGAGAAACTTTTCGAAGACCTACTCATGGAGGATGACGAGCGGGTTCCCCTAGCAGTCCACTGCTTGGAGGGGAACGCCCGCTTGTGGTGGAAGACGGTACGCCCCGATCCTGCTAAGGGTACCGCACTTCCGTCCTGGACAACCTTCAAACAGGAGCTGTTCGGGGCCTTCTTCACCAACAGTGTCAAGAAAAAGTTGGAGGATGACCTGAACCACATCCAGCAGGGGAACCAGACGGTCATGGAGTATCAGCGGGAGTTCGTCCGGCTAGCAAACTGCGTCCCGTTCGTCATAAGGGACGAGGCTCACAAGGCGCAACTCTTTGTGGATGGCTTGCGGAGCAATATCTTCGAGGTGGTGCAAGCAGCCGAACTGCACACCTTCCAGAAAGTGGTTGATAGAGCCACTACGGTGGAGCGGGGTTTTGCGGTCACCCGCGCCAGAAGGGAGAACTCGACGCGGCTGGAGGACCGGAAGCGGCAGCAGCAGAACCCGGGGGGAGGCTCTTGGAGTGGGGGCGGAGCCCCCAAACGGTGGAGACCACAGGCGGGGTCCCGGAGCGGGCCAGCAGGAGGGCCGAGGCCGGGGAATAGGCCTTGCGTCATATGCGGGGGAGGGCATATTCCGGGAGAGTGCCCCCAAAGAGGCGACCACTACTTCAGGTGCGGCAAACGGGGGCACTTCCGCCGCAACTGCCCCTTAGGCGGGGGATCTGCGTCCTCTGCAGCTTCTACGCCCACGCCACAGCTCTCAGGGCGGGGGAAAGCTCCTATGGCGTCGACGTCTAGACCCCCTGCACCATGGCACGAGGAGGACAGGCAGCCACAACCAGGCGGGAGAGTCTTTTCAATGACCCGCCAAGAGGCAGATCCGCCGGAGGACGCACTTGCAGGTACTACTTCCGTTTCAAATTCCCGTGCTAGAACTCTTTTCGACACCGGAGCAACACACTCTTTCATTTCCTGTGACTTCGTGTTTCTGTATGGTCTCGAGGAGACACCCCTCCAAAATTTCTTGACGGTGCAAACGGCAGGAGGGACCTTGGAGGCGGTCAGCGTTGTGACCGCCTGCCCGATCAAGCTAGGGCGGCTGGCATGTCCTTGGGATTTGGTGGTAATCCCCCTGAAGGAGTACGATGTGGTGCTGGGCATGAACTGGCTCACGAGGTACCAGGCACTCATCGATTGCGACAAGCGACAGCTGCGTTTACAAGAACCGGGTTTCCCGGAGCATGTGTACATGATGGGCAAGAGCATCTCCTTCCCGGCGATTATTTCAGCGGCACGGGCCAGAAGACTGGTGGAGGGTGGTTGCGTGGCCTATTTAGCATCGGTGGATTTGGCTACCCGACCCCCGACGACGCTTGCCGATATCCCAGTGGTGAGGGACTTCCCCGACGTTTTTCCCACGGAACTGCCTAGGATGCCCCCTGAACGGGAGGTGGGGTTCCCTATCGAACTACTACCGGGCACGCAGCCTATTACGAAGGCGCCTTACCGAATGGCCTTCGCGGAGCTAAAGGAGCTTAAATCACAACTGGAATACCTCTTGGATAAAGGGTTCATAAGACCGAGTGTATCACCCTGGGGCGCACCGGTACTCTTTGTGCGGAAGAAAGACGGAAGCCTGCGTCTCTGCATCGATTACAGGGGAATAAACAAAGTCACAGTGAAGAATAAGTACCCCCTGCCCAGAATAGATGACCTCTTCGACCAGCTAAGAGGGGCGATGGTCTTCTCCAAAATCGATCTGCAATCGGGCTACCACCAACTCCGGGTTCGGGACGAGGACATCCCGAAGACTGCTTTCCGGACCCGGTATGGCCACTACGAGTTCACGGTTATGCCCTTCGGACTCACGAACGCCCCCGCAGTCTTCATGGACATGATGAACCGGATCTTCAGACCCTTCCTGGATCGGTTCGTGGTGGTTTTCATCGACGACATCCTGATTTACTCCACTACCGACGAGGAGCACGAGGACCATTTGCGAACGATCCTCCAAACTCTCAGAGAGCAGGAGTTGTTCGCTAAACTCAAGAAGTGTGAGTTCTGGCTGTGCGAAGTCGGTTTCCTAGGACATGTGATCTCGGCACAGGGAATCGCCGTGGACCCCAAGAAGGTGGAATCAGTGGTCGACTGGCAGCCGCCGCCGACGATGACAGAGGTCCGCAGTTTCCTAGGATTAGAGGATACTACAGGCGTTTCGTAGAGGGTTTCGCGAAGATTGCGACCCCTTTAAATCGGCTAACCAGGAAAGGGGAGAAGTTCATATGGACGGCCAAATGCCAGGAGAGTTTTGAGGAACTCAAGAGGAGGTTAACCAGGGCACCAATACTTGTTCTGCCGACACCCGGAGAGGATTATGAAGTGTACTGCGACGCATCGAGGATCGGTCTGGGGGGTGTCCTGATGCAACAGGGGAAAGTGATTGCCTACGCGTCCAGGCAACTGAAGGACTACGAAAAGAACTACCCGATACACGACTTAGAACTGGCCGCAGTAGTCTTCGTTTTAAAACTGTGGAGGCACTATCTCTTTGGAGTCCACTGTAACGTCTTCTCGGATCATCAAAGTCTTAAGTACATCTTTACCCAAAAAGAATTAAACTTGCGGCAGAGACGATGGCTAGAGCTGTTGAAAGATTATGATTTGATGATTCAATACCATCCCGGGAAGGCAAACGTGGTGGCCGATGCATTGAGCAGGAAAGGGCGTCAGGAAGGGGCGTCGGGGAGCGCGATAACGGAGCAGAACCACTTGATCGCGGAGTTCGCACGAATGCAGATGGAGGTGGTGCCAGCAGGCACGGTTATGCGACTTCTAACCTTGGTGGTCAAGCCGGCGTTACTTGAGAAGATCCAGGAGGGACAGCAGACCGACCCACATTTACAGCGCATACGAGACAAGATTCCCCTGGACCAAGAGAGCAATTTTGCAGTGGAGAACGACGGCACCCTACGGTTCCGCGGACGAATCTGCGTGCCGGAGTCGTCGGAGTTAAAGGAGGAAATCTTGACAGAGGCTCACCGGGCCCCTTATGCGGCACATCCAGGGGGCACGAAGATGTACAAGGACCTCAAACAGACCTACTGGTGGCCCAACATGAAGGGGGACGTCACCCGACACGTAGCTCACTGCCTAGTGTGCCAACAGATAAAGGCCGAGCATCAGCGACCAGCAGGGAAGCTACAGCCGCTACCTGTGCCGGAGTGGAAGTGGGATCAGATCACCATGGACTTTGTCACGGGTTTTCCGCGCTCTCAGCAGGGTCACGACGCGATTGGGTCGTAGTCGACCGGTTGACCAAGTCAGCACACTTTCTGCCAATTCATACGACCTGGACCCGAGAACGGTTAGCTCAAGCTTACATTAGCGAGATCGTGAGACTACATGGAGTGCCGGCATCGATCACCTCGGACAGAGACACGCGCTTTGTCTCGAAGTTTTGGCAGAGCCTTCAGCGAGCCATGGGGACCAAACTACAGTTCAGCACAGCCTTCCACCCTCAGACGGACGGACAGTCGGAGCGCGTGATACAAACCCTCGAAGACCTACTTCGCGCCTGTGTGCTAGATTGGGGAATCGGATGGTCACGCTACCTACCTCTCGTGGAATTCGCCTACAACAATAGCTACCAGGCCAGCATCCAGATGGCGCCCTACGAAGCCTTATATGGAAGGCGCTGCCGATCCCCGATTTGTTGGGACAATTTAGGAGAACGGAAGTTCTTGGGACCCGATTTAGTGGAGGAAACGGAGGAGAAGGTACGCCTTATCAGACAGCGCCTGCTGACCGCCCAGAGTCGCCAGAAGAGCTACGCGGACCAAAGGCGCCGCGACCTGGAATTCCAAGTGGGAGAGCATGTTTTCTTGCGGGTCTCGCCGTCCAGAGGAGTCAAGCGGTTCGGGCTAAAAGGGAAACTGAGCCCACGGTTTGTAGGGCCTTTCGAGATTTTGGAACGCATCGGCCCAGTGGCGTACCGCCTTGCCCTACCACCAAACCTCGACCGAGTCCACGACATCTTCCACGTTTCGATGCTCCGTCAATACCTCTCCGATCCATCACATATCCTGGATGTCGCTATACTCGACCTTAAAGAGGACCTAAGCTTCGAGGAAACCCCCGTGAGAATCCTGGCAAGGGAAAGCAAATCACTGCGAAATCAAACCATCCCCTACGTGAAGGTACTCTGGAGCAACCACGAGGAGCGAGAAGCAACCTGGGAGCTGGAATCTAAAATGAGGGAGAACCACCCGAACCTGTTCACCACCTTTCGGGTTTGAGTTTCGAGGACGAAACTCGTTTTTAGAGGTGAGTGGTGTGATAACCGCGGATTTATCTTACCTTTCTGGGCTTTCTGTTAATTTTATTGAACCGTTCTGCTGACAATAGGGGTCCGAGGGTAACTTTTCCTTGTTTTCTGGGCAGATGATCGGGGCTCGCGGGTATTTTTGGTTAATAAAGCTCGCGAAACGGAGACCGGCGGTGCGATCGATTTTGGATTCCGACCCCCGGATCTCCCAGAATAAATTCCGGAAGTTGGTACCGCAGCCCAGGTGACATACACAATTACCGGGGGCAGACCGAACTCTGGTCCGCAATCAGATCGATTCTGGTCGATCAGTTGAGGTATGGGATTTAAACACCCCTTTTCCCAGTCGCTCGAGTGGTTAATTTTAATTTGGGGTCCAAAATCCACTACGCCCAAACGACTAAATAGTCGGCCTTGGGAATCAGGTTTTCCTATACCTCGCCTCCCCTCACCTTGGCGTACGATATCCGAGCATGGACGAGGAGCGGTTCCCCAAAACCCTCGCCCTTCCCATCGGCCGGCGTGGAAGAGAAGAGATTGATCGCCTCCCCGCAAAGATCCGATGAACGCGAAGAGGACGATCCCTCTCCTTCGCCCGGTACCGACGAAAACAAGGTGAGCCGTGCTTTCATTTTCTTTCCTTGTCGTTTCTCGTTACGAACGAGGGGGAGGGGGGCTTTCTTGATTCGTCGGAGATGGAAAGAGAGGGGCGAGCCACCCGCACGCGGAGGGCCGCGCGGGGCAACCTGCGCATGCGGGGGCGCCGCGCGGGGCACCCGCATGCGGGGCGCCGCGCGGGGCAGCCCGCGCATGCGAGGGCACCGCGCGGGGCAGCCCGCGCATGCGGGGGCGCCGCGCGGGCAGCACGGCAGCGCGCGGGGGTTTGGTCGCTGCCGTCAGAGTCTGGTTGGTGTTGGGGCTTTTCTTTACTTTGCGTTTAAAGGTTCTTGGTCTCCCCGCCCGGGGATCCCGTTTTGCAGCTTCGGGGAGCGCGCCGGGACACGGGGAGCCAAGCGTGGTTTTCTACTAACGACAGGTGGGTTGAATGTGTTAATTAGCATCGATTTCCGACGACCGTTTATTCTAGATATTACATATTATCGTTTCACTTTACCTGCCACCTATTATCGTACCTTAGATGCTACATGTAATCGCCGCACTTTAGTACTTAGGTGTATCATGCTCCTGATGTTACATGTTGTTGCTTTATCTTCGATTATACTTGTTAGTAGAGTACCTTGATTACGCATGTTATTATCTTACTCTTGTTCATGCATTGTGGCTACTGTGCTCGAGGCTGCAACACGCGCACCCGCGGTTTGGCCACCACGAAGGGTGCGCTTTTTCAAGAAAAGTGGTCTATGACCCGTGTATACCCACGAGGTGACGTAGTGGGGCCCCTTATTAGTTGTGGGGTTTGAGGCGCCGAGGTGCGAGCGGTGCGACCCGTCGGTTTAGTTGTCCGACGTGGTCGGGTTTCTGCAGGTACGGTATGGGCAGTCGGTTTAGTTGTCCGACGTGGCCGGGTATTACAGGATACAGGTGTACAGGTTGCCTCTCCACCTTGAGAGGGTGGTTGCTCCGGTTATCTTCACGGTTTGTTTTATTATATTCTCCTGCACTACTATTTTTACGTCACTGACTTCCCACTTCGTGACAGGGTTCAGACGGGGGGAGAGGTAGGCGGCGGTGAGGACGGGACAGGAGCAGCTGGGTCGCTGGGGACCCGGGACTGTATTTCTTCTTTCAGTCTTACTTTTCATTTACATTGTAGTTATGTGAGAGGTTCTCGATACCCTCGTGGGATCGGTACGGGTTGCATTTAGTTATCCTCTTATGCATTACTCTTCCTTTTATTTCTGTTGGCCATTTGAAATGAAAAAGGGCAAAAGCCAAAGAAAATATTGCGAAAACCATTTTTAAAATCTAAGTGTCGTGTGGGCACTGGTTCCAAAACACTGTGGATTTATGGATTGCGAAATGGATTTCAAAACTTGGGTGTCGGGTAGGCACCGTTTTCAAAACCTTGTGGTTTTATGCTGATTTCGAAACTCGCTTTCAAAACGAAAGCGCCGCGTAGGCGCTCTTTTAAAACGGTGGATTTATCCTTTCCAAACTGATCGGCCATACGTTTTAAATGAATTAGAATGCTGGTTGTATGTTTAAAACTGTTGTGATTGATTGGTTGTGTATGTTTGGATTATGTACTGAACGCCACGCCGTGCATATACAGGGGAGACTCTGTCCGTTTACAGAGTGATCCTGTATGTGTGGCGGGTCTGGGCATGCGCCGGGGAAGAGGGATTCTCTTTTATCAAGGAAAAAATTTTATACGTCGAATGTTTGACTTTTGTGAATCGTTTCCGCTAAAACAAACCCCCAGGGCGTGACAATTAATGCCACACATTATGCACCCTAACTATAGGTTTTCTCCTAGTTTTCACATCCATGTAAATTTGACATGTCATTCTTGCATTCTTCTCTAAATTCAGTTACACAATTATTAGGATCCTGTCCTAACATGACCACTAACATATGTCGAACCGCGGCTGTTTGCACATGCAATAATTAACCTACATTAGGTTTATCATATACTTGCATTATTCCCTAGGTTCATTTACACATGCAACATATCACCTATGTTTGGCAATTAGAGGCTTTCACTTTCTTCTATGTTCATTTGCACATGCAAATATATCACCTATATTTGGTAATTTGAAAATTTCACTTTCCTATATGTTCATTTACAAATACAAATATATCACCTATATTTGGCAATTAGAAAATTTCACTTTCCTCTATATTCATTTACACATGCAAATATATCACCTATATTTGGCAAACTAAAAATTTCGCTTTTCTCTATATTCATTTACACATGCAAATATATCACCTATATTTGGCAATTAGAAAATTTTACTTTCCTCTATGTTCATTCACACATACAAATATATCACCTATATTTGGCAAACTAAAAATTTCACTTTCCTCTATGTTCATTTACACATGCAAATATATCACCTATATTTGGCAATTTGAAAATTTCACTTTCCTCTATGTTCATTTACACATGCAAATATATCACCTATATTTGGCAAACTAAAAATTACACTTTCCTCTAAGTTCATTTACACATGCAAATATATCACCTATATTTGGCAAACTAAAAACTTCACTTTACTCTATGTTCATTTACAAATGCAAATATATCACCTATATTTGGCAATTTAAAAAAAATCTGCATTTTTCTCTAAGTCCATTTGCATATAAAATTTTATCACCTATTTTAGGTAAATCAAAAATGGCACTTTCCTGTAAATTCATTTGCATATGCAAATTTATCATCTATTTAGATAAATCAAAAACTGCATCTCTCCTCTACACTAACATGCTACTACAGTGCTTCTAAAATCAAAAGCAGAGGAAAAAATGAGAGATCACCCTTTTTCGATAGAATCCCCCACCTTGTGTCACCCCCAATTTCTTGTAGACACTTGCAATTGGTCTCCCCACGATTTTTCTTGTCTCTTCGAGTTTGCACGCAAAACGGTGCACAACATCCGAGTCTGCATGCAAAACGATGCACATCTTCTGAGTCTGCATGCAAAACGGTGCACATCTTTCGAGTCTGCACGCAAAATGGTGTACATTATCCAAGTCTGCACGCAAAATAGTGCACATCTTTCGAGTCTGCACGCAAAACGGTGCACACCCCAAAATGCCCGAAAGTACTTCGCACAGCAAAACGACACAATCAACGATGGTCCCTAACAGGTAAAAGGCATAGGGTTCAAATCCAAAACTCCAAGGGGAAAATTCCAAAACTGTGCCGAAAAACCCCGCAAAATAACAAACGGAATCTACCTCGACATCGACGTGCCGTTACACTCCCTGCATTAGCCAATGGGCGGCCGCCACGTGGCGTACCCGCGCCCCCGCGTCAACCCGGTGCCAGCGACACGTCGCATCACGTATCACGTCGCACCGCGCGCCCAACGGGCGCCCGCCACGTGGCGCCCCCCGTTGACACCGCGCCAGGGCCGCGCGTCTGCGTCCCTGGGCCTCGCGATGTGGGACACACCTCGGGATCCGTGCCCGTGCCTCGGGATTCGTGCCTGCTGCCCTCGGGATCTGTGCCCGCTACCTCGGGATCTATGCCCGCTGCCTCGGGATCCGTGCCACCGGCCTGGGGATCCGTTCCATTGCCTCCGAATCCGTTCCATCGCCTCGGGATCTATGCCATCGCCTCAGGATCCATGCCATCGCCTCGGGATTCGGGCGCAGTTATAGTAGAAAACGGGCGCCGCTTCAGCCGAACCGGACTGCTACAGTGTGAACCGGGTTCGCTACAGTGTAATCCGGGCCATCCGTACATGCTATAGTAACAATCGGGCGCGTTACAGTAACAACGGGGCGCCCGAAAGTACGGCCCAAATTCGGTTTTTGCCCATTTTTCGACCGTTTTCGCCCGTTCTCGTCCGTTTTCGTCCCGTTTGCGCTCAAATTTGACAGGGAGTCTCAACTTAACTTAATTTATTTTGGGTTATCCCTAGTTTTAAGTTTGAACCATTTACGGGTCACCAAAAGTTCCGCTATATTCAAAATCGCTGGCGGACCCCGTTCTCACTACTCGGGTATCCGATCGATGCGAAACTTTTACTGTAGCCTTAAAACATAATTACGGACCTCACCAATTTTTCTCAGAATTTTCTAGCACTATGAATTTTCTACCAAAATCTGAGCCTTCTTTCTCATATAAAATTCTAAATCCCTCATTTTTATTCCGATTTCAGTCCAACTCTCTTCCAAATTATTCTTTACTTTTCTAAGTTCAATAAAAATAGTATCTCATACCATTTTTATTTATATTTGCTTATATACCAAAAATTTGGTACATTACAACGTAGCAATTATTTTGAGATCTAACTCCTTTCAAAAAGAATGAATGGTTTGAGTCAGTTACAATACATTCAACAGAAGAAAAATTAACTGAAAAACCATTATCACACAATTGACTAATGCTAATGAGGTTAGTCTTAAGGCCTTCAACAAATAGAACATTATTCAAAACCGGGCTATCTGGAATAGTGATTGTTCATTTTCCAACTATTTTTGAAGATCTTCCATCGCCGAATACAATAAGTCCTTCGGAGGTTTTCTCAAAAGTTTGAAAATAGTTTTTATCACCAATCATGTGCTGGGAACAACCGCTATCCAGATATTAAGACGAATTGTCATATGCGTGTGAACGACAAAACAAGGAAAGATTTCACCTTTGCGCACCCAAACCTTACGAGTTTTGGAATACTTTGGCAATGATCGTGATGTTAAGCTCCCAGGTGAATGTGTCTTGTTCGGTTGATCACTTTTCATTGATTTCCACGACAGTCTTGTCTTGGGGGTTGTACTACCATTGTTCTTGACCTTAGGTTGATTTCTTCTTGAATTTCGGTCTCTGTTCTTGATGGTAGTCGTTGCAAGTAGTGATTGATTCGATCGTTTGGTTCTATACTTGCAATTTGGTCTTATGTGCCCTGCAACACCACAACGATGACATACCTTGGTAACAATTGAACCCGAAGAAGATGAGGTAGGCTTGTCAATGTTAGCTACGATGATTTCCGTCAGAGGAGGAGCAACCGACTGAGGCACAAACTTAATACCGCTCGAACTTGGATCCTCACCAGTTCGATCGTATCCAGGGCCCAAACGATTCGTTTGATCAAGACCAGGCAATTTGTCCAACTTGCTCATTCCTTATGAAAATCTCTTCAAATCTTCTTTAAGTTAGAATATGGTCTTCGTCATCTCCAATTTTTCTTGCCGAGCCTCGGAATAGAGCTTCAAGAAGTAATTTGCTTTATCCACCAACTTTATATGTTCCTTCTCGAAATGCTCATTCTTCTCTTGAAGGGAAGTGTTTATCTTGATCAAATTATCCCTTTCCTCTTCAAAAGCTTTTGAGAGAGAAGTTGCCTTGTTTGATTATTCTTCAAGATCCCACAACTTTCTTCTCAAATTCTTATTATGCTTCACCAATTTCTTTGAATCCCGTAGCAATTTATGATAGGCGAGAGCAAAATCTTTGTGGGTTATGTTATATATGGATCTGAATAGGAGAAAAAACACCTAGAGGGTGGTGAATAGGTGTAAACAATAAACACTCCAAAATCTTTGCATAACAAAAACCCAATGCGGAAAAGTAAATAACACGCAGAGATTTTACGTGGAAAACTCTAAACCAGGAGTAAAAAACCACGGGACCGATCACACGGTGAAATCCACTAGAATTAAATACGTAAAAAGGTGATATAACGTACTCACACACGACTCAACCTTTTTCCATACGCTCCTACTTGATCTTCTCCGCTCGCTCCGCAACGCGCCTCGAATCCACGATTTGCGTCCAACGCCGAATCCACGGCGTCCAACGTCGAGTCCACGACGTCCAACCGAATCCACGGTCTCCACCAAGTAGTACGTGTCGATCACACGAACGTACCTCGCTCCGAATCCACGAGAGCGGTAGCACCTTGAGTCCACAAGGCCACGCGAATCCACGCGCCGATTTTTGGGAAAATCATTATTTTGTTGGTGGTGAAAATCTGCCGAATACTTAGATCAAAGATATATCAGAAATACCATCTAAGTATTCATTAATTTGATTCTACTCAAAATCTGAGTTTGAAATCTTAGAATCAAATTAATCAATATAGATAAAGAAACATAGAATAGATCTAGTTTTTCCTTTCTTCTCTATATGTGGATTTTTCTAAGTTTTTCTCCGTTAATTTTTCTCGGTCATTTACGGAATACAAAACTTATTGTGGATTAACCCTAAAAGATGAAATTAGGGTTTACTTATAGGTTAGAAACCATTGGAAGAGGATAAGAATAAAAAACTGACTTAACAGACTTTATCCCGTACGACGGTCTGGACTGGATTTGGCTTGATCCGGACTGTCGTCATTTTTCATAGAATTCCTGAAAAATCATGTTCGGGGTCTGGACTAAAAGATACACGGTCTGGACTGTTCATGCGATTTCTGTAGAATCCACGTTCGGGGTCCGGACTGAACCAAGGGCGATCCGGACTGAAATTTCGCATGAACCTACCTACGTTCGGGGTCCGGACTGAAGTATCTTGATCCGGATCCTGAACATGTAACAGTCTAGTTTCTTGATTTTCATGCAATTAAAATCCATCCAAGTGTTTCTACACTATAAGAAGTATTCGGATCACCAAACATATTTAGTTAAACGTACCTGATCCTTTTGAATTCTTCTTTCTTGAGATTGAGGTATATGATCCAAACATCTTCATCTTCAATCTTCAAGACTTAACCACTTCACGAAATACGCCAAAACAAATTCCTTAACAATCTCCCCCTTTGGTGGTTTCGTGACACAACAAAAATCCACTTAAAGAAAATTCAAAAAGATATTTTGTTGTTATCACCATACAACAAAAATTTACAATTAAGATCCAAATACATGAGATAAACTCCTAAAACAGACTCTAGACTTAGACGTTTAAACTCTTTGCAAAAAAAATAATTCTTGACAAAATAAATCGTTAGATACCTCAAGGATTTAACATTCAAAAACCAAACAGAGAGATGGAGTTTATACTCACCATGACATTTACAAAATCAGATATGTATTAAAATACCAATCAGAGATGGACATATCTTCTAAGCATTAAATTTCAAATGTCATGAGTATGTTAGTCATCAAACAACTTGTTAGTAATATTACATGCCCAAAAAGTTAGTCGAATAGTTAGTCGAGGCATGCACTCATTCACAATACAAATCAAAGTTGTTGTCATACTTACCTTCCAAGTTTTAAGTGTCCAAAGTTCTCACAAACATGTCCAAATGTTCATATCTCTCTCCCCGTTTTTGTCACAGAAGTTAGCCAAAATTACAAAAATAAAGGGAGTTAAAAAGTCCAAAAAGTGTAAGAACTAAAAACCTGCAAAACAAAAAGATAATTAGAATACAAGAACATATGAACAACACAAGTTCATTCTAGATCTGACAAGTCTGAGCTGCTACAATCCAATTTGTGTAAGATTCCCTTGAGCAGACTGGAGATTCTTGAACATTTTCTTTTCAACTTTCGTTGCTCAGAACTAATACTCTGTATATCAATTGACATTTTTTTCTTGTTCCACGGACAATCTCCTCTGTTCTTGGTGGATGGAGGACATAGATGAATCATTCTCTGACGTGTCTTTCCCAGAGGTCGAAGGAGGTAGTGATGATGTAGATGGTGCCTTTTTACCCTCAATGTCACGCCCCGGGTGTAAACCAGAACCCAGGCTCGTCTACAGATCCGCCGTGCACCCGGAATTTCTCGTGTACACGAAGCGCTGGTAACCTGCTCAGATAGATAGATAAAATAAAAGAGCATAACAGAGCTAACTACAACTAGTACAACTCAGATAAAAGCAGAAAAGAAAATACAACATAGCTCTCAAAAATATACAAATGTCTCTCCCAGCTCACCAAATAAAATACATCCAGCTGGCCGAAGCCAGACCCAAAATAAAAGGAAGTACAACAGTCTGAGTGTACCGGGGATACATCAAAATCTATCAAACTCTGGATCAGGGAAGCATCTAGCTAATCAACGATCCTCTTACCTCGGTCCTGAGAAGAGGGTCCCGCAACTCCCGCAGAGGACTCTGCAAAACAAAGAGGAAAAAGAAGAGGGAAAAAGAGTGGGGGTGAGAACTACTATAAAAATAGTAGCCTCCCCTAGTGGGTAAACCTCAACTCGTACATGCCCACTAGGACTACCAGAGGCGAAAAGAATAATGTGGTAAACTATATGCATGGATACTGATAAAAATACCACTAATATGCCTCTACATGCCCAGCTAAAAAGATAGCTAAATGTATGCATCATAATATCAAAGCCTGTCTGAATAACCCAATCACTACACCAGTAAACACTGGGACTGCCTGCGGTGCCTGCCAAATCGGGTATGCCAGCCTACGCATAACACCGATAGGGGATAGGAGTCTCAAGGACTCAAGTCTGCATATCGCGCACTCCGGAGTGGCACTCGAGGGGAGCGACCCACACGAGCATAATGCCTGAGTAATAAGTGTCCAAGGAAAAATAAGTCCGCAAGACTAGATCATGACACTGATCTAAATGGAACAGGTCCATCCACTAAAAAGAAAGCCCAAATCCCTTCCCCGATCTGATGCAACAACAACTGTCCGGTCAATCGCCCAAAATCCGCGATCGCCGCAATACCCTGCCTACACAGTCTGCCTGTCCCGAAACCCAAGTATCTGCCTACTCTATCCCAGCCCCTGCCCTAACTCGGGCATGACATCCCCTATGTCAAGATAATTGGAGAAAATGAAATCATGGTTTCTCCTAAGTCAATTCCAGCATGATAGTTCAGCAGAAAAAGGTGGCCTAACTAGGTGACCATTTAAGCATGCAAAAGTCCTTTACTAAGCAAGATAATTTTAGTATTCCAATTCTTACATTATGCCTTGGTTAAAATATCCGAAATATTAACCTACCATAAGCTGATTTAGACACATGCATAAGTCCTTCAATAAACATTAAGTATGAAACGGATTTAGCCGGTTATTACCATTTATTAGTGTCTAGTCCTCTAAAGATACAAGTATCAATCGTGAGCCCTTTTCTTTTCATTAAGCATGCTATGTTCATTTTTACTAGTGTGATAGCAACATTACATCGGAATAGCTCCAATATGCCTAGTGGGTTATTCCAAGTAAGAGGTTAACAACGGTACCCACCTCGAGCGCTAAAATCCTTGTCCCAAATGTGAAAACCCGCGCTCGCACCAAAAGCTCATAGCAAGACTGTACACAATATCCAAGAAAACATACGTAATTTTAATCCTTTAATGTTCACCAAAATCTGTCCAAAATCATCGGTTTAAAGTTCTCAGATTTTCATCTACGAAAAATGCCCAGAAAATTCCAAGAAAAATATCGTCGCGATCCTTGCGACGAACCGGTCGAAACGAGTCCTTGCGCGGCCAAATCCGAGTTTACTACGCGGAGTTACAAATTCGGCAAGGGAAACACCCCTATAAGGACTGAACCAAAATTCTGTGCCAAAGATCCGCAGAGAGAGAAGATTTTCACCTTCTAGTAATACTCAGAAAAATCTTAGAAAAATTCAGTGGATTCCTTGCGAGGTGTAGATGAGAAATGCCTTTTGAATTGCCACAATCCGATGCCTAGGCGCGAAGTTACAGCCACAACAAGCAAGTACTGTCCAAAACTCCGCAAAGAAAGGTGGGTCACAAAGAAGCTCGGAAAACTCGAAATCCATCTAAAACCAGGGAAACTCAAAACATAAAAAATAAAGCCCTACCTGTCGAGAGTCCAATGGCGCAAGAATTGATCAAATCGGGTGTCGGGATGAGTCGGGGGAGCTCAAACACTGAGAAGGGACGAAACGGGTTGCCGGTGAACAAACGTCGCGCCGCGCCGGAAAAAGGGAAAACCTCGAAATTCCTCTTCTACAAATCCTGGGAAGCTCCTGAGAGATGCAGCACAGGTAGGGGTAGAAATTCTCTTAAGGACTTTCTGTGGAAATCTCCACAAAAAAGGGCCAAAATGTGCCCCCAAAACCATTTAAACACACTCCATCTCCCTCCCCCCCTCATTTCGGATTCGGGCGCCAAAGCAAGCGCCCGATCCGCTAAGGGGGGGTCGCACAACCCCCGGTCCGACGCGCCGCGCCACCACCGCACGACACGCGTCCCCCTGCACAGCGAACAGCTGTGCGGGGCGGCGGGCAAGCGGCCGCGTGTCCCAGCCCGCTCGCGGCTGCATGCGCCCGCCAGCGGCGGGCCGACACGTGGCCCGCACTCGGGCGCGGGCCACGTGCGACCGACCGGCCGCCCTGCGCTCCTGACTGGCGCGGGGCCCGAGGCGCCGCTCCCAGGCTCCGTAAACCGTGCCTCGGTGAGCCCGCCACTCCTGGGATGACACGTGGCGTGCGCCCGGCCCACCGAGCCGCGCTAAAACTCCCTGCACCGCGCCTCAAGCTCCCGCCTATCCGAGAGCGCCACGTGGCGCCCCGCATGGTCCATGCGCCGCCGCGCATTCCCCGTGGACCGAGCGGTGTGGACCGGCCAGTAATGAGCTGCCACGTGGCCCCCGCCGGTCCACGGCTCACCCCCATGCACCCAAATGCCCCGAGAACTTCGGGAAGTCCGTTTTTGGTCATCCGGACTCCAAATTCGACAAATAAACAGTCGTTTTCAAGCGTTTTTCCGTGCTGAATCCAAATCCGAACTCCGTTTGGCCCAATTCCTTTTCTAAAATTCAGCAGACACAGCCGATGGCCAAAACAGCTAAAATACCACACAGGGTCCATCTGTGGCACCCCATTGATGCACCATGGGCCAGACACACCAACACTAGGTGTTCTACACAGTGGATTCAACGGAAAAACTGTACGGGGAAAAACCAGAACACTACATCCTCTCCCACTAAAAAGAGTTTCGTCCTCGAAACAAAAGCCATACCTCAAGCCGGGGCCTCGAACAAATAGGGGTAAGCATCCAACATCGCTGACTCTAGCTCCCAGGTAGCCTCGCGCTCATCACGACCGCTCTAGAGGATCTTCACATAAGGGATGGCCCGGCTGCGCAGCTCTCTAACCTCGCGGTCCAAGATCCTTAATGGCCGCTCAACAAAGCTCAGATCCTCGGCAATCTCCAGTGGGGTGAAATCGATGATGTGTGACGGATCATGAACATACTTCCTCAGGGTCGATACATGGAATACATCGTGAACACCAGCAAGCCTGGGGGGAAGTGCAAGCCTGTAGGCAACTGGCCCTATGCGCTCCAATACCTCAAAAGGTCCAATATAATGAGGGCTCAGTTTCCCACGAATCCCAAATCTCCGGATACCCTTTGAAGGCGAAACCTTCAAAAAGACATGATCTCCAACCCTAAACTCAAGGTCTCGCCTCCGCACATCGGCGTAGCTCCTCTGTCTGCTCTGAGCTGTCTGAAGATGCTGCCTGATTACTCTGACTTTATCCTCTGCCTCTCGGAGTATCTCCAGCCCCAAGGTTCGCCTTTCACCCACATCACTCCAATAAAGTGGGGAACGACACTTGCGTCCATACAATGCTTCAAACGGAGCCATCAGTATGCTCGCTTGAAAGCTATTGTTGTACGCAAACTCTGCCAGGGATAAGTGTCGCACCCAACCTCCTCCAAAGTCTAGCGTGCAAGCCCGGAGCATGTCCTCGAGAATCTGTATAGTCCGCTCTGACTGTCCGTCTGTCTGTGGGTGGAATGTCGTGCTGAAACTGAGCTGCGTCCCCAAAGTGGCCTGTAGACTCATCCAAAAGCGCGAAACAAACCTCGAATCTCGATCAGATACAATGGAGGCAGGCACGCCATGCAATCTCACCACCTCGTCTAAATACAGCTGTGCCAGTCGGTCTAGTGGCCAAGTCACCTGCACCGGTAAAAAGTAAGCGGATTTGGTGAGTCTGTCCACGACTACCCAGATCGCGTCTGCTCCTGTCTGTGCCCTCGGCAACCCAGTGACAAAATCCATGGTAATATGTTCCCATTTCCATTCAGGGATTGGGAGGCTCTGCAACTTGCCAGCAGGTACACGATGCTCAGCCTTTACTTGCTGACAAGTTAAGCAATGTGCTACAAATCTCCCAATGTCTCTTTTCATCCCGTTCCACCAGAACTGTGCCTTGAGGTCCCTATACATCTTAGTCCTCCCAGGATGGATGGTATAAGGTGTATAGTGGGCCTCTCTCAAGATCTGCTCTCGAATCTCCGTATCCATGGGCACACAAGCTCGGTCCCTGTACCGAAGTACTCCCGAAGCATCAACTGAAAAATCCCCTGCCGAGTCCGCCTGAATCTGCTCTCGAATCCTCATCAAGTGGGGGTCCTCACTCTGTCTCTCCCGAATCCTGTCCAACAGAGTGGGCTGTACGACTAGAGTCAGAAGTCGCGCAGAGACCCCAGGGGATACAACCTCGAGCTCTAACTGCCTCATCTGCTCAAGTAGTGGCGCCTGATCGGTGATCATCAAAGATAAGCTCTGCACTGCTCTCCTGCTCAAGGCATCAGCAACCACGTTGGCCTTGCCAGGATGGTATAATATATCCACATCATAGTCCTTTAATAATTCCAACCATCTGCGTTGCCTCAAGTTGAGCTCCTTCTGCGTGAACAGGTATTTCAAGCTCTTGTGGTCGGTGTAAATCTCGCAGTGCTCTCCATACAGGTAGTGGCGCCATAACTTTAGTGCGAAAATCACTGCAGCCAGCTCTAGGTCATGGGTCGGGTAATTTTTCTCATAATCCTTCAGTTGCCGAGAGGCATAAGCGATTACCCTTCCCTCCTGCATCAGCACGCAACCGAGTCCACTGTGCGATGCATCACTATAAATCACGTATCCTTTCCCCATAACAGGGAGGGAAAGGATAGGAGCCGTCATCAATCTGTTCTTTAATTCCTCAAAGCTCCTCTGGCAATCCTCACTCCAAACAAACTTAATCCCTTTTCGCGTCAGACGAGTGAGGGGTGTGGAAAGTTTCGCAAAACCTTCCACAAACCGACGGTAATATCCGGCTAGGCCCATAAAACTGCGGACCTCTGATACCGTCGTCGGTCGGGGCCAATCCCGGACTGCCTCTATCTTCGCCGGGTCTACTGCCACTCCAGTGGCTGAAATCACGTGGCCCAAAAAGACAGCCTCCTGAAGCCAGAAATCACACTTAGATAACTTGGCATACAACTTCCTTTCCCTCAGAAGTTGCAGTACAATCCTCAAGTGCTCCTCGTGCTCCACATCGCTCCGGGAATAAACTAAGCTGTCATCGATAAAAACAACGACGAACCGATCCAGGTATGGTCGAAAAATCCTGTTCATTAAATCCATAAAAGCAGCAGGGGCATTTGTCAATCCAAAAGGCATGACAGTGAACTCATAATGCCCGTACCGCGTCCTGAATGCCGTCTTCGGGATATCCTCGGCCTTCACCTTCAGTTGGTGGTAACAGACTGTAAGTCAATCTTGGAGAAGACACAAGACCCTTGCAGCTGATCAAATAGATCATCAATGCGCGGCAAAGGGTACTTGTTCTTGATGGTCACTTTATTCAGCTCGCGGTAATCAACACAAAGTCGAAGAGAACCATCCTTCTTCTTCACAAATAGCACCGGCGCTCCCCAAGGCGATACACTTGGCCTCACAAAGCCTTTATCCATTAAATCCTGAAGTTGCGCCTTTAACTCTCGCAACTCAGTCGGTGCCATCCGGTAAGGAGCCTTAGAGATTGGCGCAGTTCCTGGGACTACGTCAATCAAAAACTCAACCTCCCTATCCGGCGGCATACAAGTCAACTCCGGTGGAAACACGTCCGGGAACTCATGGACAATAGGGATATCCGTGAGTTCCGGTGCCGCCGTAGGCTCCTTTACTACACAAGCCAAAAAGGCTACGCAGCCACTGCGCATCATCTGCCTCGCCCGAGAAGTCGAAACCACAGAGGCAAAGAAAGCACTCTGGCACTCCCTGTAAACGAACACCTCCTGGCCTGGCTCGCTAAAAGTAACAGTCCTCGCGGTGCAGTCAATCGTCGCGAAATAGCGGGCCAGCCAATCCACCCCCAGTATAATGTCAAAATCTCGCAGCTGACTAAGGACCATAAGGTCCGCTGGCAAAACCCAAGACTCAAGCTGTACAGGGCAAGACCAACAACACTCCTCTACATGCAATGTATGCTCAGGAATCCATACCTCTAATGCATGTGGCAACCGACCTAACTCTAATCCATAGGATGATGCAAATGATCTACTGATAAAAGAATGTGATGCACCGGTATCAAATAAAGTGCGAGCTCTAGTACCAAAAAGTAAAGTGATACCTGCCACCCACGTGGTCGGCTGCTGCGGAGTCCTCTACCTGGGCAGCGTAAACACGCCCACTCTTGTGTCGGGGGTCTGTAGTCTGCAGGATGCGAAAGAAGGAGCCCTGCTCGCTGGAGCATAAGGCCGCTGCTGAGGCGCCGAAGGGGCTGATGCTGAAGAAGGGGCCTGCGATGTCGAGAAAGGGCAAGTAGCTCGAATGTGGCCAGACTGTCCACACCGATAACAGCGGCCATACCTCTGATCACAAGTATCTGACGGGTGCTGTCCCCTGCAAAAGATGCACCTGACCGCCGACTAAGACTGCCTCGACTGCTGCTGCTGCTGCTGCTGCCTCTGCCGTTGTGACCCCTACTGTCGGGACCTGCGACCTCTGCTGCTGTCGCTGGGGCCGCTGCTGATGCCTGCGGGGGCCTCTGGGATCCCCCAGACCCTCGCCACCTTCCGATCGCCCATGGCCCGAAAACTGAGGCGGTGGCGGTCGGGGCGGCCTCCAGGAACTGGCCTGTCCCCCATCGTCGGACGCTGGTCGCTTCCTCTCAGAACTCTAAGCGACCGCGCCCCCACGCTAGCAACGACGTGGGCTCCCCCTCTCTACCCACTGTGCGTGATCCACTGCCTATGATAAGGTCTGAAGCCTCTGGGCGTGCACCAAGGTATAAATCTCAGGGCGCAAACCCGTCTCAAAAAGCTCAACCTGGTGCGGCCCATCCCTGGCCACATAGGGCACGCAGTTGAGCACTGCGTGAACTCCTGAAAGTAATCCCATATAGCCCGATCACCTTGCTGTAGATTCTTCAAGTCATCCTCAATCTTTTCTTCACGCTCGTGGAGAAATAGGTGTCCAGGATCATCCGTCGAAACTCTGACCAAGCAGCTGCCGGGTAATCTGAAACTCCAAGGGCTCAACCCGACGCCGCCAGGCATCTGCATCCCCCTCTAGACAGTTGTACTGCCATATGCACTCTGTATCTATGTCAATGAAGAAGTCCCGAAATAACTTCTCCATTGCTGTCAGCCATGATCCTATCTCCCACAGGTGTGTGCTCCGCCTGAGAACTAGGCGGTCCTCACTTGCAAAACTGTGAGAGCTTGTCAGCAAACTCCCGCTCCTCCGCCGGGGTCAACGGCCGGAACATCCCCTGGGCCCCACTGCTCTCGACGACGGTGCCGTAGGGACTGGTGGAATAGCCGGTGGTACAACAGGTGGTACAGGGGCCTCTACAGTAGTAGGGGGAGGTGCCCCAACCTGGGCAAGCAACTGGTCAAAACCTCTGCTCCTGACGGCGGTGGCTCTCCGCCAACTGGGCCACCATGGCCCTGAGCTCACTATCTCGGATGGCCCGGACTGCTCCGGCTCCCTCCGGGGGTGTAGACGTACCCCGGGTAGGCATCCGTCATCTAGGAGGCATCCTGCCACAAGAAACAATAGATCTCCTGCCACAAGAAACAATAGATCAAAAAAACAAAACCACTCTCGACCCAATCCAGCGAAAGTCATAAGCATCCTCCCATTTCTGTAACCTGATGTTGTCTGCAGCCAACATAATAGTCCTCCAGAAATAGGATATGCTAGTCTCTCTTCACTCACAGGAAAAGTTAATAATAAATTGCCGACTTTCGCAAAATATCGCGTCACTCGCGCCCTGCCATCCTAGGGTCTGCCAAAAGCCTAGGGTTTCCTAAGTCCCAACTGACCTATCCCTAAGCTCTGATACCATCTTAATCTGTCACGCCCTGGGTGTAAACCAGAACCCACGCTCCGTCTACAGATCCGCCGTGCACCCGGAATTTCCCGTGTACACGAAGCGCTGGTAACCTGCTCAGATAGATAGATAGATAAAATAAAAGAGCATAACAGAGCTAACTACAACTAGTACAACTCAGATAAAAGCAGAAAGAAAATACAACATAGCTCTCAAAAATATACAAATGTCTCTCCCAGCTCACCAAATAAAATACATCCAGCTGGCCGAAGCCAGACCCAAAATAAAAGGAAGTACAACAGTCTGAGTGTACCGGGATACATCAAAATCTATCAAACTCTGGATCAGGGAAGCATCTAGCTAATCAACGATCCTCTTACCTCGGTCCTGAGAAGAGGGTTCCGCAACTCCCGCAGAGGACTCTGCCAACAAAGGGGAAAGAAAGAGGGAAAGAGTGGGGGTGAGAACTACTATAAAAACGTAGCCTCCCCTAGTGGTAAACCTCAACTCGTACATGCCCACTAGGACAACAGAGGCAACGAATAATGTGGTAACACTATAGCATGGATACTGATAAAATACCACTAAATGCCTCTACCTGCCCACTAAAAAGATAGCTAAATGTATGCATCAGAATATCAAAGCCTGTCTGAATAACCCAATCACTACACCAGTAAACACGGGACTGCCGCTGCGGTGCCTGCCAAATCGGGTATGCCAGCCTACGCAAACACCGATAGGGGATAGGACTCAAGGACTCAAGTCTGCATTATCGCGCACTCCGGAGTGGCACGCCGAGGGGAGCGAACCCACACGAGCATAATGCCTGAGTAATAAGTGTCCAAGGAAAATAATCCGCAAGACTGGATCATGACACTGATCTAAATGGAACAGGTCATCCACTAAAAAGAAGCCCAAATCCCTCCCCGATCTGATGCAACAACAACTGTCCGGTCAATCGCCCAAATCCGCGATCGCCGCAATACCCTGCTACACAGCCTGCCTGTCCCGAAACCAAGTATTGCCTACCTATCCCCGCCCTGCCCTAACCCGGCATGACATCCCCCTATGTCAAGATAACTGGAGAAAATGAAATCAGGTTTCTCCTAAGTCAATTCCAGCATGAAGTTCAGCAGAAAAAGGTGGCCCTAACTAGGTGACCATGTAAGCATGCAAAAGTCCTTTACTAAGCAAGATAATTTTAGTATTCCAATTCTTTACATTTAGCCTTGGTTAAAATATCCCGAAAATAACCTACCATACTGATTTAGACACATGCATAAGTCCTTCAATAAACATTAAGTATGAACAGATTCCTTTATTACCATTATTAGTGTCTAGTCTCTAAGATACAATTCACTCGTGGCCCTTTTCTTTTCATTAAGC
>CM055075.1:16391926-16435958 GCA_029204045.2 Tillandsia leiboldiana
CCAATGTCTTTTTCATCCCGTTCCACCAGAATGTGCTTGAGCGTCCCTATACATCTTATCCCTCCCAGTTGGATGTGTATAGGTGTAATAGTGGGCCTCTCTCAAGATCTGCTCTCGAATCTCCGTATCCATGGGCCACAAAGCTCGGTCCATGTACCGAAGTACTCCCGAAGCATCAACTGAAAAATCCCCTGCCGAGTCCGCCTGAATCTGCTCTCGAATCCTCATCAAGTGGGGGTCCTCACTCTGTCTCTCCCGAATCCTGTCCAACAGAGTGGGCTGTACGACTAGAGTCAGAAGTCGCGCAGAGACCCCAGGGGATACAACCTCGAGCTCTAACTGCCTCATCTGCTCAAGTAGTGGCGCCTGATCGGTGATCATCAAAGATAAGCTCTGCACTGCTCTCCTGCTCAAGGCATCAGCAACCACGTTGGCCTTGCCAGGATGGTATAATATATCCACATCATAGTCCTTTAATAATTCCAACCATCTGCGTTGCCTCAAGTTGAGCTCCTTCTGCGTGAACAGGTATTTCAAGCTCTTTGTGGTCGGTGTAAATCTCGCAGTGCTCTCCATACAGGTAGTGGCGCCATAACTTTAGTGCGGAAAATCACTGCAGCCAGCTCTAGGTCATGGGTCGGGTAATTTTTCTCATAATCCTTCAGTTGCCGAGAGGCATAAGCGATTACCTTCCCTCCTGCATCAGCACGCAACCGAGTCCACTGTGCGATGCATCACTATAAATCACGTATCCTTTCCCCATAACAGGAGGGAAAGGATAGGAGCCGTCATCAATCTGTTCTTTAATTCCTCAAAGCTCCTCTGGCAATCCTCACTCCAAACAAACTTAATCCCTTTTCGCGTCAGACGAGTGAGGGGTGTGGAAAGTTTCGCAAAACCTTCCACAAACCGACGGTAATATCCGGCTAGGCCCATAAAACTGCGGACCTCTGATACCGTCGTCGGTCGGGGCCAATCCCGGACTGCCTCTATCTTCGCCGGGGTCTTACTGCCACTCCAGTGGCTGAAATCACGTGGCCCAAAAAGACAGCCTCCTGAAGCCAGAAATCACACTTAGATAACTTGGCATACAACTTCCTTTCCCTCAGAAGTTGCAGTACAATCCTCAAGTGCTCCTCGTGCTCCACATCGCTCCGGGAATAAACTAAGCTGTCATCGATAAAAACAACGACGAACCGATCCAGGTATGGTCGAAAAATCCTGTTCATTAAATCCATAAAAGCAGCAGGGGCATTTGTCAATCCAAAAGGCATGACAGTGAACTCATAATGCCCGTACCGCGTCCTGAATGCCGTCTTCGGGATATCCTCGGCCTTCACCTTCAGTTGGTGGTAACCAGACTGTAAGTCAATCTTGGAGAAGACACAAGACCCTTGCAGCTGATCAAATAGATCATCAATGCGCGGCAAAGGGTACTTGTTCTTGATGGTCACTTTATTCAGCTCGCGGTAATCAACACAAAGTCGAAGAGAACCATCCTTCTTCTTCACAAATAGCACCGGCGCTCCCCAAGGCGATACACTTGGCCTCACAAAGCCTTTATCCATTAAATCCTGAAGTTGCGCCTTTAACTCTCGCAACTCAGTCGGTGCCATCCGGTAAGGAGCCTTAGAGATTGGCGCAGTTCCTGGGACTACGTCAATCAAAACTCAACCTCCCTATCCGGCGGCATACAAGTCAACTCCGGTGGAAACACGTCCGGGAACTCATGGACAATAGGGATATCCGTGAGTTCCGGTGCCGCCGTAGGCTCCTTTACTACACAAGCCAAAAAGGCTACGCAGCCACTGCGCATCATCTGCCTCGCCCGAGAAGTCGAAACCACAGAGGCAAAGAAAGCACTCTGGCACTCCCTGTAAACGAACACCTCCTGGCCTGGCTCGCTAAAAGTAACAGTCCTCGCGGTGCAGTCAATCGTCGCGAAATAGCGGGCCAGCCAATCCACCCCCAGTATAATGTCAAAATCTCGCAGCTGACTAAGGACCATAAGGTCCGCTGGCAAAACCCAAGACTCAAGCTGTACAGGGCAAGACCAACAACACTCCTCTACATGCAATGTATGCTCAGGAATCCATACCTCTAATGCATGTGGCAACCGACCTAACTCTAATCCATAGGATGATGCAAATGATCTACTGATAAAAGAATGTGATGCACCGGTATCAAATAAAGTGCGAGCTCTAGTACCAAAAAGTAAAGTGATACCTGCCACCACGTGGTCGGCTGCTGCGGAGTCCTCTACCTGGGCAGCGTAAACACGCCCACTCTGTGTCGGGGGTCTGTAGTCTGCAGGATGCGAAGAAGGAGCCCTGCTCGCTGGAGCATAAGGCCGCTGCTGAGGCGCCGAAGGGGCTGATGCTGAAGAAGGGGCCTGCGATGTCGAGAAAGGGCAAGTAGCTCGAATGTGGCCAGACTGTCCACACCGATAACAGCGGCCATACCTCTGATCACAAGTATCTGACGGGTGCTGTCCCCTGCAAAAGATGCACCTGACCGCCGACTAAGACTGCCTCGACTGCTGCTGCTGCTGCTGCTGCCTCTGCCGTTGTGACCCCTACTGTCGGGACTGCGACCTCTGCTGCTGTCGCTGGGGCCGCTGCTGATGCTGCGGGGGCCTCTGGGATCCCCCAGACCCTCGCCACTCCGATCGCCCATGGCCCGAAAACTGAGGCGGTGGCGGTCGGGGCGGCCTCCAGGAACTGGCCTGTCCCCCATCGTCGGACGCTGGTCGCTTCCTCTCAGAACTCTAAGCGACCGCGCCCCCACGCCTAGCAACGACGTGGTCTCCCCTCTCTACCCACTGTGCGTGATCCACTGCCTATGATAAGGTCTGAAGCCTCTGGGCGTGCACCAAGGTATAAATCTCAGGGCGCAAACCCGTCTCAAAAAGCTCAACCTGGTGCGGCCCATCCCTGGCCACATAGGGCACGCAGTTGAGCAACTGCGTGAACTCCTGAAAGTAATCCCATATAGCCCGATCACCTTGCTGTAGATTCTTCAAGTCATCCTCAATCTTTTTCTTCACGCTCGTGGAGAAATAGGTGTCCAGGATCATCCGTCGAAACTCTGACCAAGGCAGCTGCCGGGTAATCTGAAACTCCAAGGGCTCAACCCGACGCCGCCAGGCATCTGCATCCCCCTCTAGACAGTGTACTGCCATATGCACTCTGTATCTATGGTCAATGAAGAAGTCCCGAAATAACTTCTCCATTGCTGTCAGCCATGATCCTATCTCCCACAGGTGTGTGCTCCGCCTGAGAACCTAGGCGGTCCTCACTTGCAAAACTGTGAGAGCTTGTCAGCAAACTCCCGCTCCTCCGCCGGGGTCAACGGCCGGAACATCCCCTGGGCCCCACTGCTCGACGACGGTGCCGTAGGGACTGGTGGAATAGCCGGTGGTACAACAGGTGGTACAGGGGCCTCTACAGTAGTAGGGGGAGGTGCCCCAACCTGGGCAAGCAACTGGTCAAACCTCTGCTCCTGACGGCGGTGGCTCTCCGCCAACTGGGCCACCATGGCCCTGAGCTCACTAATCTCGGATGGCCCGGACTGCTCCGGCTCCTCCGGGGGTGTAGACGTACCCCGGGTAGGCATCCGTCATCTAGGAGGCATCCTGCCACAAGAAACAATAGATCTCCTGCCACAAGAAACAATAGATCAAAAAAACAAAACCACTCTCGACCCAATCCAGCGAAAGTCATAAGCATCCTCCCATTTCTGTAACCTGATGTTGTCTGCAGCCAACATAATAGTCCTCCAGAAATAGGATATGCTAGTCTCTCTTCACTCACAGGAAAAGTTAATAATAAATTGCCGACTTTCGCAAAATATCGCGTCACTCGCGCCCTGCCATCCTAGGGTCTGCCAAAAGCCTAGGGTTTCCTAAGTCCCAACTGACCTATCCCTAAGCTCTGATACCATCTTAATCTGTCACGCCCTGGGTGTAAACCAGAACCCACGCTCGTCTACAGATCCGCCGTGCACCCGGAATTTCCCGTGTACACGAAGCGCTGGTAACCTGCTCAGATAGATAGATAGATAAAATAAAAGAGCATAACAGAGCTAACTACAACTAGTACAACTCAGATAAAAGCAGAAAAGAAAATACAACATAGCTCTCAAAAATATACAAATGTCTCTCCCAGCTCACCAAATAAAATACATCCAGCTGGCCGAAGCCAGACCCAAAATAAAAGGAAGTACAACAGTCTGAGTGTACCGGGGATACATCAAAATCTATCAAACTCTGGATCAGGGAAGCATCTAGCTAATCAACGATCCTCTTACCTCGGTCCTGAGAAGAGGGTCCCGCAACTCCCGCAGAGGACTCTGCAAAACAAAGGGGAAAAAGAATAGGGAAAAAGAGTGGGGGTGAGAACTACTATAAAAACAGTAGCCTCCCCTAGTGGGTAAACCTCAACTCGTACATGCCCACTAGGACTACCAGAGGCGAAAAGAATAATGTGGTAAACTACATGCATGGATACTGATAAAAATACCACTAATATGCCTCTACATGCCCAGCTAAAAAGATAGCTAAATGTATGCATCAGAATATCAAAGCCTGTCTGAATAACCCAATCACTACACCAGTAAACACTGGGACTGCCTGCGGTGCCTGCCAAATCGGGTATGCCAGCCTACGCATAACACCGATAGGGGATATGAGTCTCAAGGACTCAAGTCTGCATATCGCGCACTCCGGAGTGGCACTCGAGGGGAGCGACCCACACGAGCATAATGCCTGAGTAATAAGTGTCTAAGGAAAAATAAGTCCGCAAGACTGGATCATGACACTGATCTAAATGGAACAGGTCCATCCACTAAAAAGAAAGCCCAAATCCCTTCCCCGATCTGATGCAACAACAACTGTCCGGTCAATCGCCCAAAATCCGCGATCGCCGCAATACCCTGCCTACACAGCCTGCCTGTCCCGAAACCCAAGTATCTGCCTACTCTATCCCAGCCCCTGCCCTAACCCGGGCATGACATCCCCTATGTCAAGATAACTGGAGAAAATGAAATCATGGTTTCTCCTTAGTCAATTCCAGCATGATAGTTCAGCAGAAAAAGGTGGCCTAACTAGGTGACCATTTAAGCATGCAAAAGTCCTTTACTAAGCAAGATAATTTTAGTATTCCAATTCTTACATTATGCCTTGGTTAAAATATCCGAAATATTAACCTACCATAAGCTGATTTAGACACATGCATAAGTCCTTCAATAAACATTAAGTATGAAACGGATTTAGCCGGTTATTACTATTTATTAGTGTCTAGTCCTCTAAAGATACAAGTATCAATCGTGAGCCCTTTTCTTTTCATTAAGCATGCTATGTTCATTTTTACTAGTGTGATAGCAACATTACACCGGAATAGCTCCAATATGCCTAGTGGGTTATTCCAAGTAAGAGGTTAACAACGGTACCCACCTCGAGCGCTAAAATCCTTGTCCCAAATGTGAAAACCCGCGCTCGCACCAAAAGCTCACAGCAAGACTGTACACAATATCCAAGAAAACATACGTAATTTTAAACCTTTAATATTCACCAAAATCTGTCCAAAATCATCAGTTTAAAGTTCTCAGATTTTCACCTGCAAAAAATGCCCAGAAAATTCCAAGAAAAATATCGTCGCGATCCTTGCGACGAACCGGTCGAAACGAGTCCTTGCGCGGCCAAATCCGAGTTCCCTACGCAGTGTTACAAATTCGGCAAGGGAAACACCCCTATAAGGACTGAACCAAAATTCTGTGCCAAAGATCCGCAGAGAGAGAAGATTTTCACCTTCTAGTAATACTCAGAAAAATCTTAGAAAAAATCAGTGGATTCCTTGCGAGGGGTAGATGAGAACTGCCTTTGGAATCGCCGCAATCCGATGCGTGGGCGCGAAGTTACAGCCACGACAAGCAAGTACTGTCCAAAACTCCGTAAAGAAAGGTGGGTCACAAAGAAGCTCAGAAAACTCGAAATCCATCTAAAACCAGGGAAACTCAAAACATAAAAAATAAAGCCCTACCTGTCGAGAGTCCAATGGCGCAAGAATCGCTCAAATCGGGTGTCGGAATGAGTCGGGGTAGCTCAAACACTGAGAAGGGACGAAACGGGTTGCCGGTGAACAAACGTCGCGCCGCGCCGGAAAAAGGGAAAACCTCGAAATTCCTCTTCTACAAATCCTGGGAAGCTCCTGAGAGATGCAGCACAGGTAGGGGTAGAAATTCTCTTAAGGACTTGCTATGGAAATCTGCACAGAAAAGGGCCAAAATGAGCCCCCAAAACCATTTAAACACACTCCTCCTCCCTCCCCCCCTCATTTCGGATTCGGGCGCCAAAGCAAGCGCCCGATCCGCTAAGGGGGGGTCCCACAACCCCCGGTCCGACGCGCCGCGCCACCACCGCACGACACGCGTCCCCCCGCACAGCGAACAGCTGTGCGGGGCGGCGGGCAAGCGGCCGCGTGTCCCAGCCCGCTCGCGGCTTCATGCGCCCGCCAGCGGCGGGCCGACACGTGGCCCGCACTCGGGCGCGGGCCACGTGCGGCCGACCGGCCGCCCTGCGCTCCTGACTGGCGCGGGGCCCGAGGCGCCGCTCCCAGGCTCCGTAAATCGCGCCTTGGTGAGCCCGCCACTCCTGGAATGGCACGTGGCATGCGCCCGGTCCACCGAGCCGCGCAAAAACTCCCTACACCGCGCCTCAAGCTCCCGCCTATCCGAGAGCGCCACGTGGCGCCCCGCATGGTCCATGCGCCGCCGCGCATTCCCCGTGGACCGAGCGGTGTGGACCGGCCAGTAATGAGCTGCCACGTGGCCCCCGCCGGTCCACGGCTCACCCCCATGCACCCAAATGCCCCGAGAACTTCCGGAAGTCCGTTTTTGGTCATCCGGACTCCAAATTCGACAAATAAACAGTCGTTTTCAAGCGTTTTTCCGTGCTGAATCCAAATCCGAACTCCGTTTGGCCCAATTCCTTTTCTAAAATTCAGCAGACACAGCCAAAGGCCAAAACAGCTAAAATACCACACAGGGTCCATCTGTGGCACCCCATTGATGCACCATGGGCCAGACACACCAACACTAGGTGTTCTACACAGTGGATTCAACGGAAAAACTGTACGGGGAAAAACCAGAACACTACACTCAATCCATTGAGATTCTCTAGGAAGAGATTGTGACCTGGCAAATGGTTCATTAATATTAATTCCACTGTCCCTTGGATTCTTTCGCCTCGTATATTGCTTGGTTGTTGCGCAAGACTTCATAAGCTTTTTGTTCTTTAAGTAAAACCTGTCTTCTTCATCAACAACCTGTTGTATATCTTGACAAATTTTGTCCCAATCCTCTTCCTCTGATTCTGAATCGTTTTGAAGAACATTCTTTATCTCTTCCTGAGTTGCTATATCTTGCTCCTTTTTAATTGATGCTCGTGTCCCTACCAAAGCTGCGATGAACACTAGAATCCATGCAAAAACCATCTTTGCTAGTGCTGAAGAAAATGAAGAACCTGCGAGCAAGAACACAAGAACACGAAAAATTGTTTTAATTTTTAAAAATTTGAAAAATTGTACCCAAACAATCATTATCGTGCATAGAGACTAGGAATCAAGTTAGTTTTGTAAAATGAATTTAAATATAGATCAATTCCATGATTTTCAAAAATTCTCATAATATGCCCTAAAACCGAATTTCTTGAAATCAAAGCTCAAAAATTCGTTAATCAAATGAATACCAGGCATAGAATCAAAACTAATCTACCCAGAGTTCTTATTTCAAAAGAAATTTGACCAAAAACCGTTTAAAAACGAAAAAGATGCATGAAATTCCTCACGTTTTGGAAGAACAGAGCAAAAACTGTGAAGAACCTAAGTTTTGATCAAAGAAACTTACTTGAATCCGAAGAACTTGAGTTTGAAAGGCTCCAAATCAGTTGTAATCTAGATAGAGAAGCTCTGGAGATTTAGAAACAAAAGCTTGAGGTAAAAAGAAATCAAATACCCTTTTGTTTCTTATAAACCCTAGCCGCGGTCCGGATCAGCTCGTGAATCCAGTCCGGAACGGCTACCCGCAGACAATTTCTGCGTTCGAGATCCGGAACAGACTTTTCAGGCCGGATCGGCTTCAACTTTTTCTTCAGAAAAATTTACAAAAATTCCAGAAAAAGTATGTAAGCATCTTTTGTATATCAACTTTAAACAAAAATCATCGTTTCATGTTAAAAGAAATAGATTATGCTAAATCTATCAATAATATCCAAGTAATGAAACGAAAATTTACAAAAATTAAATCCTTTAAAGTTGAACAACATCAAAACATCAATCACGATCTAATGAGTAATGCGTTTATCAAATCATTAATTTTGCAAAGAAAATGAAGCACAAAAATCGATAGATGTTTGAAATCCCAAATAAGTTAGATAATGTATCTAGTCAATTTATTGTAAGGAGTGGCTCTTTGAGCATCTTTCAACAAAAATACCCACCTTATACCAACCTTGGAAATCGACAGAGTCAAGTATTCCAAAAAGCATTTTATTTAATCAACAAGAAAAATCATGCTTGGTATACATGTGGTAGCTGCACACAGTACTTGGACGACTAAGGTGGTAGCTCTTTCCTCCATGTGGTGGTAGTTTTCACACTCCTCATTGGGATGTAACTCTTTCCACATCTTTTGAGCATAAAACTTTAATAAACTCCCCCTCAATTGGCTATCAATTATTTAAGATATGGAGTAATCAACCAAAAATTGATCTCGTGTTCATACTTAACTCAATTGTCAAATAAGATAAAAACTATACCAATAGATCATTTGAGAGAGAAATTGACTTTGATCAATTAAAGATGAACTAATTGATATAAATGATCATTGCATCAAATGAATTATCATGATATCCAAAACATAATAAATTTCTTAAAACATAAAAGGATGCAATTAAAGTCAATAACATATGCTCAGTTAATGTTCTATGTACAAGTATAGATAAAGAACACAAACACACAACAAAACCTAACCTAAGCAATGGTTTCAAAAGGTGTTATTTCAAGGAAAGCATTCCAATTGCTTTACGCAAATGAATAAACCGTTTTTGATCCAAAGGTTTTGTTAAAATATCAGCTAATTGATCTTCAGTTGAAACATAAGAAATTTGAAGAATACTTGATTCAACTAGCTCTCTTAGAAAATGATATCTAAGTTCAATGTGTTTTGTTCTTGAGTGCAACACAGGGTTTTTAGAAATATTTATAGCACTAGTGTTGTCACAAAGAATAGTTACCGAAGTCGTAGAAATTCGAAAGTCGCTCAACACGATTTTCATCCAAATCAATTGGGTTGAACAACTCCCTGCTGAAATATATTCCGCTTCGGCAGTCGAGAGTGCAATGCAGTTTTGCTTTTTACTATGCCATGCAACAAGACAATGGCCAAGATAAAAACATGCACCACTCGTGCTTTTCCGATCATCCACTGATCCAGCCCAATCGGCATCTGAGTATCCTATTATGTCGAGAGTTGTGCCCATAGGATACCAAATTCCGAAATTTAGTGTACCTTTGACATACCGGATGATCCTTTTCACCGCTTTCAGGTGAACCTCCTTTGGTGCTTATTGATATCTCGCGCAAATCCCAACACTAAAAGATATGTCCAGGCGACTAGCCGTGAGATAGAGTAGACTTCCAATCATGCTGCGATAAAGCTTCTCGTCTACACTTTCACTTAGAGATTCACTTCCTAATCCCTTGTTGCTAGTTCCCATTGGAGTCGGAAAGTCTTTAGAATTTTTTAATCCGAACTTCTTGACCAACTCCTTTGCATACTTGGATTGGCACAGATGAATTCCTTCTTCACTTTGTTTGACTTGCAATCCAAGAAAATACGTTAGCTCGCCCATCATGGATATCTCAAATTCGCTTTCCATGGTTTCAGCGAATTTTGAAGCATCATTGTTCCTTGTTGCACCAAATACAATGTCATCGACATAGATTTGTGCGACAATAAAGTTTTCCTGAAAATGCTTCACAAAGAGTGTCCGATCCGCTCCCCCTCGAGTGTAGCCCTTTTCCAAAAGGTGCTTTGTCAACCTTTCGTATCATGCTCGCGGTGCTTGTTTTAGACCATAAAGAGCTTTTTTCAGTCGAAAAACATGGTTAGGTAGTTTATGGTCAATGAACCCTGTTGGTTGAGCCATATAAACTTCCTTATTTAGAAAACCATTTAGAAAGGCGCTCTTAACGTCCATTTGAAAGAGTTTAATTTTGAAATGACAAGCAATCACAAAAAGGATACGAATTGACTCGAGACGAGCTACCGGGGCGAACGTCTCATCAAAATCTATACCTTCTATTTGTGAATAGCCCTGAATAACTAGGCATGTTTTGTTCCTAATGATGGTACCATCCTCGTTTTTTCTTTTTCTTGAAAATCCACTTAGTACCAATTACGTTGTGTTGCTTTGGGGGCTTCGTTAGTTCCCAGACTTTGTTCCTTTCGAATTGATGGAGCTCTTCTTGCATTGCTTCAATCCAATAATCGTCTTGAAGAGCCTCATCATTGTTCTTTGGTTCCAACATGGAGACGTAGCACGCAACTCGACAAACCAATTGTCTCTGAGTCCTGACTTCCTCTTGTGGATCTCCAATGATATTTGACTCTGGATGGTCCTTGGAGATACGTAATGTTTGAGGCAACGGAGTGCTCGGAGGTATGTGTGATGATTCCTGCATATCAGATAAACTAGAAGAACCATTAGATGCATCAACATTATCGGAAGAATTATTATGAGAAGTTGCATTATCATTTACAGGAGTATCATCCTCAAGAGACATATCAGGGGTAGATTTATCAGTTGAAAAATGAAAAGCTTCATCTACTTTAATATTAAAAGATTCTACCATCGTTTTAGATTCGAGATTAAAAACCCGATATGCTCTACTGTTTGTAGAATAACCCATGAAAATTCCTTCGTCACTTCGAGAGTCAAATTTTTTAAGATTTTCGCGATCACGTAAAATGTAACAGCGACTCCCAAAGATTCGAAAATATTTGATATTTGGTTTTCTACAAAACCATAGCTCATATGGTGTATTTAAAGTACCCGGGCACAAATAAACTCGATTAATTACGTAGACCGCGGTGTTAACTGCTTCAACCCAAAAATGTAACGGGAGTTTCCGGCTGTGAAGCATAACACGCGCCATCTCTTGTACTACTCTGTTTTTGCGCTCGACTACACCATTCTGTTGAGGTGTATAGGGTGCAGAGAATTCATGTTTTATGCCATTGGAAGTGTAAAAATCAATGAATTTTGAATTTATAAATTCTCCACCTCTATCACTTCGAACACGAATGATCTTTTTATTTTTCTCAATTATAACACGATGACATATCTCATGAAAAGAATCAAAAGTATCCGCTTTCTCTTTTAAAAATATTACCCATGAATATCTAGAGAAATCATCAACCAAAAAAAAATGTACCATTTACCTCCCAAACTTGGTTGACGAGTCGGCCCCATTAAGTCCATGTGCAGTAATTCTAATGGCCGTTTGGTTCCCACGTGGTTTAAATTCTTGTGTGTGGCCCTTGATTCTTTTCCCTTTTGACAACCTCCACACACAATGTTTTCTTTAAAAGATAATTTAGGAACTCCCTTAACCACGTCTTTATTAGAAATCATTGCTAGTTCCTTAAAATTAATGTGACCTAGTCTTTCATGCCAAAGAGTTTCATTATCAAGTGACACTAGGTTACAATGTTCAGAAATTTTGTTAGGAACTACATAGCAATTATTTTCAGACCTAACCCCTTTCAAAAAGAATAAATGGTCCTTATCAGTTAGAATGCATTCTGCAGAAGAAAAATTAACTGAAAAGCCATTATCACATAATTGACTAATGCTAATGAGGTTAGTCTTAAGGCATTCAACAAATAAAATATTGTTCAAAACCGGGCCTTCTGGAATAGTGATTGTTCATTTTCCAACAATTTTTGAAGAACGACCGTCTCCGAAAACTACAAGTCCTCCGGAGGTTTTCTCTAAAGTTTGAAAATAATTTTTGTCACCGGTCATGTGACGGGAACATCCACTATCCAGATACCAAGACGAGTTGTCATAAGCATGCAGTGAAGTATGAATGACAAGACAAGGGAAGAATTCACCTTTGCGCACCCAAACCTTTTGAGTTTTGGAGTGCGTCGGTAATGATTGTGAAGTTATTCTCCTAGGTGAATGCGTCTTGTTCGATTGATCACTTGACGTCGTCTTGTTAGATGTACTACCAAGGTTCTTTACCTTTGAGAAATTCTCCTTTGATTTCCGGGGGATGAACTCGTCGGTAGTTGATGCAAGAGGTGCTTGATTTGATCGTTTTCCTCCAATCTTGCAATCTCTTCTTATGTGCCCTGCAAAACCACAACGAAAACATACATATGTACTTGTTGAACCCGAAGTAGGTGAGGTAGGCTTGTTGTCGTTGGATGCAGTGATTTCCGTCGTAGGAGGAGTCGCTGACTGAGGCACAAAAATTGTCTCACTCGAACTAGGACTGTCTCTAGTTCGATTGTATCCAAGGCCCAAACGATTCGTTTGACCAAGACCAAGCATCTTATCCAACTTGCTCCTTCCTGAAGAAATCGCTTCAAATCATCCTTAAGTTGGAAAATGGTCTTTGTCATCTCCATCTTTTCTTGTCGAGCCTCGGAGTACAGCTTCAAGAAGTAATTAGCTTTATCCACCAATTTGTTATGTTCCATCTCGAAATGCTCGTTTTTCTCTTGAAGGGAAACATTTACTTTGATCAAGTTATCCCTTTCCACTTCAAGAGCGTTTGAGAGAGAAGTTGCCCTTTTTGCTTCTTCTTCGAGATCCTGCAATCTTCTTCTCAAACTCTTGTTTTGCTTTGCCAATTTCTTTGAATCCTTTAAAAGATTATGGTAGGCAAAAGCAAAGTCTTCACCTTCGGAATTACTCGGTTCATCGTCCGTTGCAATCTTTTCAACTTGGGAGGAGTTGGATAATGAACCGGATGTACTTGCCATAAAGCACACGTAAGGTGAAGTTGTGGACGCGTGGAATGCCGTTGCGTTGTTATCCTCATCACTAGAAGATAACTCATTGGAAGTTGAGGCGTCATCCCAAGTGACGGCTTGCATCGCCTTCTTCTTTGACAGATTCTTGTTGGGACACTCCGTTGAGATGTGACCGTAGCCTCGGCACTTGAAGAATTGGATTTGTCCCTCCGAGTTCTTCTTGTCCTTTGAAAAACTCTCTTGCTTTCTTGACTTAAAGCTTGAAGTTCCTTTGCCTTTCTTCGACTTTACGAAGGATGAAGTTTTGCTTGAGTTACCCCTTCGAAAGTTTCGACGAAATTTCCTCGTCAAGAGTGCAAGTTGCTTCTCGAAATCCTCCATTGATAGATTCTCGTCATCGTCTGAGGAGGATGAATCCGCGTCTTCTTCTTTTGTTGATTTCAATGCAAAACCTGAAGACTTAGAAGAGGAAGGCTTTCCAGAAGAATTGTTAGTAGGAAAAGTTATTTCATACGTTTGAAGTGCACCAACTAATTCTTCTACACGGATTTCGTCCGGGTGTTTTACTGTTTCAATGGCCGTAACCTTGGCACGAAATCTTTTAGGAAGAGTCCTTAAATTCTTTCTTACAACTTTAGATTCTGGAATTTTCTCTCCCAAGTTAGCACATGTATTAACGATATCTTGCAATCGTGTATAATAATCTGTGAAAGATTCATTTTCTGCCATAAAAATTGAGTCAAATTTGCTCGTAAGCATTTGCAGTTTTTGAATCTTCACAAGGCTTGTTCCCTCATGTGTAACTTGTAGAACATCCCAGATTTCTTTCGCAGTCTCACATGCCGAGACGCGAGAGAATTCAGTTTGCGACAAAGCATTAAATAAGGCGTTAATTCCTTTGTCGTTGTAAGAAGATGCATCAATTTCTTCCTTGGTCCATTTCGACCTAGGTTTGATGGTGCGAACATCAGCAATAATTTCAGTAGGACTTGACCATCCAAACTCGATTGATTGCCACACCCGTTCATCAATGGAAATTAAAAACGCTCTCATGCGTACTTTCCAATAAGCATAGTTTGTTCCATCGAAGAACGATAGTCTGTTGATGTTTCAACCTTCAACCATTGTTTACAATCCTATTCCCGCTCTGATACCACTTGTGGGTTATGTTATATATGGATCTGAATAGGGAAAAAAACACCTAGAGGGGGGTGAATAGGTGTAAACAATAAACACTCCAAAATCTTTGCGTAACAAAAACCCAATGCGGAAAAGTAAATAACACGCAAAGATTTTACGTGGAAAACTTTAAACCAAGAGTAAAAAACCACGGGACCGATTACACGGAGAAATCCACTAGAATTAAACACGTACAAAGGTGATATAACGTACTCACACACGACTCAACCTTTTTCCATACGCTCCTAGTTGATCTTCTTCGCTCACTCCGCAACGCGCCTCGAATCCACGATTTGGGTCCAACGCCGAATCCACGGCGTCCAACGTCGAGTCCACGACGTCCAACCGAATCCACGGTCTCCACCAAGTAGTACGTGTCGATCACATGAATGTACCTCGCTCCGAATCCACGAGAGCGGTAGCACCTTGAGTCCACAAAGCCACGCGAATCGACGCGCCGATTTTTGGGAAAATCGTTGTTTTGTTGGTGGTGAAAATCCGCCGAATACTTAGATCAAAGATATATCAGAAATGCCATCTAAGTATTCATTAATTTGATTCTACTCAAAATCTGAGTTTGAAATCCTAGAATCAAATTAATCAATATAGATGAAGAAACATAAAATAGATCTAGTTTTTCCTTTCTTCTCTATATGTGGATTTTTCTAAGTTTTTCTCCGTTAATTTTTCTCGGTCATTTACGGAATGCAAAACTTATTGTGGATTAACCCTAAAAGATGAAATTAGGGTTTACTTATAGGTTAGAAACCATTGGAAGAGGATAAGAATCAAAAACTGACTTAACAGACTTTATCCCGTACGACGGTCCGGACCGGATTTGGCTTGATCCGGACTGTCATCATTTTTCAGAGAATTCCTAAAAAATCATGTTCGGGGTCCGAACTGAAAGATACACGGTCCGGACTGTTCATGCGATTTCTGTAGAATCCACGTTCGGGGTCCAGACTGAACCAAGGGCGATCCGGACTGAAATTCCGCATGAACCTACCTACGTTCGGGGTCCGGACTGAAGTATCTTGATCCGGATCCTGAACATGTAACAGTCCAGTTTCTTGATTTTTATGCAATTAAAAATCCATCCAAGTGTTTCTACACTATAAGAAGTATTCGGATCACCAAACATATTTAGTTAAACGTACCTGATCCTTTTGAATTCTTCTTTCTTGAGACTGAGGTATATGATCCAAACATCTTCATCTTCAATCTTCAAGACTTAACTACTTCACGAAATACGCCAAAACAAATTTCTTAACAATCTTCACCTTCGGAATAACTTGGTTCATCATCCCATTCAGTTTTTTCATTCAAGGAGGAGATGGACAATGGACCAGAGGAAGCCGATGAAAAGCATACGAAGGGTGAAGTTGTGGACGCAATAAATGGAGTGGCGTGTGTATCCTCATCACTAGAAAACGACTCGTCGGAGGAGGAAAAGTCATCCCATGTGACGGCTTGCATTGCCTTCTTCTTTGACGGATTCTTGTTGGGACACTCCGTTGATATATGGCCAAAGCCTCTGCATTTGAAGCACTAGATTTGTCCTTCGGTGTTCTTCTTTTCCTTCGAAGAATCCTTTTGCTATCTTGATTTAGAAGTTGAAAATCCTTTTCCTTTCTTGGACTTAAAGAAGGATGATGATTTGCCTGAATTACCCCATCTAAAGTTCCGGCAAAATTTTCTTGTCAAGAGTGCAAGTTGTTTCTCGAAATCCTCCGTTGATAAATTATCATCGGCGTCTTCTTCTTTCGTTGATTTTAATGCCATACATGAAGACTTAGAAGAAGAGGAAGGCTTTCCAGATGAATAGTTAGTAGGAAAAGTCATTTCATAAGTTTGAAGTGAACCAACTAATTTTTCTACTTTGATCTCGTCCGGGTGTTTTACTGTTTCAATGGCTGCAACCTTAGGACGAAACCTTTTAGGAAGAGTTCTCAAAATTTTTCTTACAACCTTAGACTCTAAGATCTTCTCTCCCAAGTTAGCACATGTATTCACGATGTCTTGCAATCGTGTATAATAATCTGTGAAAGATTCATTTTCTGCAATATGAATAGAGTCAAACTTGCTCGTAAGTATCAGCAGTTTTTAAATCTTCACTAAACTTGTACCCTCCTGTGTAACTTGTAGAGTATCCCAGATTTCTTTCGCGGTCTCACAAGCCGAGACGCGAGAGAACTCAATCTGTGACAAAGCATTAAATAAAGCGTTAATTCCCTTGCTGTTGTATGAAGAAGCATCAATCTCTTCCTTAGTCCATTTCGACCTACGTTTGATGGTGTGAACATCATCGGCAATAATCTCAGTAGGATTTGTCCATCCAGACTCAATTGATTGCCATACTCGTTCATCGATGGAAATCAAGAAAGCTCTCATGCGTACTTTCCAGTAAGCATAGTTTGTTCCATCGAAGAACGGCGGTCTATTGATGTTTCCACCTTCAACCATTGTTTACAACTCTATTTCTGCTCTGATACGACTTGTGTGTTATGGGATCCAAGGATCCAAATAAGGAAAAAACCACCTAGAGGAGGGGGTGAATAGGTGTAAACAATAAAACTCAGAAATCTTTACGTAAAAATAACCCAATGCGGAAAAATAAAAATGTACACAAGATTTTACGTGAAAAACTCCATCACAAGAGTAAAAAACCACGGGACCAATCACACAGATGTTGGGTTATGTTAAAATATGGATCTAAATAGGGGAAAAACCACCTAGAGGGGGGGTGAATAGGTGTAAACAATAAACACTCAAAAATCGTTGCGCAATAAAACCCAATGCGAAAATGAAAATATAACACGCAAGATTTTTACGTGGAAAACTCCAAACCGGAGGAAAAAAACCACGGGACCGATAACACGGCGAAATCCAATAGAATTATAACACGTACAAAGGTGATATAACGTACTCACAGACGACTCGACCTTTTTCCATACGCTCCTAGTAGATCTTCTCCACTCGCTCCGCAACGCTCCTCGAATCCACGATTAGCGTCCAACGCCGAATCCACGGCGTCCAACGTCGAATCCACGACGTCCAACCGAATCCACTGTCTTCACCCAGTAGCACGTCTCGAATCCACGAACGTACTTCGCTCCGAATCCACGAGAGCGGCAGCACCTTGAATCCACAAGGCCACGCGAGTCCACGCGCCGATTTTGGGAAAATCGTTGTTTTTGGGTGGTGATGATCCACCGAATACTTAGATCAAAGATAGATAGGAAATACCATCTAAGTATTCATTAATTTGATTCTACTCAAAATCTGAGTATGAAAACCTAGAATCAAATTAATTAATATAGATGAAGAAACATAGATATAATCTTGTTATTTCCTTTCTTCTCTATATGTGGATCTCTCTCTTTTTGACCGTATATAGGTTTTTCTTTGATTACCTCGGATTCCTACGGAAAAATGAATCGTAGGGTTTATTTATAGGTTAGAAACCGTTGGAAGAAGATAAGAATCAAAAACTGACCTAATCTGGAATTTTGCAGAACGACGGTCCGGACTGGAATTGGCGGTCCGGACTGTCGTGGCTTAAACAGACAATTTCCAGAAAGAACATATGTTCGGGGTCCGGACTGAAATACCACGGTCCGGACTGTTCATGCAATTCCTTCAGAATTAACGTTCGGGGTCCGGACTGAAATACCACGGTCCGGACTGTCCCAGCAATTCCATCAGAATTAACGTTCGGGGTCCGGACTGAAATACCACGGTCCGGACTAGAATTGCGCATGAACTACCCTATGTTCGGGGTCCAGACTGTAGTGCCCGATCCGGATCCTGAACATGTAGTATGTCCAGTTTTTTGATTTTTATGGAATTAAAAATTCATCCAAGTGTTTCTACACTATAAGAAGTATTCGGATCATCAAAATTAATTAGTTAAACGTACCTGATCCTTTTGAATTTTTCTTTCTTGAGATTGAGGTATATGATCCAAACTTCTTTATCTTCAATCTTCAAGACTTAACACTTTCACGAAATACGCCAAAACAAATTCCTTAACAATCTCCCCCTTTGGCGGTTTCGTGACAAAACAGAGAATCCACTCAAGAAAATTCAAAAAGATATTTTTGTTGCTATCACCATACAACAAAAATTTACATTTGAGAACCAATGAATAAATACATGAGATAAACTCCTAAAACAGACTCTAGACTTAGACATCTGTACTCTCTGCAAAAGAAATCATTCTTGACAAAAAAAATCGTTAGATACCTCAAGAATATTTAGCATTCAAAACCAAACAGAGATAGAGTTTATACTTACCATGACATTTGTGAACTCAGATATGTATTAAGATTATAATCGAAAATAGACATATCTTCTAAGCAATAAAATTCAAATGTCACAGAACATGTTAATAATCAAACAACTTGTTAGTAATAATACATGCCCAAATAGTTAGTCAAACAGTTAGTCGAAGCATGCATGCAATCACAATACCAAACCAAAAGTTGCTTTGATACTTACCTTACATAGTTCAAAGTTCATAGTTCTCATACCATTGTTCCAATTGTTCTTATATCTCTCCCCCTTTTTGTCACTAAAGTTGCCAAAATTACAAAAATAATAAGGAGAGGTTAAAAGTTCAACAATAAGAGGTAAGAACTAAAACTTAAAAACCTGCAAAAGAAAAATTAAGAGTTAGAACAGCAAAATAAGGATTATTCAGAATCCTCAGAACTCGTACAGTTCAATTTGTTCAAAATCCCTTTAATCATCCTTGATATTTTGGAACAATTCTTTTTCATCTTTCGAAGATCAGCGGACATTATTTCTTGTTCTTCAGACATTCTCCTCTGTTCTCGTTGGATAGATAATATATCAGTTTCTGTGGAGTTTCTCCTGGAGGTAGAAGGAAGTTGTGTGGATGCTGACGGTGTATTCTGACCTTCATTCCATGGATGTTCTCTAGGCAGAGAGTGTGCTCTAGCGAGGGGTTCATTAATCTGAATTCCAGTGCTCCTCGAATTCTTTCGCCTAGAGCACTGCTTTGTTGTTGAAGAAGACTTCATCAGCTTTTTGTTCTTTAAATAGAACCTATCTTCGTCATCAACAGATTGTTGTACTTCTTTACAGTATGTGTCCCAATCTTCTTCATCTTCTGATTCTGGCTCAGTTTGAGGAACATTCTTTGTTTCTTCTTGATTTGTTCCATCTTTTTCCTTTTTAACAGATGCTCGAGTCCCTACTAACGCTATAATGAGCATAATAATCCAAGCAAAAACCATCCTTGCTAGTGCTTTGTGAAGGAGAGTCCTGTGAGCAACAACTCAAGAACACGAAAAATTGTTTTTTTTCAAAAATTTGAAAATATGTACCTAAACAATCATCATCGTGTAGAGAGACTAGGAATCAAATTAGTTTTGCAAAAAGAATTTTAAAAATAGATCAATCCCATGATTTTCAAAAATTCCTATTATATGCCCTAAAAACCGAATTTTCAGAAATCGAAGCCTAAAAATCCGTTAATCAAGAGAATACCTAGCATATAATCAAAACTAATCTACTCAGAGTTCTTATTTCAAAAGAAATTTGACCAAAAACCAATCTCAAATGAAAAAGTTACAAGATTTCCATCACATTTTGAGCAAAATAGTGAAAACTGTGAAAAACCGAGTTTTTGATCAAGAAAACTTACTTGGAATCGAAGAACCTGAGTTGAAAAGACTCCAAATCAGTTGATTTCTTGTCACGCCCCGAGATTCGAAAAAGGGTCTAAATTTTTTTTTTTTTTAAAATCAGAGTTTAAACTTATTTTCTTCAAGGCGTGAACAGACCGCCACACATATAGAAAAGTCTCTGTACTTTCAACAGAGTCTTCCATATATGTGCTCGGCTAACAGATACAGTTAATCAGAGTAGATACAAGATAGATAAACTAAATAAGTTCTACTCTATTACATCCACAAGGTTCCAAAGTTTATACAATCTAGTTTCTTCAAAATAGAAATATCAGTTATAGAGTTCTACTAAAACCAAAAGGGTACATCCTACTAGAGACAGTCTATCACACGTCCTCACACAGAGCGTCCAAAAGTCCCCCCACCCGAAGGACCTGAAAAATAGTCACCTGAGGGTGTGAGACACACCGGAGTGTATCCCAGTGGGCACGACGGGCCGGGAAATAACAAGCCGTACCTACTGGGTACAATAATAAGCGGATAACAAAAGTAGGATATACTGAAACTGAAAGGTATATAATCTAAGCAGAGTACCATTAATCATGGATTAATCAACAGAGCAGTGTAATCATATGTAAAGCTGATCATGCTATAACTGATAATCTGACAAGTAGGAATGAATATGTTATAGCTGACAAGCAGGAAATAGTCATACTATCACTGATAATCTGGCAAGCAGTAAATGATCATGCTATAACTGATAATCTGACAAGCAGAGAATGATAATATGATAAGCAGGAAATAACAAAGATCATGCGTCAAAGGTGTCACCACAAATATACCCAATCACTGCCACTTTTGGCCACAAGGGCCTCAGGCTAAATTTGCCATGGAGCATATGACCTCAGGCTAAACCACTTTTGGTCACACAATCAAGCTATCATAACCCCACTAGGCTCACGGGTCGATCATACCTCTCTACCAGTAAAGAACACCCACACGGTGGCCAAACCGTCGGTGTGCGTGACGAAAAGCTTGGCTCGACGGCGATCATAATGCTGATGCTCAAACCATGGTCCACTGACCACATAGACGGCAAGAAGCCGAGGAAAATCCCCACTGGGATACAAGTATAACATGCCAAGTACTGAAGTAATCTCACCTATTCTAAACATGCAGTGAAGAATGGAGACAGGTATAGACTATGCTAGTGACCAATCAAGCATGGCATGTGTCCAGGAAATGCATAACAACTGCTGAAGGAATCATAATATAACTCCACATGATACACAAGTAACTGCAGGTAGATAAGCAAGTAATAAGAACAGGTATAAACTCAATAGCAATCATACTGCTAAATCTCAGTCCACGATCGGTAGACCGGACAGACGGCGAGAAGCCGAGGAAATCCCCACTAGGATATCGATACTGATGCAATTCATGCCAAGTACTGAGACTAGAACTCCTATTCTAAACATGCAGTGAAGAATAGAGTATAACGAAAGGCTCATATGTATAATCAGGCAATATAGCTGAAATAACTGAATGCTGGAATGAAAGCATGTAGTAAGGCTAAAGCATAGGTTCAGGGCTACACCAAGAACAGGGGCCCAACCTACCACGGCACCCAATAGGGCCAACTTGATAAAACGCGGACCGAAGATAAACCCACCTGTATATAGGAGGAACAACGACTCCACCAGAAGGTAGACGGTCACGATAACCACAAGACGGATCACGGGCTGGCTTCTGATGACTGGGGCCTACAACAATACCAGGTGACAACTCAGGATCTACCAAATCCTCAAAGTGCAACTAGCACGCATCGACCATTTCGTCGATTAACGCAACATTAAGCATATTTAGCTTTTCAAGGACCCCCGAGAAACCCACTGTTTTGGCTCGTTCTCTCAAACGGTAAATCATTTTTACGAGCCGTCACCTCCAGTAGATGACATTCGACTTGCTGAACGCCGTGCTCACCCATTTGTGGCAGCACGATGCCCGGGGCAAACTTCGGGCCATAATTTACTTCTCTAACCTAGCCGAAACGCATTTTCGTTTCTTCGGCTCACCAAAACCCAAAATAAATGGGAGCATCGCGTTCAGTGACCCCAAATTAGCCAGGAGTACACTGTTACAACTTTTCAAACAGACCCTAATACTGTTATTAAGTAATTATTGCATTTAGGCTTGGTTTTGATACAGCTTTAAATCTATACTTCATATGCTAAAACTTTGTATATCAAAGTGCTTCCAAACAGTGCAAGGACACTGGGGCTCACTTCCTTTGCAGCCCAGGTCTGCTGGTTCAACCAGAACCACAACCTTGCTCTCACACAAGTTCACAATGCACCATACACTTGTCCACACAGATCAGGTTGATCTGAAGTGAGCATCAAGCTCAGGGGACAATTCTGAGCAACTTTGATATACAACTCGAGAGCTAATTCCCATGTTTCCTTCATTGGGGCATTTCCACAAACACATGGTAGGCACAGTTTTATACAATATACACAAACCATTGTTGCAGGTTGTTCTCAGCAAATACTGGACCATTTTGCTTCCAACTTGGAAGGAAATGATCCACTTCACTTACTGATCACTTCCCCTCAACTTGGAGCAATCAAACTCCCCCAAACCGGCCGGGCCCGAGGAAGAAGATGACCTCCTCGGCTTTGAAAATCGTGATGATCAACCCAGGACTTATGGGCTTCATCCAAATGCACCAGCAGGTGCACCTCATCCCCCTGATGCTCTCCAAGTCCATGCCTGGTCGACGGGGTGAGGAGGCGCCGGCCGGGCTCCAAGCTCTATTTCGAGCTTCAAGCCTCTAATGGCGAAATTCAACAGAGCCCATGGGAAGCCCTCAAACTTGCAAGGTAGGTTCCCTAGACCCGTACGAAGCTTCCCGACCCACTCCCGGTTGCCGGAGATGGCCGGAGCGCCGGCGGCCAAGAATGAGGTCATTCTCGGGTTGAACATGGCCACCGCCACCCGATGCTCCATGGGCAGCATGCAAGTGCATGGATGCACTCATTGCGCTCCCCGAAACCCATTTGGACTAGTGCCCGGCGGCGAGGAGGCGCGCCGGCGCCGGAGCCGCAAGCTCGGCCAACATGCAATATTCCAAAAATCTAGGGCATCAAACTGCAATTCACCGGGTTGACCATACTTCACCAAATTTGGTGGAGTTGGTCCCCTCCTCCTACAGTCCAAGCACCCCAAGTTTGAGCCATTTTGGCCAAACGGTTGCAGAGTTTTCTCGAGGCGGAGCAGTTCTAGGTTTCCGGCGAGACCTTGCTCCCGCCGGTCAACCAAACTGCATGGGGACTTGGGCTTGTGCAGGGAGCATCCTTAGAACATGGGGAGTCTACTTATAAGGGTCTCGGGTCTTGAGAACAATTGGTTAGGGTGCTCTTACCTTGGCCAGAGTTGGTGAAGGAGGAAGAAGCCGGTTCTTGGTTTCTTCTTCACGCGCAGCCACGGCAAGCTCCAGCAACACTCCACTGGTACAGAGGAACTCCACTGGATCTCCAGATCAAGACTTGGAAGAAGTTGGTTCCATCTTCTTCTTCCTCTCTCTCTCTCTCGGGTTCCTCTCAATGGGCGATCTCTCTCGGCCACCCCAGCATCCGAGGCTTAAGAGGAGTTACTCTTGGGAGTTAGAAAATTCCAAGAGACTCACTCGTGTAACCTCCCACGAGGATGCCCAAAAGCCAATGCAAGATTTTTTTTTTTTGCATTAATCCCTTCAAACCGGGTTCACAGTTAACCCCCAAGCCCCGAGCTCTGCTCAGCCACATTCATGGGCTTCTCAAGTTGGCAGAAGCCCAACAACAAGGTTCCAAGAACTTTGGCCCAAGAAACTTGAAGAAGAAGCGATAATTTGACGCTTTACACGCATTTCGAGAAAATCCGCTCGACGAAATGCGAAATGGACTTTGCCACGACGTCCGACTCGTCGAGACCTTCAAGTTAGGCTATTTATTTGTTCAATTTGGTGGACAAACGAATTCTCGGGCCATTTAGTTCTATGTGTCGCAATCCGACACACGCACTTCGATGCACCCGGATCGTCAAACACGAAAACCGACAGTGCCATTGCGCTCAGAACGTCAAAATTAGTTAGGATCCACTACTCATACCCCTATGTCAGGGTTTTAGACAGTGGTTCGGCCAACTGTCGCTCGCGAAGGGTCGAAAATCGCGAGTTACTATTCACACTTAAGTCGCGGGGCCCGTTTTTTGATTTCTGATTTCGGGAAGATCCGACCGTCGGATCGAAAATATATGAATATGAAACTTCTATGTTTCGACGAGACGATCGCAATGGTGATCTCGGATTTTCCAGATCAGACTCCGATCAAAAGTCGATATTTTTGGGGTTTTATTTATTTATTCTCTGCTATTTGTTAATCCAGAAATCTATTTAAACCTTTTAAAATTCTCGGTTACTACATCACCCACCACTTATAAAAAGTTTCGTCCCCGAAACTTAAACTTAACTATAGTACTACTAAAGTTTTAATATGACTCAATTATCACAAAATAGTTCCAACCACCAATAATTCTTCATTTGTCAATTATGTAGACTTCTGTCGGGTCCTCCATTGGTGGATCGCTCTGACTCAATGCATAGACTCGCCCGCCAGCAGGTTGGCGCGCTCCCTCAGTCGGTCGAGGGGTATGTCCCGTGGATGCCGAACTAGCAGTAGGGTTTGGACGTCGACCAGGGGCGGCAGGAGCAGAAGCTGAGGATGGAGCCAATGTAGGTTGCTGCGAACAGCTATTCGCCATATGTCCTGTCTGGCCACAGCGGAAACAGCGACCAAAGCGTTGTTCACAACTAGCAGCACGATGGGATCCGCCACAAATAATGCATGACTGAGAAAATGGCGGTTGGCTAACAGCAGGGGTACTCACGCTCTTGGCCGTTCTTTGGGATTGAGGATATTTAGGTGGTTTGCCACTGATTATTGAACCACTAGTATTTCCAGGAAATGGCCTTTTCTTCTCCTTGCCCTTTTCAGCCGCTTGGCGCTCAGCACGCGCCACAGTGATATCAGCTTGAACAGCAAGTGCACGCTTGACACAGTTCCGATACACACTGATGTCCAGAGGGGAGAGAAGTCGCCTGATGTCGGGTCGCAACCCCTGAGTAAACAGTCTAATCTTGCGCCCTTCGTCTCGTACCGCCTGCGGAATTAGAGCGCTTATACGGGAGAATTCCCGCTCATAATCCCGAACCGTGCGATCACCCTGATGTATGGTCTCCAGTTCCCTTTCCAACTCTTGCTTCGTGATGTCATTCAAGTAGCGGTCATAAATTGTCGCCTTGAATTCATGCCATGGGGGTTCATGTATACCCCCAAACTGTTCCCTCAGTATTTCTGACCACCATTGGTCCGCCTCACCCGCAAGACAGTGAGCGGCCAAATGTACACGGTCTCGGTCCTCCGTATACATGTCTCGGAACAGCTTCTCAATATGCAGTATCCACTTCTCAACTGCCCAGTTATCAGGATCAGTACCATCGAAAGTGGGCGGCTGGAACTTCTTGAATTCCAACAAGACTGCCTTTGCTCGGGCCCGCTCCGCCTGAGCAGCATCCTCTGTAGCAACAGGTGTTGCCGGTTGCGAAGAAGTCCCGACTGCAGCATTTAGTGGATCTATGGCTGCCGCAACCCCAGAAGTGGTGGCAGTAGCCGGGGCCGTCGCTACAGGTGGTACAGGGGCGGCAAGAGGTATGATTGGTTCCTCCACGACTGGCACAGGAGGTGGTACTGGTGGCGGGGTTGGTGGGGCAGTAAAAGCAGCGACCTGCTGCACAAGCTGCTGAACCACCGCCGACAGTGCGGTGAACTGATCTTGCATCTGCTGGAACCGATCAGTGTCCGCCGGCTCCACTGGTGCTCTGGGCGGTTGGCCGACACCTCGGCCACTGTCCGCCCCACGCTGAGACCCTCTACCACGAAGACGGGCCATAATCTGCAGCCCACTAATCAGGTCAGGCTAGACTCAATCAACCATACCATTCTTTAAGTGTCTACCCATATGCCCGCGCTCTCGCGTTAAACTTAAGTCATTCTAGGGTTTTCCTAACCCATTCCTAGGTACCGTGTACCTATTCTCTGATACCATCTAATCTGTCACGCCCCGAGATTCGAAAAAGGGTCTAAATTTTTTTTTTTTTTAAATCAGAGTTTAAACTTATTTTCTCCAAGGCGTGAACAGACCGCCACACATATAGAAAAGTCTCTGTACTTTCAACAGAGTCTTCCCTATATGTGCTCGGCTAACAGATACAGTTAATCAGAGTAGATACAAGATAGATAAACTAAATAAGTTCTACTCTATTACATCCACAAGGTTCCAAAGTTTATACAATCTAGTTTCTTCAAAATAGAAATATCAGTTATAGAGTTCTACTAAAACCAAAAGGGTACATCCTACCAGAGACAGTCTATCACACGTCCTCACACAGAGCGTCCAAAAGTCCCCCCACCCGAAGGACCTGAAAAACAGTCACCCGAGGGTGTGAGACACACCGGAGTGTATCCCAGTGGGCACGACGGGCCGGGAAATAGCAAGCCGTACCTACTGGGTACAATAATAAGCGGATAACAAAAGTAGGATATACTGAAACTGAAAGGTATATAATCTAAGCAGAGTACCATTAATCATGGATTAATCAACAGAGCAGTGTAATCATATGTAAAGCTGATCATGCTATAACTGATAATCTGACAAGTAGGAATGAATATGTTATAGCTGACAAGCAGGAAATAGTCATACTATCACTGATAATCTGGCAAGCAGTAAATGATCATGCTATAACTGATAATCTGACAAGCAGAGAATGATAATATGATAAGCAGGAAATAACAAAGATCATGCGTCAAAGGTGTCACCACAAATATACCCAATCACTGCCACTTTTGGCCACAAGGGCCTCAGGCTAAATTTGCCATGGAGCATATGACCTCAGGCTAAACCACTTTTGGTCACACAATCAAGCTATCATAACCCCACTAGGCTCACAGGTCGATCATACCTCTCTACCGATAAAGAACACCCACACGGTGGCCAAACCGTCAGTGTGCGTGACGAAAAGCTTGGCTCGACGGCGATCATAATGCTGATGCTCAAACCATGGTCCACTGACCACATAGACGGCAAGAAGCCGAGGAAAATCCCCACTGGGATACAAGTATAACATGCCAAGTACTGAAGTAATCTCACCTATTCTAAACATGTAGTGAAGAATGGAGACAGGTATAGACTATGCTAGTGACCAATCAAGCATGGCATGTGTCCAGGAAATGCATAACAACTGCTGAAGGAATCATAATATAACTCCACATGATACACAAGTAACTGCAGGTAGATAAGCAAGTAATAAGAACAGGTATAAACTCAATAGCAATCATACTGCTAAATCTCAGTCCACGATCGGTAGACCGGACAGACGGCGAGAAGCCGAGGAAATCCCCACTAGGATATCGATACTGATGCAATTCATGCCAAGTACTGAGACTAGAACTCCTATTCTAAACATGCAGTGAAGAATAGAGTATAACGAAAGGCTCATATGTATAATCAGGCAATATAGCTGAAATAACTGAATGCTGGAATGAAAGCATATAGTAAGGCTAAAGCATAGGTTCAGGGCTACACCAAGAACAGGGGTCCAACCTACCACGGCACCCAATAGGGCCAACCTGATAAAACGCGGACCGAAGATAAACCCACCTGTATATAGGAGGAACAACGACTCCACCAGAAGGTAGACGGTCACGATAACCACAAGACGGATCACGGGCTGGCTTCTGATGACTGGGGCCTACAACAATACCAGGTGACAACTCAGGATCTACCAAATCCTCAAAGTGCAACTAGCACGCATCGACCATTTCGTCGATTAACGCAACATTAAGCATATTTAGCTTTTCAAGGACCCCCGAGAAACCCACTGTTTTGGCTCGTTCTCTCAAACGGTAAATCATTTTTACGAGCCGTCACCTCCAGTAGATGACATTCGACTTGCTGAACGCCGTGCTCACCCATTTGTGGCAGCACGATGCCCGGGGCAAACTTCGGGCCATAATTTACTTCTCTAACCTAGCCGAAACGCATTTTCGTTTCTTCGGCTCACCAAAACCCAAAATAAACGCGAGCATCGCGTTCAGTGACCCCAAATTAGCCAGGAGTACACTGTTACAACTTTTCAAACAGACCCTAATACTGTTATTAAGTAATTATTGCATTTAGGCTTGGTTTTGATACAGCTTTAAATCTATACTTCATATGCTAAAACTTTGTATATCAAAGTGCTTCCAAACAGTGCAAGGACACTGGGGCTCACTTCCTTTGCAGCCCAGGTCTGCTGGTTCAACCAGAACCACAACCTTGCTCTCACACAAGTTCACAATGCACCATACACTTGTCCACACAGATCAGGTTGATCTGAAGTGAGCATCAAGCTCAGGGGACAATTCTGAGCAACTTTGATATACAACTCGAGAGCTAATTCCCATGTTTCCTTCATTGGGGCATTTCCACAAACACATGGTAGGCACAGTTTTATACAATATACACAAACCATTGTTGCAGGTTGTTCTTAGCAAATACTGGACCATTTTGCTTCCAACTTGGAAGGAAATGATCCACTTCACTTACTGATCACTTCCCCTCAACTCGGAGCAATCAAACTCCCCCAAACCGGCCGGGCCCGAGGAAGAAGATGACCTCCTCGGCTTTGAAAATCGTGATGATCAACCCAGGACTTATGGGCTTCATCCAAATGCACCAGCAGGTGCACCTCATCCCCCTGATGCTCTCCAAGTCCATGCCTGGTCGACGGGGTGAGGAGGCGCCGGCCGGGCTCCAAGCTCTATTTCGAGCTTCAAGCCTCTAATGGCGAAATTCAACAGAGCCCATGGGAAGCCCTCAAACTTGCAAGGTAGGTTCCCTAGACCCGTACGAAGCTTCCCGACCCACTCCCGGTTGCCGGAGATGGCCGGAGCGCCGGCGGCCAAGAATGAGGTCATTCTCGGGTTGAACATGGCCACCGCCACCAGATGCTGCATGGGCAGCATGCAAGTGCATGGATGCACTCATTGCGCTCCCCGAAACCCATTTGGACTAGTGCCCGGCGGCGAGGAGGCGCGCCGGCGCCGGAGTCGCAAGCTCGGCCAACATGCAATATTCAAAAAATCTAGGGCATCAAACTGCAATTCACCGGGTTGACCATACTTCACCAAATTTGGTGGAGTTGGTCCCCTCCTCCTACAGTCCAAGCACCCCAAGTTTGAGCCATTTTGGCCAAACGGTTGCAGAGTTTTCTCGAGGCGGAGCAGTTCTAGGTTTCCGGCGAGACCTTGCTCCCGCCGGTCAACCAAACTGCATGGGGACTTGGGCTTGTGCAGGGAGCATCCTTAGAACATGGGGAGTCTACTTATAAGGGTCTCGGGTCTTGAGAACCATTGGTTAGGGTGCTCTTACCTTGGCCGGAGTTGGTGAAGGAGGAAGAAGCCGGTTCTTGGTTTCTTCTTCACGCGCGGCCACGGCAAGCTCCAGCAACACTCCACTGGTACAGAGGAACTCCACTGGATCTCCAGATCAAGACTTGGAAGAAGTTGGTTCCATCTTCTTCTTCCTCTCTCTCTCTCTCGGGTTCCTCTCAATGGGCGATCTCTCTCGGCCACCCCAGCATCAGAGGCTTAAGAGGAGTTACTCTTGGGAGTTAGAAAATCCCAAGAGACTCACTCGTGTAACCTCCCACGAGGAAGCCCAAAAGCCAATGCAAGATTTTTTTTTTTTTGCATTAATCCCTTCAAACCGGTTTCACAGTTAACCCCCAAGCCCCGAGCTCTGCTCAGCCACATTCATGGGCTTCTCAAGTTGGCAGAAGCCCAACAACAAGGTTCCAAGAACTTTGGCCCAAGAAACTTGAAGAAGAAGCGATAATTTGACGCTTTACATGCATTTCGAGAAAATCCGCTCGACGAAATGCGAAATGGACTTTGCCACGACGTCCGACTCGTCGAGACCTTCAAGTTAGGCTATTTATTTGTTCAATTTGGTGGACAAACGAATTCTCAGGCCATTTAGTTCTATGTGTCGTAATCCGACGCACGCACTTCGATGCACCCGGATCGTCAAACACGAAAACCGACAGTGCCATTGCGCTCAGAACGTCGAAATTAGTTAGGATCCACTACTCATACCCCTATGTCAGGGTTTTAGACAGTGGTTCGGCCAACTGTCACTCGCGAAGGGTCGAAAATCGCGAGTTACTTTTCACACTTAAGTCGCGGGGCCCGTTTTTTGATTTCTGATTTCGGGAAGATCCGACCGTCGGATCGAAAATATATGAATATGAAACTTCTATGTTTCGACGAGACGATCGCAATGGTGATCTCGGATTTTCCAGATCAGACCCCGATCAAAAGTCGATATTTTTGGGGTTTTATTTATTTATTCTCTGCTATTTGTCAATCCAGAAATCTATTTAAACCTTTTAAAATTCTCAGTTACTACATTTCTAGAGAGAGAAGCTCTGGAGACTTTGGAACAAAAGATTGTAGTAAAAAGAAATCAAAACTCTTTTGTTCTATATAAAACACTAGCCGCGGTCCGGATCGGATCGTGAATCCAGTCCGGATTGGCCACCCGCAGGAAACTCCTGCGTTCGGGATCCGGATCGGATTATCCAGTCCGGATCGGCTCCAAACTTTTTCTTCAGAAAAATTCTGAAAAATTCTAGAAATTCCAGAAAAAAATTGTAAGCACTTATGCATGTCAACTTTAAATAAAAATCATTGTTTCATGTCAAGAGAAATAGATTATGCTAAATCTATCATTAATATCCAAATAATGAAACAGAAATTTATAAAAATTAAATCCCTTAAAGTTGAACAAGTTCAATTACATCTATCACGATCTTATGAGTAATGTCTTTATCAAATCATCAATTTGTTAAAGAAAATGAAATACCAAGATCAATAGATGTTTGAAATCCCAGATAAGTTAGATAATATATCTAGTCAAATTATTGTAAGGAGTGGCTCTTTGAGCATCTTTCAATAAAATCCCCACCTTATACCAACCTTGGAATTTGACAGAGTCAAGTATTCCAAAAAGCATTTTATTTAATCAATTCGAATAACCATGCTTGGTATACATGTGGTAGCTGCACACAGTACTCAGACGACCGAGGTGGTAGCTCTTTCCTCCATGTGGTGGTAGTTTTCACACTCCTCATTGGGATGTAACTCTTTCCATATCTTTTGAGCATAACAATTTTCATTAACTCCCCCTCAAATGGCTATCAATTATTTAAAATATAAAGTATTCAACCAAAAATTGATCTCAATTTCATACTCGACTCAATTGTCAAATAAGATAAAAACTAAACCAAGAGATCATTTGAGAGAGAAATTGACTTTGATCAAAACAAAGATGATTTAATTGACATAAATGATCATTGCATCAAATGAATTATTATGATATCCAAAGCATAATAAATTTCTAAATAAATGAAAGGATGGAATTAAAGTCAATAATACTAATGCTCAATTAATGTCCTATGTCTAAGCATAGATAATGAACAAAAATACAAAAACAAAACCTAATCCTAAGCAATGATTTCAAAAAGGAATTATTTCAAGGAAAGCATTCCAATTGCCTTACGCAAATGAATAAATCGTTTTTGATCCAAAGGTTTTGTTAAGATGTCAGCTAATTGATCCTCAGTTGAAATGTAGGAAATTTGAAGAATATTTGATTCAACTAGCTCTCTTAGAAAATGATATCTAAGTTCAATGTGTTTTGTTCTCGAGTGCAACACAGGGTTTTTAGAAATGTTTATAGCACTTGTGTTGTCACAAAGAATCGTTACCGAAGTTGCTGAAATTCAGAAGTCGCTCAACACGCTTTTCATCCAAATGAGTTGGGTTGAACAACTACCTGCAGAAATATATTCTACTTCGGCAGTCGAGAGTGCAATGCAGTTTTGCTTTTTACTATGCCATGCAACAATGCAATGGCCAAGATAAAAACATACACCACTCGTACTCTTCCGATCATCCACAGATCCTGCCCAATCGGCATCTGAATATCCTATAATGTCAAGCGTTGTTCCCATAGGATACCAAATTCCGAAATTCAAAGTTCCTTTGATGTACCGGATGATCCTTTTCACCGCTTTCAGGTGAACCTCCTTTGGTGCTGATTGATATCTCGCGCAAATACCAACACTAAACGATATATCCGGGCGACTAGCTGTAAGATAGAGTAGACTTCCTATCATGCTGCGATAAAGCTTCTCGTCTACACTCTCACTAAGAGATTCACTTCCTAATCCCTTATTGCTAGTTCCCATAGGAGTCGGAAAATCTTTAGAGTTTTCTAAATCGAATTTCTTCACCAACTCCCTTGCATACTTGGATTGACACAAATGGATGCCATCATCATTTTGTTTCACTTGCAATCCAAGAAAGTATGTCAGTTCCCCCATCATTGACATCTCAAATTCGCTTTCCATGGTTTCAACGAATTTAGAAGCATCATTGTCTCTGGTTGCACCAAATATAATGTCATCGACATAGATTTGTGCCACAATGAAATTATCCTGATAAAGCTTCACAAAGAGAGTCCGGTCAGCTCCCCCTCGAGTATAGCCCTTTTCTAATAGGTGCTTTGTCAACCTTTCGTACCACGCTCGCGGTGCTTGTTTTAGACCGTAAAGAGCCTTTTTCAAACGAAAAACATGGTTAGGTTGTTTACAGTCTACAAAACCTTTCGGTTGAGCCACATAAACTTTCTCATTTAAAACCCCATTTAAAAACGCGCTCTTAACGTCCATTTGAAAGAGTTTGATTTTAAAATGACATGCAATAGCGAATAAAATACGAATTGACTCGAGTCTAGCTACCGGGGCGAACGTTTCATCAAAGTCTATACCTTCTATTTGAGAGTAGCCTTGAGCAACTAAGCGTGCTTTATTCCTGATGATGGTACCATCCTCGTTTTTCTTATTCTTGAAAACCCATTTAGTACCAATCACGTTGTGTTGCTTCGGAGGCTTTGTTAATTCCCAGACTTTGTTTCGTTCGAACTGATGGAGCTCTTCCTGCATTGCTTCAATCCAGTAGTCATCCTGAAGAGCTTCATCGATGTTCTTTGGTTCTATCATGGAGACGTAGCATGCGACTCCACAAACCAACTGTCTCCGAGTTCTGACTCCTTCTTGTGGGTCTCCAATAATGTTAGATTCCGGATTATCCTTGGAGATTCGTAACGTTTGCGGTAACGGAGTATTCGAAGGTACTTGTGATAATTCCTGCAAATTAGATAAACTTGAAGAACCATTAGATGCATCAACTTTATTGAAAGAGTTATTACGAGAAGATGCATTTACAGAAGTATCATCATCTAGAAACATATCAAGGGTAGATTTATCAGATGCAAAGTGGAAAGCTTAATCTACTTTAACATTTATAGATTCTATCATCGTTTTAGATTCCAAGTTAAATACCCGATATGCTCTACTGTTAGTAGAATAACCGATGAAAATCACTTCGTCGCTTCGAGAGTCGAACTTACCAAGATTTTCGCGATCACGCAGAATAAAACATCGACTCCCAAAGATACGAAAATATTTGATATTCGGTTTTCTACTAAACCACAGCTCATATGGTGTATTTAAAGTTCCAGGACGCAAATACACTCGATTAATTACATAGACGGCGGTGTTCACAGCTTCAGCCCAAAAATATAACGGTAAATTCCGGCTATGAAGCATCACACGCGACATCTCTTGAACAACCCTGTTTTTGCGCTCAACTACACCATTCTGCTGAGGTGTATAGGGTGCTGAGAATTCATGTTTTATGCCATTGGAAGTGCAAAAATCAATGAATTTAGAATTAATGAATTCTCCAGCTCTATCACTTCAAACACGAACGATCTTTTCATTTCTTTCATTCATAATACGATGACAAACCTCATGAAAAGAGTCGAAAGTATCCGCTTTCTCTTTTAAAAAAGTTACCCATGAATACCTAGAGAAATCATCAACCAAAAGAAAAATATACCATTTACCTCCCAAAGATGGTTGACGAATCGGCCCCATTAAATCCATATGCAGTAATTCCAAAGGTCGTTTGGTACCGACGTGGTTCAAATTCTTGTGTGCAACCCTTGATTGTTTTCCCTTTTGACAACCACCACACACAATGTTTTCTTTAAATAAAAGTTTAGGAACCCCCTTAACCACGTCTTTATTTGAAATCCTTGCTAGTTCTTTAAAATTCATGTGACCTAGTCTTTCATGCCAAACAGTTTCATTATCCAAAGAAACTAGGTTACATTTTTCAGAAACTTTGTTTGAAACAACATAGCAATTATTTTTCGATCTAACCCCCTTCAAAAAGAATACCTGGTCCTTATCAGTTACAACACATTCTACAGAAGAAAAATTAACTGAGAACCCATTGTCACAAAGTTGACTTATACTAATGAGGTTAGTCTTTAGGCCTTCGACAAATAAAACATTGTTCAAAACCGGGCCTTCTGGAATAGCGATTGTTCCCTTTCCAACAATTTTGGAAGAACGACCGTCTTCGAAAACAACATGTCCTCCGGAGATTTTCTCTAAAGTTTGAAAACTATTTTTGTCACCGGTCATGTGACGGGAACAGCCACTATCCAGATACCAAGACGAGTTGTCATAAGCGTGTAGAGAAGTATGAACAACAAGACAAGGGAAAATTTTACTTTTGCGCACCCAAACCTTTTTGGAATGCGTTGGCAATGAATGTGAAGTTGATACCTTTGGTGAAAGCGTCTTGAATGATCCATCGCTTTTCCTTGATGTTGTCGTCTTGTTTAATGTACTACCAATGCTCTTTTCTTTTGAAAGATCCTTCTTTGATTTCCGGGGAGTGAACTCATTGGTAGTAGTTGCAAGATGTGCTTGATTTGATCTTTGCGCTCCATTCTTGCAATTTCTTCTTATGTGCCCTGCATAATCACAACGAAAGCATACCTTTGTTCTTGACGATCCCGAAGAGGGTGAGGTAGGGTTGTTGTCGTTGTATGCTGTGAATTGCGTTGTCGGAGGAGGAGTTACCGACTGGGGCACAAAAACTGTTCCACTCAAACTAGGAATGTCTCCAGTTTGAGTGTATCCGAGGCCGAATCGGTTTGTTTGACCAAGACCAAGCAATTTATCCAACTTGCTCCTTCCAGAAGAAAATCTCTTTAAATCATTCTTGAGTTGGAAAATGGTCTTTGTCATCTCCATTTTTTCCTGTCGGGCCTCGGTGTAGAGCTTCAAGAAGTAACCAGCTTTGTCAATCATTGTTACATGTATCTTCTCGAAATGCTCATTTTTCTCTTGAAGTGAAGCATTTGCTTTTATCAGGTTATCCCTTTCCACTTCAAGACCGGTCGAGAGAGAAGTTACCCTTTTACTTCTTCTTCGAGATCCTGCAATCTCCCTCTCAACCCCTTGTTTTGCTTAGCCAGTTTCTTTGAATCCCTCAAAAGTCTATGGTAGGCTAGAGCAAAATCTTCACCTTTAGAGTTACTCGATTCGTCGTCCGTTGCAGTTTTTTCAACCTGGGAGGAGTTGGACAATGAATCGGATGTACTTGCCATTAAGCATATGAAGGGTGAAGATGTGGACGCGTGGAACGCCGTTGCGTTGTTCTCTTCATCACTTGAAGATGACTCATTTGACGTTGAGGTGTCATCCCAAGTGACGGCTTGCATCGCTTTCTTCTTGGACGGCTTCTTATTTGGACACTATGTTGAGATATGGCCGTACCCTCGGCACTTGAAGCATTGGACTTGTCCTTCTGAGCTTTTCTTATCCTTTGAAAAACTTTCTTGCTTTCTTGACATTTGGCTTGAAAAACCTTTGCCTTTCTTCCACTTTCCGGAGGATGATGTTTTACTTGAATTACCCCTTCGAAAGTTTCGGCGTAAATTTCTTGTCAAGAGAGCAAGCTGCTTCTCAAAGTCCTCCATAGATAGGTTCTCGTCATCGCCTGAGGAGGATGAATCCGCGTCTTCTTCTTTTGTTGTTTTCAACGCAAAACCTGAAGACTTAGAAGTAGATACTTTTCCAGAAGAATAGTTAGTAGGAAATGTCATTTCATATGTTTGTAATGAACCAACTAATTCTTCTACACGGATTTCGTCCGGGTGTTTAATAGTTTCAATGGCCATAACCTTAGAACGAAATCTTTCAGGAGGAGTTCCTAAGATCTTTCTTACAATTTTAAATTCTGGAATTTTCTCTCCCAAGTTAGCACATGTGTTTACGATGTCTTGCAATAGTGTATAGTAGTCTGTGAATGATTCATTTTCTGCCATGAAAATAGAGTCAAATCTGCTCATAAGCATTTGCAGCTTTTGAATCTTCACAAGGTTAGTTCCCTCATGTGTAACTTGAAGAACATCCCAGATTTCTTTCGCAGTCTCACATGCCGAGACGCGAGAGAATTCTGTTTGTGACAAGGCATTAAATAAAGCGTTAATTCCTTTGCCATTGTAAGAACATAAGTCTATCTCTTCCTTGGTCCATTTCGACCTAGGTTTGATGGTGTGAACATCAACAATAACTTCAGTTGGATTTGACCATCCTAACTCGATAGATTGCCACACCCGTTCGTCGATGGAAATAAGAAATGCTTTCATCCGTACTTTCCAGTAGGCATAATTTGTTCCATCGAAAAATGGGGGTCTGTTGATGTTTCCACCTTCAGCCATTGTTTACAACCCTATTCCCGCTCTGATACCAATTGTTGGGTTATGTTAAAATATGGATCTAAATAGGGGAAAAACCACCTAGAGTGTCACGCCCCGGGTGTAAACCAGAACCCGGGCCCGTCTACAGATTCGCCGTGCACACGGTATTTCCCGTGTACACGAAGCGCCAAACCTGCTCAGATATAAGAGATAACAATAAAAGAGCAATAAAAACAGAGCTGAACTAAAACTAATACATCTCAGACTGAAGCTGGAAATAAAATACAATACATCTGTATAAATGATACATCAGTCTCTCCCAGCTCACCAAAATAAATACAACCTGCTGGCAAAAGCCAGTCCCAAATGTAAAAGTACAACCGTCTGAGGAAACCTGGGTACACCAACAGTCCAGCTAACACGCTCATCCTGCCTCCAGATCTACCTACTCAGCCGTCCTCTCTCCTCGACCCGCCGCTGAAAGCCCAGCAGCACCCGCAGAAGACACTGCAACACAAGGAAGGAGAAAAAGAGGAAAGAAGAATGGGGGTGAGAACTACTAGTAAACCAGTAGCCTCCCCTAGTGGGTAAAACCTCAACTCTGACACACCCACTAGGCCTACCAGAGGCAAAAAGGAAAGAAGAGTGGTAAGAAATGAAACCGCTGCAAAAGGGAAATCTACCACTACTATGCCTCTAAAAAAATACAGTCCTAGACTGGAATAACCGTATGCAACAATAACCAACCGTCCCAGATGAACCCAATCTGTACCGCCCTCATCATCGGGCAAATAAGCTGCGCCGATGTGATAGCAAAATTCCTGCTGCCGCACTCATCATCGGGCCAATAAGCCGCGCCGATGTGATAGAAAATCCTGTCCATAACTGTCCAGCCCCGGCCTCCGGAGGGGATCTCGAGGGGAGCTACCCACACGAGTAAGCATCACCGGGCAATAACCGCGCCGGTGTAATAAAAGCATCACCGGGCAATAACCGCGCAGGTGATAAATGTAGTGTACTGGTTTTCCCATGCAACTTTCCGGTGAATCCACTGTGTAGAACACCTAGTGTTGGTGTCTGGCCCATGGTGCATCGAAGGGATGCCACAGATGGACCTCGTGAGACTTGGATAGATGATTTGGCCTTCGGCTGTGATTGCCGAATTTTAGAAAAGGTTTTTGGGCCAATCTGAGGTTGGATTTGGATTCAGCGCGGAAAAAACGCTTGAAAAGGGCTATTTGCTTGTTGAATTTGGAGTCCGGATGACCAAATGCGGGCTTCCGGAAGTTTTGGGTGATTTTCGGTGCATGGGGGAGCCTCGTGGACCGGCCTGAGCCACGTGGCGGCCTATTATTGGCCGGCTCACGCAGCTCGGTCCACGGGGTAGCGCGGCGGTGCATGGACCGCAGGCGGGTGGCACGTGGCGTGCCCGGATAGGCCGGCGCACGCGGCACGGCTCAGTGGATTTGCGGGATTGCGGTGGACCGGGCGCATGACACGTGGCGGCTTCGGATTCGTCGGTCCACGTGGGCGCGGTCCACGGGGTGCGCGGGGGAGGGCGCCTCGGTACTGTGCGCGCACGTGCGCGCACAGTGGCGCCAGGCGGGGCGGTCGGCCGCACTCGAGTGCGACACGTGTCGCCTCGAGATTGGCGGCCGTACCTACCTCCGTTGACTGCGGGGGGCCACGTGGCGTATGCGGGCCGCGGGGATCCGCTTGTACCCTGTTTGGGGGTGACGTGGCCGCTCCTGGGTGTTTCGGGCGCGTCGGACAGGGACTGTGCGACCGGGTTTCGGGCGCAGTGCGCCCGAAAGTTGCGCCCGAAAACCCGGCCCGAAAGCTTAGTGGGGCTGGGCCTATAAATAGCTCCCCCCATTCGTCTTGTAGGCTTTTTGGACTCTATTTTCGCTGGGCTTTCTTCTGAGGAATTTCTCCTCCCTCAGTGCACTACCCTTTGGAGAAGTTTGAAGATTTTTGGAGGCACGCTTCCCGAGGTTCCCATTTTACGGCGCGGCGCGACGCTTGTTCCCCGGCGATCCTCTTCACCCCTTCTCAGTGTTTGGACTCCTCCGACTCACCCCGACCTCGGAATTCGCCGATTCTTGCGCCGTGGACTCTTGACAGGTAGGGCTTCAACTCCTGTGTTTTGTGGTTCCTCGATTTCCGTGCTGATATTGGAGTTTTCCGAGCAACCATTTGACCCTTTTTCTTCGCGGACTTTTGGGACAGCACCGCGGTGTTCTTGCCATATCTTTTCGCTCGGACGTCGGAACGAGGCGATTCAAAAGGCAATTTTCATCTACGCTTCGCAAGGAGTCTCCTGGATTTTTCTCAGAATTTTCTGAATTTTACTCGAGGGTGAGAATCTTCTTCCTCTGTGGTTCCTTGTTACAGGAATTTAGTGCAGTTTGGATTCGGGGTGTACCCCTTGTCGGATTATTATCTCAGCGTAGGAAACTCCGAATTGGGCGTGCAGGTACTCGTTTCGACGGGCTCGTCGCAAGGATCGCGCTAGTATTTCCTTGGATTTTTCTGGACATTATTCGCAGGTGAAAATTAGTGAATTGTGGACTGCTGTTTTGGGGGACAGATTCTGGAAAGTGTGGATGTTTAGCTTATGAATTTTCCTTTGGGGTACTTTGTACAGATTGGTGGTGTATTGGACTGGTCTTGGACTTCTCCTTTGGATAATTGGAATAGCGCTTCAGGTGGGTGATGTTGTAAACCTCTTATTTGGGATTTATCACTAGGCCTATAGGAATGCTCTTGATTATGTTATTAGTAGATCTGTGAGAAGAACCTAGCATGCTTGTATGAAATCCTGCTTTCTTCATTGATAATCGCAATGTTAGAAAACTACAAGTTAATTAACGGTGAGTCCATGCTTTAAACATGTAGTAGAGTTACTTGGAATTTATGCTAAATTCTTATATTGTTGATTGTTTAAATGAAAGGCTGAGGTATGTGGTTAGGGTAATTAAATGGTTCAGCAAGTTAATGACTTTTGCATGCTTGAATGGTCACCTAGATAGGCCACCTTTTTCTGCTACACTATCATGCTGGAATTGGACTTAGGAGATAACCCTGTTGCATTCTTCTTCAGTCACTTAGCATAGGGGATATTATGCTCGGGTTAGAGCAGGGGCTGGGTTAGTGTAGTCAAGATACTTGGTTTCGGGGAGAGGGTTTTGGGCTTCCTTTGGGAGACGGTACTTTTCCTTATAGAGCGGAGTGCGTGATTTGCAGACTTGAGACCCTGGGACTCCTGTCCATATCGGTGTTATGCGTAGGCTGGCATACCCGATTTGGCAGACATTGAGAACCCTACCCCTTATCGGTGCTATGCGTAGGCTGGCATACCCGATTTCTAGCAGACCTTGAGACTCCTGTCCCATACCGGTGTTATGCGTAGGCTGGCATACCCGATTTGGCAGACATTGAGACTCCTATTCCACACCGGTGTTATGCGTAGGTGGCATACCCGATGTGGCAGGCTTCGATTCCTGCTGCATTACTTTTAGCTATCTTTAGCGGGCAGGTAGAGGCATATTAGTGGTAGCTTTTATCAGGAGTCATACTCTTAGTTACCGCATTTATTCCTTTAGCCTCTGGTAGACCTAGTGGGCAGGTAGGAGTTCGTGTTGCGGTTTACCCACTAGGGGAGGCTACTGTCTTTATAGTAGTACTGACCCCGCTGTTTTTCCCTTTTCTTGTCACCTTTGTTTTGACAGAAGTCATCTGCCGGAGTTTGCGGGGCCTTCCTACCAGGATCGAGGTAAGAGGATCGCGACTAGATAGCTGACTACCCCGAGCTCGAGTTTTTTGGTAGTTTTGTGTATCCCACAGTACACTCAGACGGTTGTATTTTTCCTTTTATTTTGGGTCTGGCTGCGGCCAGCTGGTTGTATATATTTCGTGAGCTGGGAGGAAGACACTTGTATATTTTTGAGAGCTTACTGTACTTTCCTTCCAGTATTTGTCTGAGTTGTATTAGTTTTAGTTTAGCTCTGTTTTATGCTCCTTATTACTTGTTGTATATCTGAGCAGGTTATCAGCGCTTCGTGTACACGGAACAATTCCGTATGCACGGCGGATCTGTGGACGGGCCCGGGTTCTGGTTTACACCCGGGCGTGACAGATTAGTGGTATCCGAGCTCTAGGGATAGGTCAGTTGGGACTTGGAAACCCTAGGCTTGTGGCAGACCCTAGGAAGGCAGAGCTGTGAGTGACGTGATATTGTGCGAACTTCGGGATAATTGGTTGTAACTCTTCCTGTGAGTGGAGAGGATTGGCATAGCCTATTTCTGGGGGACTATTCTGTTGGCTGCAGACAACACATAAGGTTACAGAAATAGGGGACTGCCCTGACTTTTCGCGTGATTGGGTCGAGAGTGGTTTGGTTTACTGACCGTGGATTTTGTGTGGCAGGATGCCTCCTAGGCGGCAGATTCCTACTCGGGGTACTCCTACGCCCCCGGAGGAGCCGGAGCAGTCCGGGCCTTCTGAGATCAGTGAGCTGAGGGCCATCGTGGCCCAGTTGGCGCGAGATGTCACCGCCGACAGGAGCAGAGATTTGAGCAGTTGCTGGCTCAGGTTGCGGCACCACCCCCTACTACTGTAGAGGCCCTGTACCACAGTTGTACCGCCTGCTATTCCATTAGTCCCTACGGCACCGTCGTCGAGCAGTGGGGCTCAGGGAGAGTTCAGGCCGTTGACCCCAGCGGAGGACGGAGGAGTTTGCTGACAAACTCGCCAAGTTCTGTAAGCGAGGACCACCTAGGTTCTCAGGGAAGGAGCACCACCCATCGGAGATAGGATCCTGGCTGGCCAGCAATGGAGAAGTTGTTCAGAGACTTCTTCATTGACCACAGGTTCAGAGTGCATATGGCTGTACATTGCCTAGAGGGGGATGCAGATGCTTGGTGGCGTCGGGTGAGCCCTTGGAGTTTCAGATCACCCGACAGCTACCCTGGTCGGAGTTTAGACGGTGATCCTTGACACTTATTTCTCCACGAGCGTGAAGAAAAAAGCTTGAGGATGATTTGAAGAATCTCCAGCAGGGGGACAGGACGGTATGGGATTATTATCAGGAGTTTACGCAGTTGCTCACTGCGTACCCTATGTTGCCAGGGATGGGCTGCACCAGGTGGAGCTGTTTGAGACAGGTTTGCGCCCCGAGGTCTATACCTTGGTACACGCCCAGAGGCTTCAGACTTATCAGAGGCAGTGGATCATGCACAGGGGTCGAGAGGGTGAAGATCACGTCGGCGCTAGACGTGGGGGCTTGGCCGCTCAGAGTTCTGAGAGGAAGCGGCCAATGCCAGACGAGGGGGGACAGGCCAGTTCATGGAGGCCGCCCCGACCACAACCGCCGCAGTTACGGGCCGTGGGCGTTCGGAGCGGCGAGGGTCTGGTGGATCCCAGAGACCCCACACAGCAGCAGCAGCAGCGCAGAGCCACAGCGACAGCGCAGGCTCGCAGCAGCAGAGGTCGCAGTCAGTCGCGACAGCAGGGGTCACGCGGCAAGGACAGCAGCACAGCAGCAGTCGAGGCAGTCCCAGTCTGCGGTCAGGTGCGTCTTTGTAGGGGACAGCACGCGGCGGATACTTGTGACCAGAGGTACGGCCGCTGTTATCGGTGTGGACAGTCCGGCCATATTCGAGCTACTTGCCCTCTCTCGACACCGCAGGCTCCTTCCTCAGCATCAGCTCCTTCAGTGCCCCAGCAGCGGCCTTATGCTCCAGCGAGCAGGGCTCCTTCCTCCCACCCTGCAGATTACCGACCACCAGCTCAGAGCGGGCGGTCTACGCCGCCCAGGTAGGGGACTCCACGGCAGCCGACCACGTCGGTGGCAGGTATACTTTACTTCTTGGTACTAGAGCTCGCACTTTATTGATACCGGTGCATCACATTCTTTTATCAGTAGAGTATTTGATCATCTCATGGACTAGTGTTAGGTCGGTTGCCAAATGCAGTAGAGGTACGTTCCTGATCATACATTGCATGTAGAGGAGTGTGGTTGGTCTTGCCTGTCAGATTGAGCCTGGATCTTGCCAGCGGGACCTTATGGTCCTTAGTGAGCTGCAAGATTACGACATTGTATGGGGATGGATTTGGCTGGCTCGCTTAGTCGCGACGATTGATGCGCCGCGAGGACTGTTACCTTTAGGCAGCCAGGCCAGGAGGTGTTCGTTACAGGGGGTGCCCAGAGTGCTTTCTTTGCCTCGGGGGGTTTCGACCTCTCGTGCGAGCAGATGATGCGCAGTGGATGCGTGCGCCTTTTGGCATCGGTGGTTAAGGAGCCTACGGCGGCACCGGACTCCCAGGATATCCCTATTGTCCATGAGTACCGATGTTTTTTCTCCGGAGCTAGTTCATATGCCGCCGGATAGGGAGGTTGAGTTTTTGATTGCGTAAGTTTCCAGGAACTGCGCCAATCTCTAGGCTCCTTTACCGAAATGGCACGGCGAGCTGCGGGAGTTAAAAGCGCAACTCCAGGATTTAATGGACAAGGGTTTTGTGAGGCCTAGTGTGTTCACCTTGTGGGAGCGCCGGTGCTATTTGTGAAGAAGAAGGAGGGGTTCACTTCGACTGGTGTGTAGATACCGGAGCTGAATAAAGTGACCATCAAGAACAAGTACCCTTGCGCGCATTGATGACTTATCTCGACCAGCTGCAAGGGTCTTGTGTCTTCTCCAAGATTGATTTACAGTCTGGTTACCACCAATGAAGGTGAAGGCCGAGACATCCCAAGACGGCATTCAGGTCGCGGTACGGGCATTACGAGTTCACCGTCATGCCTTTTGGCTGGACAAATGCCCCTGCAGCTTTTATTGACTTTGATGAACAGGATTTTTTTCGGACCATACCTGGAGCGGTTCGTTGTTGTTTTTATTGAGACATCCTAGTTTATTCCGAAGCGATGTGGAGCACGAGGAGCATCTGAGATTGTGCTAATAACGTATGAGAGAGAGAAAGTTTGATGCCAAGTACTAAGTGTGATTTCTGCTTCGGGAGGTTGCCTTTTGGGCACGTGATTTCAGCCGCTGCGAAGTGCAGTAGACCCGGCGACGATCGAGGCAGTCGGGGATTGGCCCGACGACGACGGGTATCAGTGTCGTAGTTTCATGGGCTTAGAAGGATCTACCGTCGGTTTGTGGCAGGTTTTGCGAACTTCCACACCTCACTCGTTGCCGCGAACGAAAAGGGATACGTTTTATTTTGGAGTGAGGATGCCAGAGGAGCTTTGAGGAATTAAGATCAGATGATGGCGCTCCTCCTTCTCCTGTAGGGGCCAGGGATCTGTGATTTCTGTGAGCATCGCACAGTGACTTGGTGCGTGCGCTGCCGGATGGAGGTAATCGCTTACGCCTCTCGGCAACTGAAGC
>CM055075.1:16436058-16530340 GCA_029204045.2 Tillandsia leiboldiana
GGTGAAGAAATGGATCATTTAACTCAATCTCAAGAAAGAAGAATTCAAAGGATCAGGTATGTTTAACTAAAGAATTGTGTGATCCGAATACTTCTTGTAGTGTAGAAACACTTGGAAGAATCTTTCATTGCATAAAAATCAAAAACTGACTTGGGACATGTTCAGGATCCGGATCAGGTGTTCGATCCGGATCCCGAAGGTGGTTCGTTCATACATCGTCGCAATCGGATCGTAGTCTCTTGATCCGGATCCCGAACGTTGAGTTTACCATCTACCTGAACGATCCGGATCTTGCTTCGCAATCCGGATCCCGAACGTTGATGTTTGGTGAACTGTATGAACGATCCGGATCGTAGTCACATGATCCGGATCCCGAACCTTCGTTTTTCTGGAATTGGCTATTTCGTTATGACGATCCGGATCTAGTTATCACGATCCGGATCGCCGTCCGTAAATATCCAGAAATGGTTGGTTTTTGATTCTTATCTCCTTCCTAGGGTTTCTAACCTATAAATACACCCTATGTCTCTCTTTCTAGGGTGAATCCACATAGCCGTCATTTTCTTGTATCATCTTAACGGCTATAGATCCACATATAGAGAAGAAAGGAAATCATTAGAGAATACTCTATGTTTCTTCATCTATATTGATTAGTTTGATTCTAGGTTTTCATACTCACATCTTGAGTTGAATCAAACTAATGAATACTTAGATGGTATTTCCGATCTATCTTTGATCTAAGTATTCGGCGGATCATCACCACCCAAAAACAACGATTTCCCCAAAATCGGCGCGTGGATTCGCGTGTCCTTGTGGATTCAAGGTTCAACGCTCTCGTGGATTCGGAGCGAGGCACGTTCGTGGATTCGAACGGTGCTATTGGGTGAAGACCGTGGTCGGTCGGACGTCGTGGATTCGACGTTGGACGCCGTGGATTCGGCGTGGGCGCAGATCGTGGATTCGAGAAGCGTCTGGAGCGAGCGGAGAAGATCCTCTAGGAGCGTATGGAAAAGGTTGAGTCGTAAGTGTGTACGGTAAATCACCTTGTACGTGTTTTAATTCTAGTGGATTTCTGCCGTGTTATCGGTCCCGTGGTTTTTTACTCCGGTGATGGAGTTTTCCACGTAAAAATCTTGCGTGTTATTTATTTTTCCGCATTGGGTTTTATCGCAACGATTTTTGGAGTGTTATACGTTTACACCTATTCACCCCCCTCTAGGTGTTTCTCCCCTATTTAGATCCGTATTATATACGACCCAACACAATCCACGACCCAAAACTCTCTATCAACTCTGGCCACACTGGCAAAGGCTACTGGCCACCTAACAGCCTCTCTGGCTAACAATACTTGTGCTCCATGAGCACCCAAAACAATGGGCGTCCTACGCCCCCATGCTAACTCGCAGAAAATCCAGCGTTAAGCGATTCGCTTACGTACCCCTACGGCTCTTGTGCACTCTCCAACTGGGTCGAGGCACCCAATAACAGTTCACCATCCTGGTGATTAACACCCAAATCCTGCGGTGGCAATCCTTGCCATTACACCCATTCATCAAAACGACGCCAGTAAACTCTCGCTCTATCGCGAGATCCACGCATCTTGAAGCCTACTCTAGCTTGTTAATCTTTCTTGCCCTAACCCTTAGGACGTACTTACCTGGTTCTCGCACATAGTGATTACCAGCGTTCCATAGTCGGTCTCTCACTGGACCTTTCCAACCATACTTCGCCCAGCAACCGAGCTGACACAAGCGCAAAAAACCTTATGCTGAAGGTGTTGGCTGCGCGACGACAAAAGTTCGGCGCCACTGCCATTCCTTTTTACTGTCGCCCCTACAGGCGGCGACGCCGTATACTCATACGTTGTTTGTGCAGCCTCAGCTTGCTGCGCTATCAGCCACTGGAGCCTATCTATCTGCTCCGACTGTCACATCGACGCCACACTTAGGCGTTGGAATCAGCCTTCCTGTCGGCGGGAAATTTTGCCTATCGGCAGAAGATTCCTTATGTTACTGGACCACACCAATAAGTGCGGCACCAGCTATCGCAACTCGTGAACCTCGTTTGACCCCGAGCCCTCTCGTGACTCGAGTCGAAACAGGTGCGTTTCCCTATGTGGTGTCATCGCCAATATGCACACCACAACGAAACAACTAGCCCAAATTTAGCCATTTGAGCAACGCACAGTCTATATACCGACAAAAAGGCTCGTCGACTCAATCATGCGAAAGTATAGGAGGGTACTCCTTTTCATCTCCAACATTACGTTGTCGGCCGCCAACGTAATATCCGAAGAACGAAAGCTCGTCGCCCTCGATCAGTCCCAATATCCTTTTTGGGAACAACAATAACCAATCAATACTTTCGCCCAATAATCAACACACTCTCTCGTGCTAATCCCTAGGGTCTCCCTAAGGTTGCTAACCACCTAGGACTATTCCTAGGCTCTGATACCACTCTAATCTGTCACGCCCCGAGTCCGCCAATTGCACGGTTCGGGCACGCCAACAGACCCGCCAATCGGGTATGACCTTTCACTACCCGAAAGGAACGGTAACATCCATAATAACACATCAAGTGTATGCGGAAGCTCAATATCAGAGTAATAAAATCACTACTAATTTAAAACTTTCATTCAATAACAAACAGTTAATGGAAGCATGCAAGAGTGAACTATAATATAAATTTATTACACTTTACATCTCTGAACTTGCAAATAAAATTATTACAATTTCCTTTACATAATTTCCTCACCATACATAGTTCACTCAAGAAAAAATAAAAAGGGATACCTCTGCTAGACCCTCTAGGTCTCTATGCTGCTGGGCACTTGCCCCTGTCGAATCCTCGCTGTCTGCACCTATCTCCGTCTCGACCGCGGCATCCATGCTCGAACCTGTGGGGGGGTCCCAGGGGTGTAGAACTCCGACAGAGTTCCCAGTGGGTTCAACCACCGAGAAAAAGTGTCCTACACCACTTGGTCCAATGGAAGCAATAATAATAGTGCTAGGAAACTAAAATCCTCAATATCAGTATACTGCTACCCAATATCATATATGACTACACTATCTGTGTATATCGTCCCAGCACTACTCTGTCTAGCCACACTAGGCTGCTAAGCACCAACTCGGCCACTATGCCGCTGTATACAGGGTCAAACTAACCCGGCCACCTTGGCCACTCTAAGTTCTCTTTATTCTTTAAATTCTGGTGCTTTAGTTCAAGTTAACCTCAGAAATTCTTATCCAACGGGCCCAGCCCGGTAGTCCTGCTACCATAAGATAAGATTTCTAAGGTTGCGATAACACCCGCAAGTGTTACCCCGTCCTACGGAAGAAACGTCCCGAAAGGGTCTCTACCGGGAGAGGGGCACTGCCAACTACTCCAACCTGGCCGCGTTTCACTCCGTAGGTCCGCCCGTTTTATCTTTATCTTTTCTTTTGCCTTTAGCCCTTTGCTTTGCCTTTAATTGGGAAGCTGAGTCTTGCTCACACACTTCCCCCGGGAGTGACATATGCTCAACCCTCCCGTTGGCAACTTAGCTTTAATTCTTTAATTCACTTGGGAGTGACATATGCTCAACCCTCCCAAGGGCCATTTAGGCTTTTCTTTCACAGGGTCCGAGGGTTCCAAGAGACGAATGCCTACAACCCCAATCAAACAAGAACAGGTTGTAGCATCGCCTCCCGTAGTGCTCAGCCCAATACATTTTATCTTATCCTTTTACCTTTCATTAATCATTCTTTTTCTTTAACCATTCTCTTTACACTTTATGTTCAGATGAGTTTAAGGCACCTTGGCACTCATCCACCCGGGAGTGACATATGCTCAACCCTCCCGTTAGCATTTATGCCTCAATGCTTCTCTTTTACTTTTCTCTTTTATTTCAAGCACTTTGCTTGTCTTGATCATTAATCACTTTTAGCTCTCTCTCGAGCTTTATTTTTTATCCTAAGTTCTTTACTCTAGGATAATTTGGGTGTCTATAACACAATTTAAGTTTGAACAACTTATTCGTTTACATTCCACTTATTTTGCCACTCGGCAATATCTTAAGTTTCCTGACCACTTTACACTTTTCTTACTGGTTCTCAATTCACAACCTAAGCTTCAATTACCCTTAAGGCTGCACTATATCACTGCACTATGTCACTAGGACACCAGTTACTTTCAATCTTATCTAACTCAAGAGTTTATTAACCCTATTTCCATTTTCTCTTTCTTTCATGTCTCCACATTTGGTCATTTTCCATTTCCTTTATTTAACTCAGATTGAAGTTAAACTAATTAATCCCTTACCCAGACATCCTATGACTTTCTGGGGTTACAATATTAATTCTTTAACTTGGGGATCAAATCCCCATATTTCCTGATTCCTCACTGAATCCTAGAGTTTTACTAACTCTATTTTTCCTGTTCCATGTTTAACCTAGGGTTGCACTAACTCTATTTCATCACTAGAGTTTAACCCTACTAGTTCATCTTAGGTTCCTTTACCTAAGTTCCATATCTTACTTGTCCTAGAGTTCCTTGACTCTATGCTGACCACTAGTTCACCTTAGGTTCTCTTTACCTAAGTCCCATGTCATATTTGTCTAGAGTTCTCTGCCTCTATGCTGATCACTCTATCCAGTGTCCTTAGGTTGTCACCTAAGACCATGCCACTCATCCTCCCTAGGATAACTCCTAAGTTGATGTCACTCGTCAAACCCCTAAACTAGGTTTCTCCTAGTCTTACTACCAACAAGTTATGTTCCCTTATGTCACATGATTCCTAGGGTTGTACCCTACATGATCACAGTCATCACATAATTATCATTTCTACGCATGCAATTATTTTCACATCCATCATAAAAAATAATATTTATCCTCTATGTATGCAATTTCATCAATTTAGATAAGTCAAGAATTTACATTTTTCCCTTAATTCTTTTACACACATGCAAATTAATTATCTCCTTTTGGGCAACCAACAGTTGCATTTCCATCTGTGTCCATCTACACATACCGTTTATCCCCTATTTGGATAAATCACAAATGTCACTTTTCCTCTAAATCTCTCCACATACACATTTATCATCTATCTCTGGCAACCAACAGTTGCACTTTTCATCTGTATCTCTCTACACATGCAATAATAATCATGATTACCTAACGCCTCTAACAGGCTACTATCATGCTTCTAGATCGAAAAGCAAAGGAGCAAGGGGAGAGGTCACCCAATTCGGCAGAATCCCCCACCTTGTGGTGTCCCCAATTGCTTGTAGACACTTGCAATTGGTCTCCGCGCGATTCCACTTGTCCCCACGAGCTTGCACGCAAAACGGTGCACATCCACCAAACCTGCATGCAAAACGGTGCGCGTCAGAAAAACCCACACGCAAAACGGTGCGCGCCACTTCAGTCGGCACGCAAAACGATGCGCGTCAACTCAACCTGCACGCAAAACGATGCACGTACCTCAAATTTGCACGCAAAACGGTGCATGTTCGACTGTAGGGTTGCACGCAAAACGATGCACGTTTTTCTAGTCCTGCACGAAAAACGATGCATAATATTAGAGACTGCACGTAAAACGGTGCGTGATAACACAACCGGTACGCAAAACGGAGCACGTACCTCGGGTTGGCACGCATAACGGTGCACTTTTCTTTTTCAACGTTGCACGCAAAACGGTGCACGTTTTTCGAGTTTGCGCCCAAAACTGCGCATTTTTGCCGAATCCGCATGCAAAAAGGTATATTTCTTCCCAACTAGCACGCAAAACGAGGCGCGCAAAACTGTCCCCGGCAGTCCGCGCAGCAAGATGGCGCAGTATAACCTGATTCCTAACACGCAATACGGTAATGGGGTCAAATCTAAATCCAAAGGAGGCATAAAAACTGTGCCCAAAAAATATCGTAAAAAAAATATTACCTCGTACAGTCGCGCCGCCCATCGGCTCTTGGGAACGCCTCGTGCGCTCCTACCCACGAAATCCCCTCCATCTCTCTCTCTCTCTCTCTCTCTCTCTCTCTCTCTCTCTCTCTCTCTCTCTCTCTCTCTCTTTGCTCGGTTGGAGAAGAAAATGGAGAAGGAGAAATTGGTACTCGGTTCGGAGGAGGAAGAAAAGAAGAAGAAGAAGAAAAGGACGTAGGAGGGTTCATTGGACCCGGTCCGTGGCACCCACCAAGAGGGAACCGCCATGTGGCGGTCCACCCCACAGGTGGGCGCGCACCAGGCGCGCGCGCCCACTGCCCGCGCAGGACGGCGCCAGCTGCGTGCCTTGCGCAGCAAGCCACCCCTCGAGCCGCGTGCCGTTGCCGTTTAGGAAATCCGTTTTCGTCCCGTTTTCTGTCCATTTTCGTCCGTTTCCGTCCAAATTTGACAGGCGGCTTCGTTTCAGCTTAATTAATCACAGAAAATTTAAATTTTCAGTTTGGGCCATTTCTGGGCCACCAAAAGCCTCGCTGTATCTAGAATCATTGGCGGACCCCGTTCTCACAATCCGGCTATCCGATCAACACGAAATTTTTACTGTGGCCTTAAAATAGTATTACGGAGCTCCCCGAATTTTATCAGAATTTTCCGACACTATTGGCGGAGCCCGTTCTCACTATCGGGTATCCGATCAACGCGAAACTTTTTCTGTGGTCTTAAAACATATTTACGGGACTCCGTAATTTTCTCGGAATTTTCGACACTATGAATTTTGCACTAAAATCTGGGCCCCCCTTCTCAAATAAATTTTTAGATCTCTCCATTTTCACCCGATTTGGGCCCAACTCGCGTCCAAATGTTCCTTACTTTCCCAACTTTCATAAACTAGTATTTCATACCACCTTTATTTACATCTATTTATATACCAAAATTCCGGTTCACTACAGTGTCACTGCTCCGCTGATTTGCCTCCATCACACCTACCCTTCGGGTCCGGAGCTCTCAGACTCCAATTTGGGTATCCGGCCCGAAACAACCAGCTCAGACCCAACTGCCGCACCAAGGTGCACCCGGGTCAGGGCCCAACGTCGGGGAGACACCGCTCACCACGACAAAACCGCAAATCAGCACACCCCCAAACACTCGACCCAATCTAGCGAAAGTCAAAGACATCCCTCTATTTTTGTAACTTTATGTTGTCTACAGCCAACATAACTGTCCCACAAAAATAGGATATGTCCATCCCTCTTCACTCACAGGAAGAGTCAAACAAATAAATCACCGACTTTCGCAAAATGTCGCGTCTCTCACGCATTAACATCCTAGGGTCCGCCGAAATGCCTAGGGTTTCCTAAGTCCCAACTGACCTATCCCTAAGCTCTGATACCACCTAATCTGTCACGCCCCGGGTGTAAACCGGAATCCGGGCCCGTCTACAGATCCGCCGTGCACAAGGTATTTCCCGCGTACACGAAGCGCCAAACCTGCTCAGATATAAGAGATAATGATAAAAGAGCAATAAAAATAGAGCTGAACTAAAATCTAATACATCTCAGACTGAAGCTGGAAATAAAATACAATACATCTGTATAAATGATACATCAGTCTCTCCCAGCTCACCAAAATAAATACAACCTGCTGGCAAAAGCCAGTCCCAAATGTAAAAGTACAACCGTCTGAGGAAACCTGGGTACACCAACAGTCCAGCTAACCCGCTCATCCTGCCTCGAGATCTATCTACTCAGCCATCCTCTCTCCTCGACCCGCCGCTGAAAGCCCAGCAGCACCCGCAGAAGACACTGCAAAACAAGGAAGAAGAAAAAGAGGAAAGAAGAATGGGGGTGAGAACTACTAGTAAACCAGTAGCCTCCCCTAGTGGGTAAAACCTCAAACTCTGACACACCCACTAGGTCTACCAGAGGCAAAAAGGAAAGAAGAGTGGTAAGAAATAAAACCGCTGAAAAAGGGAAATCTACCACTACTATGCCTCTAAAATACAGTCCTAGACTGGAATAACCGTATGCAACAATAACCAACCGTCCCAGATGAACCCAATCTGTACCGCCCTCATCATCGGGCAAGTAAGCCGCGCCGATGTGATAGCAAAACTGTCCATAACTGTCTGGCCCCGGCCTCCGGAGGGGAACTCGAGGGGAGCGACCCACACGAGGAAAGCATCACCGGGCAATAACCGCGCCGGTGTGATAAGTAAAAGCAGGACTGGATCAATATAAAACCCCAGTGGAACACACCCCTCCACTAAAAGAAAACTGATCCCCAATCTGATGCACAAATGAACGTCCGGTCAATCGCCCAAAATCCGCGATCGCCGCAATACCTCACAATCCACAACCAAGTCTCACAACCGACCTCCAGTCAACCGCCCAATATCCGCGGTCGCTGGAATACCTCACAATCACAATCATGTCCCACATCCGACATCTGGTCAACCGCCTACTATCCGCGGTTGCCACAAAACCCTCTAGTCCATAATCATGCCCTATCACCGATGTCCTATAATTGACATCCGGTCAACCGCCCAATATCCGCGGTCGCTGCCAAAACCCATAATCCATAATCCAGTCCCCGGCTACACTATCCCAAACCCCTGCTCAAACCCGAGCAACAAATACCACCTGACTAACGAAAGGAGAAAAGAAACAAACAAGGTTTCTCCTAAGTCAAGTTCCAGCATGAAAGTGTAGCGATAAAAGATGGCCTATCTAGATGTCCATACAAGCATGCAAGTGTTCTCAAGGAAATAAAGGAAAAGGTGACCAATAGTGGTTCCACATGTGTAACAATTAATAGCTCCGCATAGATATAACCATCATGCTAAAACATTATCCAACCACACATGTCTATAATCCATGTTCCATAATAAAGCATTACTATCCACCTATGCATGTCATAAAATCCTCAAGTAATACCACTAACAGGATAAATCATGTAGTCCCAATTAAATGTTCCATTCCACATTCAAGGTTAAGTGCTAACATAGCAATCCATACCATCATGTATAAGTCCCAACCACTATCAGATTCCCACAAGCATGCAAGTCCCAATTACAATTATCAACCATGGATGTCCAAGAAGGATATCTCTAATACTCCTAGTGGGTAAGTCAGAAAAGAGGGATAAAGCAACCACCCACCTGGACACGTGCAATCCTCAGCTGTAAAACCTCCTCGCTGTCCAAAGGTGAAATCCATGCTCGGTCCAAACAGTCACCACAACACTGCGAGATGGAGACAAAAAATTCTCGAAAAATTGCCGCTGCGATCCTCACGTCGAGACGATCGAAATGAGTACTCGCACGCCCAAATCCGATACCTTCGGGGAAAATTCAAAAAATTCCAAGAAAATTTGGAGATGTTCCTCGCGATGTGTAGATGCAAAATGCCTATTGAATCACCCCAATCCGATGCCTGTGCGCGAAGATATCGTAAAAATACTGCAGCGCTGTCGTGAAGCCAACGGCGCAAGAATCGCCTCAATCGGAGGTCGGAGTAAGCCGGGGGAGTCCTCGCACTGAAACCGCGACGAAGAAAACCACAAATGAACGAGCGTCGCGCCGCGCCATAAAAATGAGAACCTCGAAATTCATGCCTCCCAAAAATCCAGGGAATCCTCCACAAGGTGCAGCACACAAGGGGGAAGAGGTTTGCTGAGGAACACTTAGAGAGAAAACGCCTAGAAAAGTCTAAAAATGCAGCTCAAATCCCTTTTATAGGCCAAGGAAACAATTCCAGAAATTCCACGTGGGTCCTCGGATTCGAGAGCCAGAAACTTTCGGGCGTCGAATCCGGGCCCTCAATCCTGCAAAAGCCAGCGCCCGAAATGCTCTCATGCTGCAACGTCCACCCCGAACAGCGGACACCAAACCTCGCCGCTCACACCGCGCCGCGTGGCCCACGCGGAGGTCGACACGTGGCGGCCCACGCGCGGGAACCGCGCGTCAACGCGCCTGACGCACGCCCACGTGCGCCTGCGCTCGCCGCCTGCGCCCCCTGCAAGGCACGCATCTCGAGGCACCCCGGTGCACCTCCGTGGACCCAGCCTTCATGAGCCCACCAATAGAAAGTCGCCACGTGTCCCACCGGTCCATGCACCGCGCCCGCCTGCTCCGTGGTCCAAGTCCACTGCACCGACCAATCTCAACATGCCACGTGTCCTGCCCCTGGTGCACGCCGGCCCGTGGACCGCCCGCCTGCCCGCGCGCCCGCGCGCCTGCCCGCGCGCTGCCCGCGGCCGCTCCACCGCCTGCCCGAGCCCGTCCGCCGTGCTCCGCCGCTGCCCGCCGCCGCCGCCGCTGCCCGCCGGCCACCGGAGTTACTGTTCCGGCGTGAACAGTAACCAGTTGCGCAAAATATCAAGTAGATAGTCCATTTTGACCGTTTTCACGCGCTGAATCCGAATTTGATGTCCAATTTGCTAAATTCTAACTCCAAAATTTGCCGAAGGCACCCGGAAAGGTATTCTTTTGTCCAAACTTCGCGCCGAGCCTAATTTTAATATCCGTTCCGCGCGAGAACACTACTAAACACTCAACGGGGTCCTCCGATCACTCACGTGATTCACATTAAGCCCGAAGTCCAACACTTGTGTCCAATTTGTGCACAAACACCTCCAACGCACCCCGTAGGCCTCCAGAAGCCACCCAACGCACAGCAACAGCTCTGCGGAGATCCAGGTCATCACACTACCCACTAGGGGAGGCTACTGTTTTTATAGTAGTTCTCACCCCCCGCTGTTTTTCCTTTTCTTTTCCCCTTTGTTTTGCAGAGTCATCTGCCAGAGTTGCGGGGCCCTCTTCCCAGGATCGAGGTAAGAGGATCGCTGATTAGATAGCTACTTCCCCGATCTCGAGTTTAGCAGTTTTGATGTATCCCCTGTACACTCAGACAGTTGTATTTTTCTTTATTTTGGGTCTGGCTTCGGCCAGCTGGTTGTATTTATTTCGTGAGCTGGGAGAGACACATGTATATTTATGAGAGTTATGTTGTACTTTTATTTCCAGCACTTGTCTGAGATGTATTAGTTCTAGTTTAGCTCTGTTTTATGCTCCTTTATTATATCTTTATATCTGAGCAGGTTACCAGCGCTTCGTGTACACGGGAAATTCCGTGTGCACGGCGGATCTGTGGACGAGCCCGGGTTCTGGTTTACACCCGGGGCATGACACTCGGCCTACGAGTGTCGGATTGGGCGTATAAGTACTCGTTTTGCATCTACTCGTCGCGAGGATCGCAGTCGTGATTTTTCTGGATTTTTCTAAGGACTGCGCAGAGGTGAAATATCATGTTTTTCTGTGCTGTTTTGCAAAACAGCAAGTGCTATTCTTCTGAGATCCCCGTTTATGCCGAGTGCGGTTCTTTTTGCAGTGGTTCGCAGGTTCTGGGCATTTTGAGGGAAAAAGGGGAGTTGGACAGCGAAGAGACTTTTACAGTTGTGGATTGCGCGTTCCTGGTGAGTGGTTGTTGTGTACCTCTTATTTCGACATGCTCACTAAGACTGTTAGAGAAACCCCCATGATACGATTGCCAATTATCACCCCGATGAAATTATGCATGTGGTATTACACCGACTAGCTCCTAGTTATCTAAGTGAGATTGAGACATTATGATTGGGACATTATTGTTGGACTTGTTGCTATGCCATAACCATTCATGTGAAATTGATTAGTATATTGAGACATTAAGATTTATTTCATCCGAGAACACTGTTGGATGTTTTCCTTTTATTCTACATGGGAACACTTGCATGCTTATATGGACATCTAGATAGGCAACTTTTTACCGCTACACTATCATATTGGGACTTGACTTAGGAGAAACCATGTTTGCTCTTTTTCTCATTTTTATTCAGAGGCATGATTCATGTTGCTCGGGTTCGAGCAGGGGTTTGGAATAGTGTAGTTGGGGTTGTACTAGTTGTTGGACTTGTGGGGCATTGCGGTGACCGCGGACTTAGGGCGGTTGACCGGGTGTTGGTTATTTTGCCAGATTGGAGACTTGCGGGGTGTTGCGGCAACCGCGGATATCGGGCGGTTGACCGGGTATTTATTTTTGCATCAGATTTGGGACCGGGATTTTCTTCAGTGGATGGATTTTTCCACTTTGATCATAGTCGTGATCCAGTCCTGCTGTATTGAGATACTCGTGACATAGTTACTTTACTCGTGTGGGTCGCTCCCCTCGAGTGCCACTCTGGAGTAGGCGATTGACACATCGGCCAGTGAGTACCGGACAGTGAGTTTCGGTCAGTGAGTGCCGATCTGTTAGTAGATACTTGAGACAGTTTAGCAGGCAGTGCCAGTGTTTACTTGTCCATCGATTGGGTTTATTCCAGCACATACTGTTACTGATGCATGCATACAGTCGTTTTATTTGAGATTGCATTTAGAGGCATGATAGTGGTAGTGTTTCTTTACCAGCAGCATTGTTGCATTATTAGCTTACCACTTCTTTTCCGTTTTGCCTCTGGTAGACTTAGTAGGTACGTCGGATCCCGAGGATTTACCCACTGGTGGCTACTGGGTTTATCAGTGGTTCTCACCCCCATTGTCGTTTCTTTTCTCTCTCTCTTCCTTTGTTTTGCAGAGTCTTCTACGGGAGCTGCGGGACCTTTGGCAGCTGATAGAGGTAAGGGGATCGCTGAGTAGATAGATCTCCTGTGAGGTTGAGCTTTGCTGTTAGATAGTTGATATACCCTACACTCAGACTATTGTACTTTTCTGTTATTTTGGGTCTGGTTTTAGCCAGCTGGTTGTATTTATTCTGTTGAGCTGGGAGAGACAGATGTATTTATTACAGTTGTATTTTATTTGTACTGTTCAGTTTCAGTCTGAGATTTTATAGTTTCTAGTTCAGCTCTGTACTTGTGCTCTTTTATTGCTTATATTATATTTGAGCAGGTTTTCGACTCTTCGTGTACACGGAAAATTCTGTGTGCACGGCGGATCTGTGGACGGGCCCGGGTTCTGGTTTACACCCGGAGCGTGACAGGTACTCAATGTTAAAATGCTGAAGTCCTGAGTCCCCGTGTTCCGGTACTCAAGATGAGTACCGGTACTCAATGTCCTGAAATTTTGGATAGTGTAGGAAATTCATTTTTGAGCAGGGGCATTTTCGTAAATTCACAATGGCCTGCAAACTCACCTACCTCCTGACACTATTGCAGGGCTCTCTCTCTCTCTCTCCCCATTTGAAACTCTCTCTCCCTCTCTCTCCCTGTTCGAACAAGAGAAAGGAAAAGAGAAGAAAGGAAGAAAGAAGAAGAAGAAGAGAAGCATCAGCAGCAAGGTTGAGGACTTGGCTGTGGCTTCTTGTGCACCTTGGAGCCTTGGAGGAACTTGAAGAGAACCTCAAGGAGTCCTCCAAAGTGAACTCCAACCTCTCTTTTACTTCCCATTGGGTCAAGAAACATCAAAAGAGGTGAGTAAAGACAAATCTAGGGTTCCATTTTTGGGACATTTCTTGGGTTCAAGAGTATTGGAAAACCACTCAAATGGGGTTTTCCACTATTTTTGGGGATTTTTCAAGGAAGTAAATAGATCAAATATTTCTTTTATTATGGGTACCTCAAAATGAGGGATTCCTACTCTCTTTTTTTTTCTTTGGTCAAAGAACCTATCCAAGAGGCAATAGTAAAACCTAGGGTTACTCTTGTTATGATTTTCATGGGATTAATAAATCATGTGAATGATTCCTTTAAGGTTCTATTTCATTTTAGGGCTTCCTTGTGGACCTACAAGAGAGCAATCAAATTCTTCTTTCAAGAACAACAAGAGGTGGGGGATTTTATTCGATAAATGGTGATCTCTCACTTTTTCCCTTGATTTTCATGACTTGAAGCATGATTTTAGATGAGTTAGGGTTTATGCTAAGTAGAGAAAGCATAAGTGTTATCTTGAGTTTAAGATTAATGTAAACAACCTATTGTATGTAAATAGGTTAAAGAACATGTGTAGTAAGAATTCTTGAGCATGATGGATTAAGTTATATCCTATATAGGAGATGCAAGTTTTTGTTATTAATGGTTAAGTGCTCTATGTTGTGGGTTTAAATGAAACAATGTGCATGAAATTTTAGGAGAAAACTTAGTGTATAATTTGAAACAAGTGGCATTAAACTAGGGTTTCACGTGTGGCATATGTTTAAAAGGGTAAACATAGGTTATGACATAGGGTTTTTACCTAGAGTTAAAACTCTAAGAAAAGTAAAGGTTAAGTTGAGGTTAAAGAGTAGAGAAAAAGTGAACCTTAGAATGTGTTCTTAGGGTATGTTTGGGCAAAATGACACTCACTTTAACTTCAACTTAATGTATTGAATGAAAGTGTAAATGTTTAAAGTCTAAGAGACTATCTTGCTACCCTCGAGGCATGGACCTAAGATAAGGGTTAAAGAAAACGAGAAATTGCCAAGGAGCAAAACAAATAAGCTAATGCTTGAAAGAGAAAAGAATGCATAAAGTGCAAAGAGGCTAAGTGCTAAAGCAAAGAGAAGAAAAGATAATCGCACCTTCGGGGGTAAAACGTAGATCTTGTGTCGGAGAGTAAGTGCAAAGACCTTCTCCCGGGCCGGGCCCGTATGACAAAGTTTTCCGTTGGGTGGGTTAGCACTTGAGGTGCTATCGGCAACCTTAGAAATCTTGCCTTATGGTAGCATGACTACCGAGTTGGGGCCCGTTGGGAACGAATTTTCGAGGGTTAAGTAACTTGAATTAAAGCATGAAAATTAAATGAACAAGTGGGTTAGTAGGTTGGACTAGTGTGGCACCCTTGGTAGCGATATAGAGTCGTGTCATGGCAGGTAGAAATATTCATGAGCATACTAGTTAATAATTTATAGTTTTAAATATTATATCAATATCTATTATCCTGCTTCCATTGGACCAAGTGGTGTAGAACATTCTCTCTCGGTGGTTGAATCCATTAGAACTTTAAGTAGTTCTCACACCCTTGGGTGACATCATTACAGGTTCAGATACATCGAGCGAGGCATGCGACAGGGGTAAAGGCCTGGCAGCTTAGCGACCTAGCAGTCTAGAGTCGCCCGTTTCTTTTGGTTTTATTTTGAGCGAACTTGTATGTGAGGAAATTTTGTAAACATTAAATGTAAAGTTTCATTTTGGAAGTGAAGAATGTAATTGTTTAAAGTTTCAGCTTGAATTTAAGTTACTAAAAGAGAGTTGTAATTAATTGAAGTTAATGATTCACTCAAAGCTTTTACTTTCATCCTTCTAAACTTGTTTGAATGTATGGAAGTTGTAATTACATAGTTAGTTCTCTGATTGTTTACTCTTTCGCTCACAGTAAACTCTGTTTGTTTTGGAATGAACCGTTCCTTTCGGGTATGGGAAAGTCATGCCCGATTGGCGGGCTGCCAACGCGCCCGAACCTACCAAATTGGCGGCCTCGGGGCGTGACAGATTAGAGTGGTATCAGAGCCTAGGAATAGTCCTAGGTAGTTAGCGAACCTTAGGGAGACCCTAGGGTTTAGGTGTCATGCCCCGCGGTCGAAACTGCGACCCGGGCTCGCCAACAGATTCGCCATCTGTACGGAAACCCCCGCGCAGACGAAGCGTCTACCCTGCAAGTCAGATCTATAGCTAAACATGTATCAGAGCGAAAATAAAACAAGTAGCTATAGAAAACATAAACTGAACATCTGAATATACAAAATCCACAATATATAGTCTCTCCCGCTATGTAACAAAATATACAATCCCAGACTGTCCAGTACAAAAGTGAAATCTCAAAATACAGGGTACCTCTACCTCTGACTCTCAAAATAAAAGGGTAAGGAGCTAATCGGCCACGCCCTTACCTCGATCCGCTGCCACCGCTCGAGCTGAAGCCGGCACAGCAACGTCTGGAAAACCTGTCACCGCAGTGGGTGTGAGAACTATTGTAAAAGGTAGTTCCCAGTGGGTACTGTCACCAATATCCACGGTATGCCCACTAAGTCTACAGGAGGCAAAACAATAGGTATGCAGGTAATAGTAAAGCTGAAATGAAACTACAGCTAATATGCCTCATGTATCATGCTCAAAGGAAAACTTAACTAAGAACATACTATGCATCCACTCGCTCACGAGGTGCTCACATCAACCACAAATCTCACTGACTGCCAAACTGGTCCAGTCAAGCCTGCGCCCCCTAGTGTATCAACTAGGGTTCTACCGGTACTCCAACCCGGTCCAGAACTCAATCTGATCGCCCGGTACACCAACCCGGTCCAATCGGAAAATCACAATGTCATCAGAGCAGCCTCATCAGGCGTATCATCATCATCGCATCCGGAGCGGCTCTCGAGGGGAGCGACCCCACCGAGGAAAAGCGTGTCTCATCTGTCTCAATAAACGGCATCTGCAGGCTATAATCCACGATCAAACAGATCGGAAACTTGAATGCCAACAATCTCCCTATCATGTCTTGATCGGAGATTCCTCAATGACTCAATCTGATAAAGCCCATAAAACCCCCAAGACACTAGAAAACCCAACCACTGAGTCAAGAAAAATCCACTCGGCCCCTAGGCACGAGGATATATGCACCCTGAACCTATCCAACCCCTCTGGGCGATCACAAAATTTAAAAGCCATTTTTAAATCCCATTTCTCATTAAAACGGTCCCACGACTTTTAGAACAGTTCAGATGCAACTCTGGTGCCAACTAACCATGCAGTCTAGTGTCATATGATGTGAGAAGTCTACTAAAAATATTCTGGGGTTCTAGTTATCATTCTGTAATTTTCTAGGCAACTATCAGATTTACCAACTATAATAACAGATAATCTAGACATGCTAAACATGCATACAATAGCATTAGAAGGCATTCCACAAAGCTTGGAAGAATTTTCGACCCACCTGGATTGCTTTTCACAGGCTAACGAGAAGTCGGTGAAACGCGCGAAGTCACTCTCTGACGAAAACCGCTGAAACAGCCCCTCGGCACCTCGGCGCGTGCAACTCAACCGAGCGTCCCAAAAATCTCACTAAAGCACTCTGCTCACTCACAACGCCTCAAGCAAGGTCACCAATGGAGCTTGGTCAAAATTGTAGGTTTTTATAAAGATCCACAAGGATCTAAATAGGTACTATCAAACAACTAGAAGGGGGGGGTGAATAGGTGTAATACTCAAAAATCAATCTCAGTGCAAAATAAAAACCAATGTGGAAAATAAAAAATAGCACACCGAGATTTACGTGGAAACTTCAATCCAGGATAAAAACCACGGGACCAACACGCAATAACAATCCACTAAGAATAGAAGAATAACAAGGTGATTACCGACTCCACGGACTCAAACCCCTCCTTCAACTTCTTCGGATCTTGCGCTCACCGACTGCACGTCCACTGCACACGTTCGAATCCACGAACGCCACTCAAATCCACGAGCATCACTCGAATCCACGAGCACACGTTTCGAATCCATGAAACGCCTTCAACACATCGAATCCACGATGCCGATCGTTGTTTTTCTTGGTGATGATAATCCGCCGAATACTTAGATCAAGGATAGATCAGAAAAACACCATCTAAGTATTCATCAATTTGATTCTACAAGAATTAGGAGTTTGGAAACCCTAGAATCAAATTGATCAATATAGATGAAGAAACATGAATTAATCGTGTTTTCCTTTCTTCTCTATATGTGGATTGATCCCTTTTCCGGATACCCTAAAAGATGAAATTATGGTCTATTTATAGGTTAGAAACCTTTGGAAAGAGATAAGTATCAAAAACTAACTTAACAGAATTTTTTCTGCACGACGGTCCGGACTGGATTTGGCTGATCCGGACTGTCGTCTTTTTTCAGCAATTTTCCTGAAAAAATAGTTCGGGGTTCGGACTGGAATTTCCTGATCCGGACTGTTCATGCGAGTTCAGCAAACACATAGTTCGGGGTCGGGACTGAAACAGGGGAGGTCCTGACTGGATTTCCGCATGAACTAAACTATGTTCGAGGTCCGGACTGGAATGGTCTGATCCGGATCCTGAACATCCAACTTGTCCAGTTTTTGATTTTTAAGCAATGAAAACTTATCCAAGTGTTTCTAAACTATACAAATGTATTCGGATCACCAAAATTATTTAGTTAAACGTACCTGATCATTCCGAATCCATTTTTCTTTGAGATTGATGTATATGATCCACAATTCTTCATCTTCAATCTTCAAGACTCAAAACACTGAGTGTCAACTTAAGCTCTTGTTGAATCTTCTCTGAGTCTTCGATTGCTGATTAACAATTTGATCGCTTCAAGACTCCGACTCAACTCACGAAATATGCCAACACAAAAAGCCGTAACAATCTCTCCATTTGGCAATTTCGTGATAAAACCCCAAAATACATAAAACGCTCAAGACACTCATCTTAAACCAAAAAATCGAAACTCAATGTCATCACCAAAACATTGACTTTCTTTGCGGGAAAGATCCAATAAATAAAAATACATTTGAACTAGTCCTAGAACAAACTCTATGAATAGGACTTGGAGTCTTAAAGTGATGTAAATCCTGCAAAACAAAACTCCAAACAAAATCAAACGTTAGTCGTTAGAAATTAAATGTAAATCCTACATTTGATTCGTCCTTTTGGTTTTTTTTGTCTTTCGGCTCTTTTCCTCATCTTTTCCTCATCTTTTCCCTATCTCGAATCATCTCCCCCTATCTCGATGATCTCATCTCCGTCTCCCCCTATCTCGATGATCTCATCTCCGTCTCCCCCTATCTCGATGATCTCATCTCCGTCATTTCTCTTCTCCCCCTTTTTGTCACAAATTGTCAATCAGTGAACATACTAGATAAAAGGAAATCACTAACGGCATTAGTTCATAGAGAAAGAGAGATAAAAGCTCAGTTCCGGCATATAACAAAAACACAGATTGCGTACCGGTACTCGAAAGCAAAAATCAAATAATTTCTTAAAAAAAATCTAGATTTTGAAATCTTTGAATTATCGATTTGCGTGCAATCAAGAAAATCAATTTAAGTGCTTGAAAATTGTGAGATCACACAGATGTCATTCAATCCAATTAATTTTACAAAAATTAAAAAGATTTACTCCGAAATCATGAAAAACAAAGGTAAAACATTATAAACCATTTTTCATATTATATAAATCAAACACAAGTCATAAAAAATAATCTAGAGATCCAAACTCTATCAAGATGTAACGTATTTACAAAGATGACTTACAGAGATTTCCAAATGACATCAATTTGATTTCTACCCTTTCAAATTTGAGATAAGCACTAAAATACTTAAGGGTGGCTCTTTGAGCATCTTTTAACTATCCCACCTTATACCAACCAGGAGATTGTTCAAAATATAAGAACTTTGAATATGAATCTCCGAATGCTTCAACTAAAAATTTCAAAAATAATTTTCTAGCATCCAAACCATGTGGTAGCTTCACACACAAACCGGACGACCGGGGTGGCAGCTCTTTCCAACATGTGGTGGTAGTTTTCACACTCCTTTCGGATGTAACTCTTTCCACATCTTTTGTAATTCATTTATTTACCCTTGAAAAAATGCAATCTCTTATGTGAAAGAATTAAATCCCAAATTTTAGTCTATCGGTTGTCTCATGTTTATCACAATGAATTAACACAACCGAGATAGGTTAAGCATCTTAAGATCACACAAGATTACTAAAATTTGATGAACATAACTATCAAAAACTCCTATAATGGAATATCTTCAAAGATTATGATTATGGAGTAAAGTTGATAATTAATATAAAATTAATTAGGAGAGAATGAAAGTAAATCCTTTTCAAATTCAATGCACTCGTTCGTTAAAAACCTTTTGTTTGAAAACAAAACATAAAAACGAAAAGCATTGAAATCATGTAATGCAAAGATCAAGAAAAATATGAAGGGAATACCAATCAAAGCATTACATATAGTGTAGTAACCGTGATTTTTAAAATCCAAAATTTAAGCTTAAATAATTTTCTGGATTATTTAAATGGCAAAAATGAAATTATTGGGACAATAGTGGCCCGAAAATACCGACTTTTGATCGGGGCCTGATCTCGAAAATCCGAGGTCACCATTGTGATCGTCTCGTCGAAACATGAAAAATTGATATACATATGTCGACGATCTGACGGTCGGATCTTCCAGAAATCAGCGAAGAAGCGGGCGGGCCCCACAACTTAAGTGAATAGTAAGTGAATAGTAAACCCCTGATTTAAATCCCCTTTTGACCACTATCGGTCGTTTCGCCGTCTGGATACTAAGCATAGGGGTATGAGTAGTCAATCCTAGCTATTTTCGACGTTCTCAGCGCAATGGCACTGACGGAATTCGCGTTTGGCGATCCGAGTGCATCGAAGTGCGTGCGTCGGTCTGCGACATACAGAACTTTATGGCCCGAGATTTTATTCGAGCACCGTTTCAAGCAAGCAAATACGCTACTTGACAGGTCTCGATGAGCCGGACGTCGTGGCGAAGTCCGTTTCGCAAATCGTCGAGCGGATTTTCTCGAATTGCGTGAAAGGTGTTGAAAAATCAATATTTTCTTAAAGAATCTATATATTTTGTGTACCAAAAATTTAGTGGATTAATTTATAAGGTTCTGGGTGCATTTTACATCTCCTGTGAAGATCCCAGAGGTTGGGGTTGAGTGTGAACAAGGGTTGAAGGAATCTTGCATTTATGCATTTGTGACTTTTGATCTTCCTTGGTCTAGAGTACGAGGGGTCTGAGGGAGAATTCGAGGCACCAACATCCCCTCCGCAATCTCCATTTGGTGCCTGGGTTACTGGAGTGGCCGAGGACACAGCCCAAGAGAGGTGAACCCGAGAGAGAGAGAGAGAGAGAGAGAGAGAGAGCAAAGAAGGTTGGAACCAAACTCTTCCAAAGTTGGATCTGGAGTTTCTGAGGTGTTCCTCTGTGACTGGAAGAGCTCCTAGGTGGTTGCCGTGGCCGCGCAAGGAAGGAGAAGTGAACCCGGCTTCTTCCTTTCTTCACCAACTCCGGCCAAGGTAAGGTCACTAAACCACGGTTTGATTTAGCCCGAGACCCCTAGCAGTAGGTTTTTTAGGTCTTTGTGATGCTCCTTGCACAGCCCGAGCTCCCCATGCACGCTGGTTGGCCGGCGGGAGCAAGATCTCGCCGGAAACCTAAGTTTGCTCCGCCTCGAAAAAACTCCGCAACCAATGGACCGAAATGGCTCAAACTTGGTAAGCAGGGACTGTAGGATCCTTAGATTATTTCTGCAAAGTTTGAGAAGTTTTGGTTGAGTATTTTGGAAGAAAATCGATGCCCTAGTTTTCGGGTTTTATGCATGTTGGCCGAGCTTTGTGCTCCGGCGCCGGCGAGTTTCTCCAACGTCGGCCACCTGCGCAGAACTCTTCTAGGGACCGAGGGGAGTCCATCCATGCACTTGCATGGCAACCATGCAGCACGGTTTAAGCGCGGCCAAGATGGGTTCGAAATGGGATCAAATCGCGGCCGCCGGCGCTCCGGCCATCTCCGGCCGGGGAGGCATGGTCGGGAAGCTTCCTATGGACCATTAGAAACTTTCTATCCATGTTGGAGGGCTTTAAAACGCCTCTGTAGAAATTCACCATTAATGGTGAAGAAGCTCCAAACCGAGCTTGCTCCGCCGCCGTCGCCGCCGTGTCCTGTCGCTGGGGCACGGGTTCAGGTGAGTTTGCTTTGAGTTTTGGGGAAGGTTTGTGCATTTAGTTTGGTCCCAGAGCCCCTGTAAATATGATCACGATTTTCAAAGCAAAAGGCTCATCTTCTTCTTCTTGATTTCGGCCAAACCTGGGAGCAATCTTGGCCCAAACTTGCTGGGAATATTGCCTAAGCCCTATAGAGCATTTCCTTCCAAGTTAGAGTGAGTTTGGTTCAGTGTTTGCAGAGAACCAACCTGGGATTTGGTTTATGTGTTTGTTAATGAATTGTGCACACCTAGTGTTTGTGAAAATGCCACAGAGAAGAAAACATTGGAATTAGCTTTCGAGTTGAATATGAAACTGGCTCTAAATAGTTCCCTGAGCTTGATGCTCACTTCAGATCAAACAAGATCTGTGAGGATTGATGTTTGGAGCATGGTGCTTGATGGTAGAGAGCTAAGGTGTTGGATCTGTTGATCCAGCAACCTCTGTGCTGCACTAGGGCAAGCACTGTGATTTTTGAGGTATTTTAAGTATAGTGTTCAAACAGTTTTGGTTCTGGATCAACAGAAGTTAAGTTCTAATGTAATCAAGCTCTAGGAGGAATGTTTGGCTAAAGTCATGTTTTTGGACTGTTTGAAAAACTGTAACAGTGAGCTCCTGACTAATTTGGGGTCACTGAACGCGATGCTCGCGTCGGAATTAAGTTTTGATGAGCCGGAGAAACAAAATTGCGTTTGGGCTATGTTAGAGAAGTATTTTATGGCCCGAAGTTTTCCTCGGGTCCCATGCTGCCGCAAATTGGTGAGCACGGTGTTCAGCAAGATAAATGTCACCTGCTGGAAGTGACGGTTCGTCAAAATGAATCTTCAGTTGAAAGAACGAGCGAAAACAGTGCTAAAAAGATTATGTTGGTCTAAGTGTGATTGTCAAACACTGAGGTTAAGTAATTAAAAGGGTTGAGTTGACTTGAAATAAGTTAGAGTTAAAATCGATCCCTGATCAATATGTTTGATTCAGGTTTGTCCAGTTTGCATCTGGTTCTGAGCGTACAGTCGATTCAGTCTAGTCGCCTGTGATTTGACAGGTGGGTTTATCTTCGGTCCGGGCTTTATCATTTCGGCCCTCTGGGGTATAGTATTGGTTGGACCCCTGTTCTTGTAGCCTAGTTGATATTTGAGCCTGCCTTCCTTTTGATCAGTTTCATTTTGCTATATGCTGAGTTATGATCCTTATCTGCAAAATGGATTATATGATACCTTGCATGACTGATCTTTAGTTGCTGCCAGATATTATGACTCTATTCCTGGACATTTGCCATGCCTGATTGGTCATTAGCTAGCTTGCACATTTATACTTGATTATCAGTATATTCTGATCCATGCTATAGTAGTTGATGATTATTCCTGCATATGAGTTGAGATTCAGTTGATTCTGATGTTGCATCCTTGATTGGATTAGTTGATGATTATTCCTGCATATGAGTTGAGATACAGTTGATTCTGATATTGCATGCCTGATTGGTTATTAGATGTTGAGCTTGCTTTCCTGTTGATCAAATATTACACTGCTGAACACATAACTTTAATTAACTAATGTTTTACTGAACAGCGTAGGGTCGCCTGAGTCTGTTCTTGTTTGATAGGACGAAGGCATTGCTCTTCGAAGTTTGGGCCTAAAACCTGTTTCCAAAATAGTTTCCGCAAAAATATGTGTTTGGTTTTGTATGTTTGGTTGGTCTGCATGATTGAGTTGAGATTTGCTGTTGATCTTATGTTGAGTTGAGATTTGCATTTGATCTTGCATATGAGTTGAGATTTAGTTGATTAGTTGCTGATTATTCCTGCATGAGAGTTGAGATTCAGTTGATTTTGTTATTGCATCCCAGTGGGGATTTCCCGGCTTGTTGCCGATTACCCGGTCAGTGGACCGTGAGTTTGAGCATTTACATTTGATCGCCCGCACCGTTGTACTTCACGAACATTGCCGGGGTCGCGCCCTGTGGATATTGTTCTTTACCGGTAAAGTGGTTAGCAATAGCGACCCGTGACCCCTTGTGGGGGGAATGTCAACCAGATGGTGCCAGGTGGGCAATTTTGCCTGAGGTTCTGTGAGACCAATAGTGGCATCGCCTGAGGTTCTGTGAGACCAATAGTGGCATCGCCTGAGGTTCTGTGAAACCAATAGTGGCATCGCCTGAGGTTCTGTGAAACCAATAGTGGCATTTGGCTGAGGTTCTATGAGACCGAAAGTGGTATTTAGCCTGAGGTTCTGTGAGACCAATAGTGGCATTGGCTGAGGTTCTGTGAGACCGATAGTGGCATTAGATTGGGTATTTTGTTATTCTATCATTGATTGATGCATATGTTGCATGTTTAGCCTGTTTTGTCATATCTCATGATTACCTGGATTTAGTAAGTTTGCATTCAGTTACAGCTTCAATAATATATCTGCTTTAACCTAGCATGTGATTATTACTATCCTCTAGTATTGTATACCAGTAGGTACGATCTGCTATTTCTCGGCTCGTCGTGCCCACTAGGATACACTCCGGTGTGTCTCACACCCTCGGGTGACTATTTTTCAGGTCGAGCGGGTGTTGGGATGTCGGGACGAATTGGCGAGGTATCGATATAGAGGTTGACCCTGGACAGCCAAAAAGTTATGTAATAGATGTTTGAGAGAAAGGAAATTGTATTTCAGTTGTATATTTGTAAAAATAGTTGTAAAGTTTACTTGTTGTTGTTGTTTGTAGTATGTAGCTAGAACTTTGATGTTGTTGCCAAGCTAGCCGTGCATATATAGAAAAGGCTCAATTCCATAGGGGATTGGGACTCTTCTATATATGTGGCGGTCTGTCATTGCCCTGGCTGTTTTTGCAACTCTGATTTTAAAAAGAAAAAATTTATACACTGGTTTTTGAACTCGGGGCGTGACAGATTAGATGGTATCAGAGAAATAGGAATACGATGCCTAGGTTTGGCTAGGAACGAACCCTAGGATGACTTGTATTCTCGAGAGAGCGCAGGGTATTGGTATTTCGCCTTTCTTTTGGTAAGCACGTTGGCGGCCGACAACGTACTGTCAAAAGAATTGAGGAAATACTCTGCCCTGTAATCGGGAAATATCAGATTGGGTCTAAATTAGTAACCTTTTGTTTGAAAACAAAACATAAAAACGAAAAGTATTGAAATCATGTAATGCAAAGATCAAGAAAAATATGAAGGGAAAACCAATCAAAGCATTACATATAGTGTAGTAACCGTGATTTTTAAAATCCAAAATTTAAGCTTAAATAATTTCCTGGATTATTTAAATGGCAAAAATGAAATTATTGGGACAATAGTGGCCCGAAAATACCGACTTTTGATCGGGGCCTGATCTCGAAAATCCGAGGTCACCATTGCGATCGTCTCGTCGAAACATGAAAAATTGATATACATATGTCGACGATCTGACGGTCGGATCTTCCAGAAATCAGCGAAGAAGCGGGCGGGCCCCACAACTTAAGTGAATAGTAAGTGAATAGTAAACCCCTAATTTAAATCCCCTTTTGACCACTATCGGCCGTTTCGCCGTTTGGATACTAAGCAAAGGGGTATGAGTAGTCAATCCTAGCTATATTCGACGTTCTGAGCGCAATGGCACTAACGGAATTCGCGTTTGGCGATCCGAGTGCATCGAAGTGCGTGCGTCGGTCTGCGACATACAGAACTTTATGGCCCGAGATTTTATTCGAGCACCGTTTCAAGCAAGCAAATACGCTACTTGACAAGTCTCGATGAGCCGGACGTCGTGGATTAATCTATAAGGTTCTGGGTGCATTTTACATCTCCTGTGAAGATCCCAGAGGTTGGGGTTGAGTGTGAACAAGGGGAATCTTGCATTTATGCATTTGTGACTTTTGATCTTCCTTGGGCTAGAGTACGAGGGGTCTGAGGGAGAATTCGAGGCACCAACATCCCCTCTGCAATCTCCATTTGGTGTCACGCCCTGGGGTCGAAACTGCGACCCGGCTCGCCAACAGATCCGCCACCTATGCAAAATCCCGCATAGGCGAAGCGTCTAACCTGCAAAAGATAGTACTATAGCTACGCAAATATCAGAGCAGAAATAAAATGCTGTAAAATAAAATCTAATCACTGTACAACCCGAAATAAAGTACAACAGCCATCTCCTCCAATATAGATAATCATCATACAATATCCTCAGTACAGCATCTCTCAACTATAAAAGGGAGATAAACTAAAACTATAGTACATCAGTCTCTCCAAATACAAAAGATCTCTCTCCAAAGTAAACAATAAATATCAGCTGGCAGCTACAAGGAAACTCCAACAAAGGGATACAGCTACACTCCTCGGGTGGTAAGGATCTAGCTCGTGACTCCCTCGCCTCGAATAACGACCGAAGGTCAGCAACTCCCGCAAAAGACTCTGCAAAAATAGGAGGAAGAAATGAGGGAAACAACAATGGGGGTGAGAACCACTAGTAAACCAGTAGCCTCCCCCTGTGGGTAAAGCCTCAAACTTCGGCGTACCCACTAAGTCTACCAGAGGCAAGAAAAGGGAATTAGTGGTAAAGCTGTAAACAGAACTGCTGAATAAAAGGGGAAACCACCACTAGTATGCCTCTAAATGCAGTGCCAAAAAGATAACTGTATGCATGCAACTATAAGGCTAACCGCCCAAAGAAACCCAACCAAAGGGCCAGGAATCACTGGCACTGCCTGCTCTGTCATCACTCACAACTCACCACATATGCGGTGCTGTAATGAAAAGCTGGAAAGGTAAAGTCTACAGCTACTATGCCTCTATCTAGATGCTCAAGGAGTGGAACAAAGAGAACAGTATGCCACAACTAACTCTCACTGAGGTCACTCAATCTATACTGACTGCCACATCGGGTCAAGTCAAACCTGCGCCTACCTACTGCTGTAGGTATGTCCGTAGCTGCCAAAACTGGCTCAGCCAGAGGGACACAAGCATCTACAAGCTGCGATAGAGAGCTCAATCTCACGCCGGTACTACAACCCGGTATCTAGCTCAATCTCAATGCCGGTACTACAACCCGGTCTCGCCTACTCCGGAGTGGCACTCGAGGGGAGCGACCCACACGAGTAAAGTATCTCTGTCATCAGTATCACAAGTATCTCTATAGCACATATCTCAATATAGCAGGACTGGATAAAGACTATGATCAGAGTGGGAAACTCCGTCCACTAAAGAAACGCCGATCTGATGCAAAAGTACTCAATAAGTGGGAAACACCATCCACTAGAGAAATCTGATACCCAATCTGATGCAATAGTAAACATCCGGTCAACCGCCCAATGTCCGCGGTCGCCGCAACACCCCACAAGACCAAAATCAGATAAGGTAATCAACACATGGCTAACCGCCTAATATCCGCGGTTACCACAATAACCCACAATCCACAATCGGATAAAATAATCAATATTCGATCAACCGCCTACTGTCCGCGGTTGCCGCAATAACCCACAAATCCAACGTCAAGTACATCCTGTCTCCGACCCTAAGGTCCCGGCTACACTATCCCAAACCCCCGCTCGAACCCGAGCAACAAGACTCGAAAGTCTAAATGAGAAGGAGAAAGAAAACAATCATGGTTTCTCCTAAGTCAAATCCCAATATGATAGTGTAGCAATAAAATAGTGGCCTATCTAGCTGTCCAAACAAGCATGCAAAAGTCCTCATGCAATATGAAAGAGAGAGAATGTCAAATAACAGTTCTACATGTGTAACAATTAATAATATCCACATAAATATCACAATCATGCTAAAATCATCAGTCAACTACACATGTATAATCCCAGATCCATAATAAATCCCAAAGTGGCACCCGCACATAGATATGTCATCATGTCCCAACAATTAATCCATTTAATCCACTTTCATAAAATCTATGTGCTAATATGGCATGTTAATTATCACTATTAAATATGTCCCCGCAATCATGTTTCCACAACAATATTTTCCCAAGAATATTCCCAACATGCTATGTCCACACAATTAATCTCAAATGATAGGCTCACATTTATATCAGTCAATCATGCATGGTAATCAATTAATATGTCCAATAGAGGGCTTCTCTGATAAACTTAGTGAGCAAGTCAGAAGTAGAGGTATGCAACAACCACCCACCTCGAAAAGCGCGATCTACACCAAAAGAAGCTCCTCGCTGCCCGCAGTCCTCTAACACAGCAATCCACCAAAAACTGTGCCCCACTGCACAAAACCTCGCACCCGGTGTAAACATACCACCAAAACAGCATTTGCTGTCTTCCAAACAGCACAGAAAAGGGTAAATATCACCTCTGTCCAGTCCTCTAAAAAATCAAGAAAATTCACGGTCGCGTTCCTCGCGAAGAGTAGCCCCAAAACGACTACTTATACGCCCAGATCCGATACCTGTAGGCCAAGAAACAAATCAGACATCGCGGTAAGCCAAACCATCAACAACTCACACATCTGTGAAAACAGCCACAGAGAAGCTTAATTCTCACCTTCGAAAAGACCTCAGAAAAATCCAATAAAAATACGAGTGCGTTGCTCTCGAAGCGTAGATATCAATCGACTCATTAAACGCCACATTCCGATTTTCTTAGGTCAAGATAGAAAATCGACAAGCCTCCGCTGTCCAGAATCCATCACAGAAAAATGGGGGTCAAAACTGCCTCGGGAACCGTGCCAAAATTGCGAAACGGAGAGAAGTGATCAACACGAAAATCGAAGCCATACCTCTTAGGAACATGCTGTCAAAGAAATCGCCAAAAAACTCCTCCTGGTTTGCTCACAGCGAATTTCCGACTGAACTGTGACGGTAATGGGCCGAAATGGTTGAAAAAATGAGGCGAACTGTAAAATCTATATCGTTGTTGCCGAGCTTCCAAAAATTCCGGGGATCCACCACGAGCTCAAGAACATCAAGGGGAACAAATTTCGTATAGAGCTCTCCCTCCCATTCCCTCTCTAAAGCTCAGAAAAAGGAGAGAAAAAGGGAGAGGAGGAGGTATTTATAGGCCCAATCCAACAATTCAAGAAATGACCTCTGTGTCCTGTGAACCGGGCGCACCGAACAATCGGGCCGCTACAGTAACTCAATCCGGGCCGTTGATCAAGCGCCCGGATTCACCGGATTGCGCCACGTGTCCCTCGAACACGGGACAGCGAATCCGGCCGCTCCCTTCGCGCCGCGTGGCCCACCCTGGCCAACGGTGCGGTTGGCGCCCGCCAATGGCGGGCCCCCACGTGGCGCACGCGTGCGGCACGTCGGCACCGTGGCCGCCACGCCAGCCGCCCCCGCTGCCACGCCGCCTGCCACGCCACCTGCCGCCTGCACGCGCACAGTAGCTCGCCCAATCCTCGCGCGCCACGTGTCAGGCCTCCGCGCTCGCTGAACCCGGTGCACACATTCCGTGCACCCGACGAACCAGTATCTGCCACGTGTCCACCTCTGATCCAATAGAAAATCGCCACGTGGCACACCATAACCTTGCACCGCTGCGCCTGCCCGCGCACCTGCCCGGCCTGCCCGGCCTGCCCGCACACCCCCGCGTGCGCCGCGTTCACTGCACACCGAACTAATAAGGTGCTGCCACGTGTCCCCGCTCCGGTCCACCGTACACCGCGCGCTCTCCCGTGAACCGAGCGCCCTGCGCCCGCCAATCCGGAGCCGCCACGTGGCTTCCCGCCTGGTCCACTGCACCAGCGCTCCTTTCCGTGGACCGGGAAGCGTGCGCCGGCCAATCAGCGGCTGCCACGTGTCCCTTCGGCCGGTCCACGGCTCCCTCATGCACCAAAATACACCAGAAACTTCCGGGTCTGCGTTTTTGGGCGTCCGGACTCCGAAAAATACAAGTAAATAGCCGTTTTTCAACGTTTTTCCGTGCTGAATCCAAATACGGCCTCCATTTTGCCCAAAGCTTCTTCCAAAATTCGACGGGGGGGTATCCGAATACTCTCGGGATCCATTCAATGCACTGTGTCCATTTCTTGAGTCCGATACACACCCAAACACTCCCATCTCCCAAGATAGTCCTTCAGAAGCCACTAATCAAGCCATAAACCCCCTATGAAGATCCGGGTCATCACATCCTCCCCCACTAAAAGAAAGTTTCGTCCTCGAAACTAAAACAACTCAAAAGGGAGTCTCCAAACTTGGGTAGGTATCCATCAACACCGTCACCAGCTCCCAAGTCACTACTCACTCCCCGTGATGACTCCTCAACAACAACAACAACAGCCAGTACGGCATGGCCCGATTGCACAATCCTCTCATCACACGAGCCAGAATTTGCAACGGGCGTCCCTCATACTCCAAACATTCACAGATCTCAAATAGAGCGAGTCAATCACGGGCGAGGGATCCAAAAACACATCACCCCCGTACGGAGACGTGGAAAAACCTCAGGGACTCCAACAAAAGGCTGGGGGAAAAAGGGGAGAAGAACAGTACACCAACACCACACCACGGTGCCAACTCGACCAGAGCAACCCAAAACATCTCCATGCGATCATCCAAGAAGAGAAGAAGTCTTAACCAGCCGGGGTCCTCACTTGGTTACTCTCAAATTCTGACCATCCGAGTGGACTGCTCCACCGTAGTCTGCCATCAAAAGGAACTCCCAGGGACACAACCTCGAGCCTTGATCACTTCAACGGTCCCACACAGCGCCAGCTACGAAATCATCAGACTCAACCCCAAATAGCTCTCCTGCTCCGGGTATCCGCCACCACAGTGGCCCTATCGGGCTGATACTGGATGCTTGTCAATAATCCAACTGTAACTTCGTAGCCACTATGGGAGGCATCACTGTATCTCACAAATCCATCTCCCATCACTGCCGATGCTGAAATCGGTGCTGGTATCAGTCTCATCACCTATTCGTCGAGCTCTGCTGGCACTATCCGGCCCGAAAGCTCTTTACCTGAACAATAACTACCGGTCTCGGCCAATCTCGAATATGTGACACCCCTAGAATTTGGATTAGTCCTCTATATAAATGATATAATAGGACTAAATCTCTAATCCGGCTATAGCATTTTGGATGGTAGCAAGATCCAAGAGGAACATGAGAGTTAAGCGTGCTAGAGCTAGAGTAGTTCTAGGATGGGTGACCCCCTGGGAAGTGGGGCGTCACAGTTGGTATCAGAGCCATTCACCAGCCGGAAATGTGAGATGAGTCTCGGCTGAGCCAGGGTTATATAGCGGGTAGAGCGAGGCTCCCCGGCTAATGACCGTTGTGAGTGGAGTGCAGCTCCTCACAAGGTCGGCTAAGGCTAGCGAGACGAGTCTCACATCGCCTGGTGCTTGTGAGTGTGCTTGAGCCTGACGTGGACGTCAGGGCTTAAAGGGGGGAAGAATGTGACACCCCTAGAATTTGGATTAGTCCTCTATATAAATGATATAATAGGACTAAATCTCTAACCCGGCTATAGCATTTTGGATGGTAGCAAGATCCAAGAGGAACATGAGAGTTAAGCGTGCTAGAGCTAGAGTAGTTCTAGGATGGGTGACCCCCTGGGAAGTGGGGCGTCACAGAATAGCATCCATTTCGGCCAGAATTCCACCACCGCTCCTTACGGCTAGAATGTGTAATCCAAGAAGATATGCTCTCGAAGCTAAAACTTGTACCACAACAACTTGGCATATAGCTTCTTCCTCACAGACCTTGTCACACCATCTACAAGTGCTCCACAAGCTCTAAATCACACAGAGATGGAGTAAAATCAAAATATCCCGGGAGAATATCGCCAATAATCCTTCCAAATGTAGCTGGAATACACAATTCCTCAAATCTGAAAGGAGACAGGGCATTAGTCATTCCATCTGGCCTTACTGTACTCATAATGCCCCTACCGTGTCCTGAACACCATCTTGGCGAAATACTCAGCTGTATGATTTCAAAAAGATACATGCATCCCAAGCAAACAACTGTCGGGGTATAACTCCATCAAAAGATCCTAAATAATATCCAAACTTGCCTGCGGTCACACCACACAAGGACCCTCACTGTCGTCTGTCAACGACGTGGGATCACCACCGTGTATCAACGGTGTGGCATCACCACCGTGTATCAATGGGGTGGCACTAGGTCGAACAGACCCACGATCACTCAGATCTTGCGACTGCGCCATCAGCTCTCTCAGCTCTAGAGGTGATACCCAATGAGGTGCTATCGGGATTGGCGCGGTTCCCAGAACCACGTCAATCGCAATCTCAATCTCCCTACTCGGCGGCATCATCATCAGCTTAGGTGGGATCACACCCGGGATCTCACGATAACAGGAATATCCTTGCGTCCCGGTGCCGCAGTAGGCACCTCTCGCATTGTCGCTGCAACATGTGTGCTCTAACTGTCTCAACAAACAAGTCTCAAATGTCTGCCTCGCAGAAGATCATAACCTTCTCCCTCCGCAGTGATACACCACGTGGCACTGCGCCAACCAATCCCATGCACTGGGTCAAACACCGAACTGACACAAATACCAATAAGTTTGCCGATACCACTCGAGGTCTCAACTGCACTGGACATGATCCACAAGCCTCCTCCACATGCACCACACCAACAGGAACCTGTACCTCTAGTGCACGTGGTAACAAATCTGCCTCTAGTCCATGCAGGAATGCAACATGCTCTAACTCCGACTGTTGTGATGAAATCACACCTGCGACACTCAATCCACTATCGTGGCGCCCTCCAACTGGGCGGCACAAACTTATCCGCTTGACGCAAGTGGTCGTCGCTCAGTCTGCCTGAAAATCAAGACTATCCACCTAGAGAGCACGATCTCTGCCTCTGCTCACACTTAGGCGACGGATTCCGCAGACAACAATTCCACGCTACCGCTGCGCTACTCTGATAAAGATGCTGATGCTGCCACCTGGGTCCACCAGGCCTCTGACATCTCAGAAAATCCATTATTGTAACCGTCATATGACAAAATACAATTAATTCATGCAATTCCTTATACAATTATCCTTACTAAGCTCACCCCTCAATCACATATATTGTACCCCAAACATACATGTTATCAATCACAACGGGTAACATTCCCTTGGGTAAGCTTTACATAATCCGTCCACAAGGATATCCACCATCTGGGAAAGGAAAGCGAGAATGCCTCGGCCGGCCGATCAGTCCTCCAACACCTAGCGCCAAGCGCCTCTATCCAGAACTCGCCTCTGGCGGCAGATCCCTATCCAAAGGAACTGTAACGCCACGCTCCACACACAATGCCTACTCCATCGAGGCATCCTAAATCCAAAACGGAGGGATCAAATAAACTAAAAGGTATCCTGGCGCAATCCACTCCTAGTCACACACATCCTAAGCGCCTCATCCCTCGAAACCTGGAGCGCGCAGTTCAACAACTGCATAAAACCTCTAGCGCAGGGAGACTCTCAATTGATCACTCCATCACCACCAACCACGATTCTGCCTCCAAAGGCTCCAACTCAATTCCATGAATCGGGGTGGTTCATCTGCCAAAACTGGCTCCATCGATCGATAATGTCCCACAGCTCATCAGTTGTCAACTATCCACCCCGCCTCGGTGCCTTAGCACTAAATATTGGCACGGAGGGGGCTACCCGCTCAATCAGCGCCATAGAAATCACTGCCGCTGAGGATACTGCAACCAGGTAGTCTCAGGAGAAAAGCACTGTCGGGCTGCCCACTGCTCCGACAACTGTGTCACCCTAACCAGCGGCTCACTCTGCCGCTGATACCTCAAACAATCCCGCCATCGGGGCCCGGAGCTCTCTGACCTTAATCTGGGTATCCGGCCCCAAAACAATCCGCTCAAGCTCCACTGCTGCGACGAGTGCACACCAATCCGCCCAACGCGACGGGGAGACACAGCTCACCACGACCAACTGCACCACAGCACAAAACAAAACTCGACCCAATCTGGCGAAAGTCTAGAGCATGTCAACCGTTCCACCGCATTATGTTGTCTGCAGCTAACATAATTGCTTAGGAGAATAAACATGCCAATCACCCATCCCATCACTTGGGAGAGGTATAAAACTCAATCAGGACTCTCGCTAAAAATCATGACTCTCACGAAGTCATCCTAGGGTCCAACCACAAGCCTAGGGTTTATTCAGTCCCAACTGACCTATCCCTAAGCTCTGATACCAACCTAATATGTCACGCCCCGGGGTCGAAACTGCGACCCGGCTCGCCAACAGATCCGCCACCTATGCAAAATCCCGCATAGGCGAAGCGTCTAACCTGCAAAAGATGGTACTATAGCTACGCAAATATCAGAGCGGAAATAAAATGCTGTAAAATAAAATCTAATCACTGTACAATCCGAAATAAAGTACAACAGCCATCTCCTCCAATATAGATAATCATCATACAATATCCTCAGTACAGCATCTCTCAACTATAAAAGGGAGATAAACTAAAACTATAGTACATCAGTCTCTCCAAATACAAAAGATCTCTCTCCAAAGTAAACAGTAAATATCAGCTGGCAGCTACAAGGAAACTCCAACAAAGGGATACAGATACACTCCTCGGGTGGTAAGGATCTAGCTCGTGACCCCCTCGCCTCGAACAACGACCGAAGGTCAGCAACTCCCGCAGAAAACTCTGCAAAAACAGGAGGAAGAAAAGAGGGAAACAACAATGGGGGTGAGAACCACTAGTAAACCAGTAGCCTCCCCCTGTGGGTAAAGCCTCAAACTCCGGCGTACCCACTAAGTCTACCAGAGGCAAGAAAAGGGAATTAGTGGTAAAGCTGTAAACAGAACTGCTGAATAAAAGGGGAAACCACCACTAGTATGCCTCTAAATGCAGTGCCAAATAGATAACTGTATGCATGCAACTATAAGGCTAACCGCCCAAAGAAACCCAACCAAAGGGCTAGGAATCACTGGCACTGCCTGCTCTGTCATCACTCACAACTCACCACATATGCGGTGTTGTAATGAAAAGCTGGAAAGGTAAAGTCTACAGCTACTATGCCTCTATCTAGATGCTCAAGGAGTGGAACAAGGAGAACAGTATGCCACAACTAACTCTCACTGAGGTCACTCAATCTATACTGACTGCCACATCGGGTCCAGTCAAACCTGCGCCTACCTACTGCTGTAGGTATGTCCGTAGCTGCCAAAACTGGCTCAGCCAGAGGGACACAAGCATCGACAAGCTGCGATAGATAGCTCAATCTCACGCCGGTACTACAACCCGGTATCTAGCTCAATGTCAATGCCGGTACTACAACCCTGTCTCGCCTACTCCGGAGTGGCACTCGAGGGGAGCGACCCACACGAGTTAAGTATCTCTGTCATCAGTATCACAAGTATCTCTGTAGCACATATCTCAATAAAGCAGGACTGGATCAAGACTATGATCAGACTGGGAAACTCCGTCCACTAAAGAAACCCCGATCTGATGCAAAAGTACTCAATAAGTGGGAAACACCATCCACTAGAGAAATCTGATACCCAATCTGATGCAATAGTAAACATCTGGTCAACCGCCCAATGTCCGCGGTCGCCGCAACACCCCACAAGACCAAAATAAGATAAGGTAATCAACACATGGCTAACCGCCTAATATCCGCGGTTACCACAATAACCCACAATCCACAATCGGATAAAATAATCAATATTCGATCAACCGCCTACTGTCCGCGGTTGCCGCAATAACCCACAAATCCAACGTCAAGTACATCCTGTCTCCGACCCTAAGGTCCCGGCTACACTATCCCAAACCCCCGCTCGAACCCGAGCAACAAGACTCGAAAGTCTAAATGAGAAGGAGAAAGAAAACAATCATGGTTTCTCCTAAGTCAAATCCCAATATGATAGTGTAGCAATAAAATAGTGGCCTATCTAGCTGTCCAAACAAGCATGCAAAAGTCCTCATGCAATGTGAAAGAGAGAGAATGTCAAATAACAGTTCTACATGTGTAACAATTAATAATATCCACATAAATATCACAATCATGCTAAAATCATCAGTCAACTACACATGTATAATCCCTGATCCATAATAAATCCCAAAGTGGCACCCGCACATAGATATGTCATCATGTCCCAACAATTAATCCATTTAATCCACTTTCATAAAATCTATGTGCTAATATGGCATGTTAATTATCACTATTAAATATGTCCCCGCAATCATGTTTCCACAACAATATTATCCCAAGAATATTCCCAACATGCTATGTCCACAAAATTAATCTCAAATGATAGGCTCACATTTATATCAGTCAATCATGCATGGTAATCAATCAATATGTCCAATAGAGGGCTTCTCTGATAAACTTAGTGAGCAAGTCAGAAGTAGAGGTATGCAACAACCACCCACCTCGAAAAGCGCGATCTACACCAAAAGAATCTCCTCGCTGCCCGCAGTCCTCTAACACAGCAATCCACCAAAAACTGTGCCCCACTGCACAAAACATCGCACCCGGTGTAAACATACCACCAAAACAGCATTTGCTGTCTTCCAAACAGCACAGAAAAGGGTAAATATCACCTCTGTCCAGTCCTCTAAAAAATCCAGAAAATTCACGGTCGCGTTCCTCGCAAAGAGTAGCCCCAAAACGACTACTTATACGCCCAGATCCGATACCCGTAGGCCAAGAAACAAATCGGACATCGCGGTAAGCCAAACCATCAACAACTCACACATATATGAAAACAGCCACAGAGAAGCTTAATTCTCACCTTCGAAAGGACCTCAGAAAAATCCAATAAAAATACGAGTGCGTTGCTCTCGAAGCTTAGATGTCAATCGACTCTTTAAACGCCTCATTCCGATGATCGTAGGTCAAGATAGAAAATCGACAAGCCTCCGCTGTCCAGAATCCATCACAGAAAAATGGGGGTCAAAACTGCCTCAGAAACCTTGCCAAAAGTGCGAAACAGAGCGAAGTGATCAACACGAAAATCGAAGCCTTACCTCTTAGGAACATGCTGTCGAAGAAATCGCCCAAAAATTACTCCTGGTTTGCTCACAGCGAATTTCCGACATAACTGTGACGGTAATGGGCCGAAATGGGGGAAAAAATGAGGTGAACTGTAAAATCGATATCGCCGTTGCCGAGCTTCCAAAAATTCCGAGGATCCACCACGAGCTCAAGAACATCAAGGAGAACAAATTTCGTATAGAGCTCTCCCTCCCATTCCCTCTCTAAAGCTCAGAAAAAAGAGAGAAAAAGGGAGAGGAGGAGGTATTTATAGGCCCAATCCAACAATTCAAGAAATGACCTCTGTGTCCTGTGAACCGGGCGCACCGAACAATCGGGCTGCTACAGTAACTCAATCCGGGCCGTTGATCAAGCGCCCGGATTCACCGGATTGCGCCACGTGTCCCCCGAACACGGGACAGCGAATCCGGCCGCTCCCTTCGCGCCGCGTGGCCCACCCTGGTCAACGGTGCGGTTGGCGCCCGCCAATGGCGGGCCGCCACGTGGCGCACGCGTGCGCCACGTCGGCACCGTGGCCGCCACGCCAGCCGCCCCCGCTGCCACGCCGCCTGCCACGCCGCCTGCCACGCCACCTGCCGCCTGCACGCGCACAGTAGCTCGCCCAATCCTCGCGCGCCACGTGTCAGGCCTCCGCGCTCGCTGAACCCGGTGCACACATTCCGTGCACTCGACGAACCAGAATCTGCCACGTGTCCATCTCTGATCCAATAGAAAATCGCCACGTGGCACACCATAACCCTGCACCGCTGCGCCTGCCCGCGCACCTGCCCGGCCTGCCCGCGCACCCCCGCGTGCGCCGCGTTCACTGCACCGAACAAATAAGGTGCTGCCACATGTCCCCGCTCCGGTCCACCGTACACTGCGCGCTCTCCCGTGAACCGAGCGCCCTGCGCCCGCCAATCCGGAGCCGCCACGTGGCTTCCCGCCTGGTCCACTGCACCAGCGCTCCTTTCCGTGGACCGGGAAGCGTGCGCCGGCCAATCAGCGACTGCCACGTGTCCCTCCGGCCGGTCCACGGCTCCCTCATGCACCAAAATACACCAGAAACTTCCGGGTCTCCGTTTTTGGGCGTCCGGACTCTGAAAAATACAAGTAAATAGTTGTTTTTCAACATTTTTCCGTGCTGAATCCAAATACGGCCTCCATTTTGCCCAAAGCTTCTTCCAAAATTCGACGGGGGGGTATCCGAATACTCTCGGGATCCATTCAACGCACTGCGTCCATTTCTTGAGTCCGATACACACCCAAACACTCCCATCTCCCAAGATAGTCCTTCAGAAGCCACTAATCAAGCCATAAACCCCCTATGAAGATCCGGGTCATCACAATTTGGTGCCTGGGTTACTGGAGTGGCCGAGGACACAGCCCAAGAGAGGTGAACCCGAGAGAGAGAGAGAGAGAGAGAGCAAAGAAGGTTGGAACCAAACTCTTCCAAAGTTGGATCTGGAGTTTCTGAGGTGTTCCTCTGTGACTGGACGAGCTCCTGGGTGGTTGCCGTGGCCGCGCAAGGAAGGAGAAGTGAACCCGGCTTCTTCCTTTCTTCACCAACTCCGGCCAAGGTAAGGTCACTAAACCACGGTTTGATTTTGCCCGAGACCCCTAGCAGTAGGTTTGTTAGGTCTTTGTGATGCTCCTTGCACAGCCCGAGCTCCCCATGCACGCTGGTTGGCCGGCGGGAGCAAGATCTCGCCGGAAACCTAAGTTTTCTCCGCCTCGGAAAAACTCCGCAACCAATGGACCGAAATGGCTCAAACTTGGTAGGCAGGGACTATAGGATCCTTAGATTATTTCTGCAAAGTTTGAGAAGTTTTGGTTGAGTATTTTGGAGGAAAATCGATGCCCTAGTTTTCGGGTTTTATGCATGTTGGCCGAGCTTTGTGCTCCGGTGCCGGTGAGTTTCTCCAACGCCGGCCACCTGCCCAGAACTCTTCTAGGGACCGAGGGGAGTCCATCCATGCACTTGCATGGCAACCATGCAGCACGGTTTAAGCGCGGCCAAGATGGGTTCGAAATGGGATCAAATCGCGGCCGCCGGCGCTCCGGCCATCTCCGGCCGGGGAGGCATGGTCGGGAAGCTTCCTATGGACCATTAGAAACTTTCCATCCATGTTGGAGGGCTTTAAAACGCCTCTGTAGAAATTCACCATTAATGGTGAAGAAGCTCCAAACCGAGCTTGCTCCGCCGCCGTCGCCGCCGTGTCCTGTCGCCGGGCACGGGTTCAGGTGAGTTTGCTTTGAGTTTTGGGGAAGGTTTGTGCATTTAGTTTGGTCCCAGAGCCCCTGTAAATATGATCACGATTTTCAAAGCAAAAGGCTCGTCTTCTTCTTCTTGATTTCGGCCAAACCTGGGAGCAATCTTGGCCCAAACTTGCTGGGAATATTGCCTAAGCCCTATAGAGCATTTCCTTCCAAGTTAGAGTGAGTTTGGTTCAGTGTTTGCAGAGAACCAACCTGGGATTTGGTTTATGTGTTTGTTAATGAATTGTGCACACCTAGTGTTTGTGAAAATGCCACAGAGAAGAAAACATTGGAATTAGCTTTCGAGTTGAATATGAAACTGGCTCTAAATAGTTCCCTGAGCTTGATGCTCACTTCAGATTAAACAAGATCTGTGAGGATTGATGTTTGGAGCATGGTGCTTGATGGTAGAGAGCTAAGGTGTTGGATCTGTTGATCCAGCAACCTCTGTGCTGCACTAGGGCAAGCACTGTGATTTTTGAGGTATTTTAAGTATAGTGTTCAAGCAGTTTTGGTTCTGGATCAACAGAAGTTAAGTTCTAATGTAATCAAGCTCTAGGAGGAATGTTTGGCTAAAGTCCTATTTTTGGACTGTTTGAAAAACTGTAACAGTGAGCTCCTGACTAATTTGGGGTCACTGAACGCGATGCTCACGTTGGAATTAAGTTTTGATGAGCCGGAGAAACAAAAATGCGTTTGGGCTATGTTAGAGAAGTATTTTATGGCCCGAAGTTTTCCTCGGGTCCCGTGCTGCCGCAAATTGGTGAGCACGGTGTTCAGCAAGATAAATGTCACCTGCTGGAAGTGACGGTTCGTCAAAATGAATCTTCAGTTGAAAGAACGAACGAAAACAGTGCTAAAAAGATTATGTTGGTCTAAGTGTGATTGTCAAACACTGAGGTTAAGTAATTAAAAGGGTTGAGTTGACTTGATTATATCTATGTTTCTTCATCTATAGAGAAGAAAGGAAGTAACAAGATTATATCTATGTTTCTTCATCTATATTAATTAATTTGATTCTAGGTTTTCATACTCAGATTTTGAGTAGAATCAAATTAATGAATACTTAGATGGTATTTTCGATCTATCTTTGATCTAAGTATTCGGCGGATCATCACTACCCAAAAACAACAATTTTCCCAAAATCGGCGCGTGGACTCGCGTGGCCTTGTGGATTCAGGGTGCTACCGCTCTCGTGGATTCGGAGCGAAGTACGTTTGTGGATTTGAGACGTGCTACTGGGTGAAGACCGTGGATTCGGTTGGACATCATGGATTCGACGTTGGACGCCGTGGATTCGGCGTTGGACGCTAATCGTGGATTCGAGGAGCGTTGCGGAGCGAGCGGAGAAGATCTACTAGGAGCGTATGGAAAAAGGTCGAGTCGTCTATGAGTACGTTATATCACCTTTGTACGTGTTATAATTCTAGTGGATTTCGCCGTGTTATCAGTCCCGTGGTTTTTTACTCCGGTTTGGAGTTTTTCACGTAAAAATCTTGCGTGTTATATTTTCATTTCCGCATTGGGTTTTATTGCGCAACGATTTTTGAGTGTTTATTGTTTACACCTTGTCACGCCCCGAGTTTAAAAACCAGCGTCTAAATTTTTTTTTTTTTTTTTTTTTTTTTTTTTTTTTTTTTTAAATCAGAGTTTAAAGCCAGCCAGGGCGCAACAGACCGCCACATATATAGAAGAGTCCCAATCCCACTGGGGATTGAGCCCTTTTCTATATATGCACGGCTCACTTGGCATACAACCAGAGTACTAACTACGTACATCTACTAAGCAAGATTAAATTACAATATCAACAACTTCTCAATTACATTGCATTACATTTGATACAACAATTAATTAAATACTTGATCTTATCGGCTGTCCAGGGTCAAGCTCTATCTCGTGATCTCACCAACTCGTCCCGACATCTCAACACCCGCTTGACCTGAAAAACAGTCACCCGAGGGTGTGAGACACACCGGAGTGTATCCCAGTGGGCACGACGAGCCGAGAAATAGCAGATCGTACCTACTGGTATACAATGCTAGAGGATAGTAATAGATCAGGGGTTAGGGTAAAGCAGATATATAACTGGTGCTGTAAGGAAAACAAAACTCATAATCTGGGTACAAGCATAGGAGATAATTTTAGCAGTATTTAAAACATGTATCAGGATAATCAACACATCAAGGAGTTAGGACAATCAACAAGATAATAATGGAACTATAATCAGAGGCATCACATAGAATCATATAAAGCAACTTAACAACTCATGCATCAAATAGATGAAAACGCAAAGACCCAATCACAAGCTACCATATTGGCCTTCACAAGACCTCAGGCGAGGCTGCCCTCTTGGCACCACCTGGTTGACATTCCCCAAACTAGGGTCACGGGTTGCCTCAGCTAACCACTTTACCGGTAAAGAACATCGCTACGGGTAGCAAATCCGCTGATATTCGTGAAGTACAACGGTGCGGGCGAATCATATGCAAATGCTCAAGCTCACGGTCCACTGACCGGGTAATCGGCAACAAGCCGGGAAATCCCCACTGGGATGCAATGACAAGATCAACTGAAACTCAACACTTATGCAGGAACACTCATCAATAAATCTCAACTCATATGCAAGATCAAGGCAAATATCTCTCAACAGAAGCTCACAGATAAACTCAACTCAACCACACAAACCAACCAAATGATACAAAGCTTAAACACATATTTTTAAGAAAATTGTTTTGAAAAGTCCAAACCTCGAAGAGCATTGCCCTTGTCCTATCAAACAAGAACAGACTCAGGCGACACTACGAAGCTTGGATTTAAGTCCAAACCTCGCAGAGCAGTGCCTTTGTCCTATCAAACAAGAACAGACTCCGGCGACCCTACGAAGCGGGGTAAAACCTCAGTTAAATAAATCTATGTGCTCAGAGATGTATCATTTGATCAGCAGAACAAACAGGCTCACTAATCAACCATGAAAATGTCCGAGTAAAAGTATAAATGCTAGAGGTGCTATGGACAATCATGTAAGGCAAAATAGAACAGATAACAGGCATAGATCAGGCAGATAGCAGATATAATATAATCAAAGAAAGGCAGGCTCAAAGAAATGTTTAAGCTATCAAAAACAGGGGTCCAACCAGTATCGCACCCCAGAGGGCCGAACTGATAAAACCCGGACCGAAGATAACCCACCTGTCAATGCGCAGGCAATTAATCTGTAATCCTCTAAATGCTCAACTCCAGGTGCAAACTGAATCAACCTGGATCAAAAATCACCAATCAGGGATCAATTCAGTCCTGCTAACTCTAACCTAAGCCCAGATCAATTTAAAACCTTCTTAGTTATTTTAACTGTAACCTAGACACCGTAAAATCGACGATTTTGCCGATTCTCGGACTGTTATCCGATTTCCGCTCAACGAAAGCCGATGGATTCCCAACGAAAAGCTTAGGAATCATTTAAACATTTTACTAACCAGTACACATTGTCTATTTTGCATTAAAACCCTTAAAGTTTTCAGAAACTACATTTTAGTGCCATTTGAGCACTGTTTTCGCTCGTTCTTTCAACTGGAAAATAATTTTGACGAACCGTCACTTCCAGCAGGTGACATTTTTCATGGTGAACACCGTGCTCACTAATTTGCAGCAGCACGGAACCCGAGGCAAACTTCGGGCCATAAAAACCCTCTCTAACATAGCTCAAATGAATTTTTGTTTCTCCAGGACTTCAAACACTGTTTCTAACGCGAGCATCGCGTTCAGTGACCCCAAATTAGCTAGGAATGCACTGTCGCGACTTCGCCAACAGCCCGGAACCATGTTTTATTTAAACATTTCTCTAAAAGGTTGATTCAACTACATCTTTTAATTTAAACTTCAAACAAGAACATTTTGTATATCAAAGTTGGTCTGGGCACTGCCAGGACCTCAGTGCTCACCCTGGTTGAGGCCCAGGTGGGCTGGTTCAAGCAGAACCAAGGTCAAGCTTACACCCTAATTCACAATGCACCAAACTTTAATCCACTCAGTTTCTGTTTGAACTGAAGTGAGCACAGAGCTCAGGGGACTATTTGGAGCAAGTTTCATATTTACAGTTTCATCAAATTCCAACTTAATCTTCATTGAAGCATTTCATCAAACATCTTAGGGGCATATTATATACACATACACATAAGCAACTTTGAAGTTGGAAACTCTGCAAATACTAAATTAGAGGCACTCTAACTTGGATTGATTTGATCCATGAAGAATCTGGAGCTTTCCCCCCAACTGAAGCAACCTCAGAACCCCGGGTTGGCCGAGCCCCATGATGAAGAAAATGAAGCCTTGCATTGATTTTCGTGATGCTCCATCCGAAGGGTCTGGGGCTCAACCAAATGCACCAGTAGGTGCCATTTGCTGCATGTAAGCTTCCCATACCCTTGGCTGGCCTCGGGGTGCGGCGGCGGCGCGGCGGAGCAAAGCTCCGGTTTGGAGCTCATGCCCTCTAATGGCATCTTTTAACCGAGGCAATTTGGAGCTCTGCAACTTGGAGGAAGTTACTCCTTAGGTCACCACAAAGCTTCCTGTTCATGCCTCCCCGGCCGAAGGTGGCCGGAGCGCCGGCGGCCGCAAATCTTCCATTCTCGGGTTCATCCATGGCACCATGATTTTCATGATGCATGGGAGCCATGCGATAGCATGGTTGGACTCCATTGGGTCCCATCATCTCCTCTGGGCAGATGGCCGGCGTCGGAGAAGCCCGCCGGCGCCGGAGCTGCATCCTCGGCCAACTTGCAATAAACCCGAATTCTAGGGCATAAAACTGCCACTCACTGGGTGATCCTTACTCCACCAAATTGGGTGGAGCTGGTCACTACCACCAACAGTCCAAGCACGCCAAATTACAGCCCATATAGATCCATAGTTACGGAGTTGTTCCAAGGCGGTGCACTATTAGGGTTCCGGCTAACCCAACCTCCCGCCGGCCATGCACTTTGCATGGAAGGCTAGGGCTTTGCAGGGATCATCCTAGGGAACTATATAAGCTACTTCTAAAGGTCTCGGGCTCAAACATCCTTGGGTTAATGAGTTCTTACCTTGGCCGGATTCGGGGAAGATAGGAAGAAGCCGGGTTCCTTCTTCTTCTTCTTCTTCGCGCGACCTCGGCCAACTCCAGTAGAGTCCACAGTCACCAGAGAAATCCTCAGAGCACTCCAACTCCACCTTGGAAGAGTTTGGTTCAAGCTTCCTTGCTCTCTCTCTCCCGGGTTTGGTCGCTAATGGGTTTGTGTCCTTGGCCTCCCCAGCAACCCCGGCATCATGTGGAGGATGCAGAGGAGATGTTGATGCCTCGGATTCCCCCCTATAACTCCTCGTGCATTCACCCGTAGGAGACCAAGAGTCACAAAATAATTCAATGCAAGATTCTTTGCAAAATCTTCTTCAACTCAGTTCACACCAAACCCTAGACTCCGGGATCCTTTCAGTAGGTGCAAAATGCACCCAACTCCTTATCCTATAAGCCTCTTTAATTTTGGTACATAAAATAATAGGATTTCTTCAAAAATACACCCTTTTCCAATGTATTTCACGCTTTTCGAGGCACTCGAGTCGCCGAAACTGAAAATGGACTTCGCCACGACGTCCGGCTCGTCGAGACCTTCAAAATAGGCTAATCATTTGTTTGATTTGGTGCTCGTATGAAATCTCGGGCCATCTTGTTCTGTATGTCGCAAACCGACGCACGCACTTCGATGCACACGGGTCGCCAAACGCGAAATCCGTCAGTGCCATTGCGCTCAGAACGTCGAAATTAGCTAGGATCCATTACTCATACTCCTATGTTAAAATTCTAGATAGTGGTTCGACCATTCATGATCACAAGGGGTTAAAAATTCAAAGGTTACTATTCACTTAAGTCGCGGGCCCACTTTTTGATTTCTGATTTCTGGAAGATCCGACCGTCGGATCGAAAACATATGAATATGAAACTTCTATGTTTCGACGAGACGATCGCAATGGTGATCTCGGATTTTCCAGATCAGACCCCGATCAATAAGTCGATATTTCTGGGCCCACTATTGGCCCACTAACACTCCACTTTTGCCAAAATGACAAATTTTAAACATTTAAAGGCAAACAGAGACTTTCAAATTCTAGATTTCTACACACCTATTCACCCCCCCTCTAGATGGTTTTTCCCCTATTTAGATCCATATTTTAACATAACCCAACAATTGGTATCAGAGCGGGAATAGGGTTGTAAACAATGGCTGAAGGTGGAAACATCAATAGACCCCCGTTTTTCGATGGAACAAATTATGCCTACTGGAAAGTACGGATAAAAGCATTTCTTATTTCCATCGACGAACGGGTGTGACAATCTATCGAGTTAGGATGGTCAAATCCAACTGAAGTTATTGTTGATGTTCACACCATCAAACCTAGGTCGAAATGGACCAAGGAAGAGATAGACTTATCTTCTTACAATGGCAAAGGAATTAACGCTTTATTTAATGCCTTGTCACAAACAGAATTCTCTCGCGTCTCGGCATGTGAGACTGCGAAAGAAATCTGGGATGTTCTTCAAGTTACACATGAGGGAACTAACCTTGTGAAGATTCAAAAGCTGCAAATGCTTACGAGCAGATTTAACTCTACTTTCATGGCAGAAAATGAATCATTCACAGACTACTATACACGATTGCAAGACATCGTAAACACATGTGCTAACTTGGGAGAGAAAATTCTAGAATTTAAAATTGTAAGAAAGAGCTTAAGAACTCTTCCTGAAAGATTTCGTTCCAAGGTTACGGCCATTGAAACTATTAAACACCCGGACGAAATCCGTGTAGAAGAATTAGTTGGTTCATTACAAACATATGAAATGACATTTCCTACTAACTATTCTTTTGGAAAAGCATCTACTTTTAAGTCTTCAGGTTTTGCGTTGAAAACAACAAAAGAAGAAGACGCGGATTCCCCTCTATGGTTTGGACTTCGCGGGCGAGGCAGATGATTCGCAGTGGATGCGTAGCCTTTTTGGCTGGTGTGGTTGAGGGGCCTACGGCGGCGCCGGGACTCGGGGATACCCCCTTTGGTTGCGAGTTCCCGGATGTTCTCCTATCAGAGTGGTCTAGCATGTCACCAGCTTGGGAGTTGAGGACACAACTCTAGGATTCGATGGATAGGGAATTTTGTCAAACCAAGTGTGTCGCCTTTGGGGGCGCCGGTGCTATTCGAGATGTGGAAGGTTGGTTCACTTCGGCTCTGTGTGGATTACCGGGAATTAGATGAAGTGATCATCAGGAACAAGTACCCTTTGTCGAGCATGGAGGATTTGATTTACTAGCTGCAAGGGTCCTGGGTCTTCTCGAAGATTGATTTGCAATATGGTTTTCTCGACCGTATATGGCTTCGTGTTGATGCAGAAGAGTTGGGGAATTCCTTCTACATCCCGACGATTTAAGGATTAGAGATCAGAGTCTACGAGATCAGTTGGGGGACTTTTATTGGATACCTCGGGAGTACGGAGGTACTCGGATCGAGTTTTTGTGACGATGGACATGTGGTTGGATTACCGAGGGCCCTGGGAGGAGCGGATGCTTTTGCCGATGCAGACTACTTGGTAGCTCGAGCGGTTAGCCCGGCTGTACTTGGATGAGGTTGTCATGCCCCGGGTGTAAACCAGAACCCGGGCCCGTCTACAGATCCGCCGTGCACACGGTATTTCCCGTGTACACGAAGCGCCAAACCTGCTCAGATATAAGAGATAATAATAAAAGAGCAATAAAAACAGAGCTGAACTAAAATCTAATACATCTCAGACTGAAGTTGGAAATAAAATACAATACATCTGTATAAATGATACATCAGTCTCTCCCAGCTCACAAAAAAAAAATACAACCTGCTGGCAAAAGCCAGTCCCAAATGTAAAAGTACAACCGTCTGAGGAAACCTGGGTACACCAACAGTCCAGCTAACACGCTCATCCTGCCTCGAGATCTATCTACTCAGCCGTCCTCTCTCCCCGACCCGCCGCTGAAAGCCCAGCAGCACCCGCAGAAGACACTGCAAAAACAAGGGAGAAGAAAAAGAGGAAAGAAGAATGGGGGTGAGAACTACTAGTAAACCAGTAGCCTCCCCTAGTGGGTAAAACCTCAAATTCTGACACACCCACTAGGTCTACCAGAGGCAAAAAGGAAAAAGAGTGGTAAGAAATGAAACCGCTGAAAAAGGGAAATCTACCACTACTATGCCTCTAAAATACAGTCCTAGACTGGAATAACCGTATGCAACAATAACCAACCATCCCAGATGAACCCAATCTGTACCGCCCTCATCATCGGGCAAGTAAGCCGCGCCGATGTGATAGCAAAGTTCCTGCTGCCGCCCTCATCATCGGGCAAATAAGCCGCGCCGATGTGATAGCAAAACTGTCCATAACTGTCTGGCCCCGGCCTCCGGAGGGGATCTCGAGGGGAGCGACCCACACGAGTAAAGCATCACCGGGCAATAACCGCGCCGGTGAGATAAGTAACAAAAGCAGGATTGGATCACAACTATAAAGCCCCAGTGGAACACAACCCTCCACTAAAAGAAAACTGATTCCCAATCAGATGCAAACGTAACCATCCGGTCAATCGCCCAATATCCGCAATTGCCGCAATACCCCACAATCAACAACCAAGTCTCACAACCGACCTCCGGTCAACCGCCCAATATCCGCGGTCGTCGGAATAACCCACAATCACAATCATGTCCCACATCCGACATCTGGTCAACCGCCTACTATCCGCGGTTGCCATAAAACCCTCTAGTCCATAATCATGCCCTATCACCGATGTCCTATAACCGACATCCGGTCAACCGCCCAATATCCGCGGTCGCCGCCAAACCCATAATCCATAATCCATAATCCATAATCCAGGCCCCGGCTACACTATCCCAAATCCCTGAACAAACCCGAGCAACAAATACCACCTGACTAACGAAAGGAGAAAAGAAACAAACAAGGTTTCTCCTAAGTCAAGTTCCAGCATGAAAGTGTAGCGATAAAAGATGGCCTACCTAGATGTCCATACACGCATGCAAGTGTTCTCAAGGAAATAAAGGAAAAGGTGACCAATAGTGGTTCCACATGTGTAACAATTAATAGCTCCGCATAGATATAACCATCATGTTAAAACATTATCCAACCACACATGTCTATAATCCATGCTCCAGAATAAAGCATTACTATCCACCTATGCATGTCATAAAATCCTCAAATAGTACCAATCACTAACAGGATAATCATATAGTCCACAATAAATATTCCATTCCACATGCAAGGTTAAACGCTAACATAGCGACCCAATCCCCACACAGGCATGCATAAACCCAACCCCAATCATGATTAATCAAGATGTCCAAGTAAAGGGGGTCACTCTAATATTCCTAGTGAGCATGTCAAAATAGAGGTAAGCAACAACCACCCACCTGGACACGCGCAATCCTCAGCTGTAAAACCTCCTCGCTGTCCAATATCCCCTTTTCACGCCAAATGCTCAAACAGGTAAACCGCCGCGATCGCTGTTCACAATTACCCCAAAACATACACACAAATAAGCACACAAGTATCCGCAAACATGCTGTCCAGAATTCAGTCCCAAAGATGCCCTATTTTTACCTGTGAGAAATGCCCAGAAAATTCCAAGAAAAATACTCTCATGATCCTCGCGACGAACCCGTCGAAACGAGTACCTGCACGCTCAAATCTGAGTTTCCTACACTGAGAAACAAATCCGACAAGGGAACCACCCCGAAATAAACTGCTCTCAAAAACTGAACCACAAGGTTCTGTAAACAGGGACTTTCACCTTCGGGGAAAAATTCAGAAAATTCCAAGAAAATTTGGGGATATTCCTCGTGATGTGTAGATGCAAAATTCCTTTTGAATCACCCCAATCCGATGTCTGTACGCGAAGATATGGCCGAAATACCGCACCACTGTCCAAAACTCCGCACAAGAAAAAGGGTCAAATGGAAGCTCGGGGAACTCCAAGATAAACTCGAAATGAGGAGGAGCTCAAAATACGAAGATCAAAGCCCTACCTGTCGTGAGTCCAACGGCGCAAGAATCGCCTCAATCGGTGGTCGGAGTAAGCCGGGGGTGTCCTCGCACCAAAATGCGACGAAGAAGATAACAAACGAACGAGCGTCGTGCCGCGCCGTAAAAATGGTAACCTCGGGATGCGTGCCGCAAAAAATCATGGAATCTGCAGATAGATCCGGCTCTGGGAGATGAAGAAATCTCGTGAAGGTGGCACTGTGAGAGGAGGAACAGGGAAAGAGTTCTTCACTGCTGAACAGGGGCCTATTTATAGGCTGGAAAAACAATCCAAATAATACCCAATGTATCCTAGGTTTCGGGCGCAGGGAGTTTCCGGGCTGCTACAGTGTTGGGCCCGGCCCAACACTGTTCACGCCCGGATTCTTCCTGGGCCTCCACGTTGCCCACAAAACAGGCAACAGCGGGAGCCACCACTCCCGCTGCGCCGCGTGGCCACCCCCGGGGATCGACACGTGGCGCCCCCAACGCGCGGGAAACCGCGGTCAGCGCCCACGTGCCGCCTGCCAGCGCCGCCTGCCAACCCTGCCGGGCACGCGCCCCGAAGCCACCTACACCCGTTCGGTGCACCGAGCGCGCTACACCGTACCAACCACCGGCCGCCACGTGTCCACCCCGGTCCACCGTGCGCCCCGCGCTCTCTGTAGACCGCGCCCCGCGGACCGGCCCACTCCCATGCCGCCACGCGTCCAGCCCCCGCTGCATGCCCGCCGAGTGGACCGGGCGGCCCGCGCCTCTGCCCGCCGCGCTGCCCGCGGCTGCTCCGCCGCTGCCCGCCGCCGCCGCCGCTGCCCGCCGGCTGCCCGAATCACTGTTCCGGCATGAACAGTAACCGGTTGTCCAAAACATCAAGTAGGTAGTCTATTTTGACCGTTTTCGCGCGCTGAATCCGAATTTGATGTCCATTTTGCCAAATTCCAACTCCAAAATTTGCCGAAGGCATCCGGAAAGGTGTTCCTTGGTCCAAACTTCGCGCTGAGTCTATTTTTAATATCCGCTTCGCGCGAAACCACTTCTAAAGATCCGACGGAGTCCACTGATCACCCACGTGATCCATTAAGCCCGAAGTCCGCCACTTGTGTCCAATTGGTGCACAAACACCTCCAACACACAGTACAGGCTCCCCAGATGTCACCAATGACTCTACCACAGCTCTGCAGAGATCCAGGTCATCACAGAGGTGGTGCGGTTTCCTGGAGTACTCGCCTCTATTTTGTATCAAATAGAGACCCGAGGATTGCTTCGTGTCTCTAGAGGAGGTATTAGACAGCCTTGGGAGCTTGAGTTGTGGATGATTGGATATCTACCCCCCCTACTTGGTTGAGGTTCCGGTTTGAGAAATGACTTTAGTTTCGAGGATGAAACTTTCTTTTAGTGGGGGAGGATGTGAGGACCCGAATTCTCGCAAGAGGATTACTGTTGGATCAACAGAGCTTCTGCAGTGTGTTTAGCAGCTTCTGGAGGATTTTTCGGTGTGTTGGAGGTGCTTGTAAGCAATTCGGACCTCAGGATTGGACCCAGCGCAAAATTTGGATTAAGAATACCTTTCCGGATGCCTTTGACAAATTTTAGAAGCGGAATTTGGCAAAACGGACTTCGAACTTGGACTCAGCGCGCGAAAACGATGAAAATGGGCTATTTACTTGTATTTTTCGAAGCCCGGATGCGCAAACACTGATTTCAAGGCATGGGTTACTGTTCCGGCGGGCGGGGCAGCGCCGGCGGCGGTGGAGCGCGGCGGCCGGGGCAGCGCCGACGGCGGTGGAGCGCGGGGGCGCGGGCGCGGGCAGGCGCGGGCGAGGGCGCGGTGTTCAGAGTTGGGTGTGCCACGTGGCGGCTCCCCATTGGGCGCGCTGGAGACATGTGGCGGCTGCGGGTTCGGCGGGTGCATCGGGTGCGAGCACCGGGCGCAGCGAGTGGAGGCGGTGACACGTGACGCGCAGGGATTGGCCGATCAACGCACGCGCGACAGTTGCGCCGGGCGCGACGCACGATGGACCGCCCGGGCCACGTGTCGCCCGCTCATTGGCGGGCGCAGTGACCCGGCGGATCCGGCATGAACCGCGGCCCACGGTTCCCGCCGTTGACTGCGTCGCCACGCGGCGCGCCGCGATTGGCGGGCGCGCGGGACGCGGAGCAGGGTGACGTGGCGCGCCAAGGAGATTTCGGGCGTGCACAGTAGCGGGCCTGGGCCGGATTCGGGCGCCCGAATCCGGCGCCCGAATTCGGGAAGCCTGGTGGGCTAGGCTGGGCCTATTTATACCCCTCATTTCTCTCTTTTTCTTCTTTTTTCGAGACTTATAGAAGGATTAAGAGGGAAAGCCCTTTAGAAAACTTGTTCCTCTTGATGTTTTTGATATCGCGGTGGATCCCCAGGATTTTTGGAGGCTCGGCAACGGCGATCTTGGTTTTACAGTGCACCTCGACGTTCCCCTTTTTCGGCCCGTTTTCGTCGCTTTTCAGTCCAAGAAGCCCTCTATGCAACACCGGAGGAATTTTTTGACGATTTTTACGGAGGTGTGTTCCTAAGACGTAAGGCTTCGATTTTTGTGTTGATTGTTTTGCTCTGTTTTGGGTTTTTGGCATGTTTCCTGAGGCACCTTTTGACCTAATTTTCTTTGTTGGATTTTTGGATAGCATGGGTTTGTTTGATTTTTATCTTGGCCTACGAGCATCGGATTGTTACGGAATTTGAGTTGGCGTAATTTCGTGAAAGGTTCAAGTCTTGAAGATTGAAGGTGAAGAAGGTTGGATCATTTAACTCAATCTCAAGAAAGAAGAATTCAAAAGGATCAGGTATGTTTAACTAAAGATTTTTGGTGATCCGAATACTTCTTGTAGTGTAGAAACACCTGGAAGAATTTTTCATTGCATAAAAATCAAAAACTGGACATGGGACATGTTCAGGATCCGGATCAGGCATTCCAATCCGGATCCCGAAGGGTGTTCGTTCATACACTGGTTCAATCCGGATCGCAGCATTTCATGATCCGGATCCCGAACACTAGTTTTACCTTTTTACTTGCACGATCCGGATCAGGAATTGCAATCCGGATCCCGAACGTTGATGTTTGGTGAAACTGTATGAACGATCCGGATCAGCCATTTCGATCCGGATCCCGAACCATCGTTTTTTCTGGAAACCGTCTTTCTTGCTACTGCAATCCGGATCGCAGAAATCCGATCCGGATCGCCGTCCGTAAAAATTCCAGAAATGGTAGGTTTTTGATTCTTATCTCCTTCCTAGGGTTTCTAACCTATAAATAGACCCTATGATTCTTTTTCTAGGGTTAATCCAAAAAGGCCGATAAAAAGAAAAATAGCCGTCTTATTCAAAGATCATCTTATACGGCCTAAGATCCACATATAGAGAAGAAAGGGAATCATTAGATATTACTCTATGTTTCTTCATCTATATTGATTAGTTTGATTCTAGGTTTTCATACTCACATCTTGAGTTGAATCAAACTAATGAATACTTAGATGGTATTTCCTATCTATCTTTGATCTAAGTATTCGGCGGATCATCACCACCCAAAAACAACGATTTCCCCAAAATCGACGCGTGGACTCGCGTGGCCTTGTGGATTCAAGGTGCAACCGCTCTCGTGGATTCGGAGCGAGGTACGTTCGTGGATTCGAAGCGTGCTACTGGGTGAAGACCGTGGATTCGGTTGGATGTCGTGGACTCGACGTTGGACGCCGTGGATTCGGCGTTGCACGCAGATCGTGGATTCGAGACGCGTTGCGGAACGAGCGGAGAAGATCAACTAGGAGCGTATGGTAAAAGGTTGAGTCGTCTGTGAGTACGTTAAATCACCTTGTACGTGTGTCAATTCTAGTGGATTTCACCGTGTTATCGGTCCCGTGGTTTTTTACTCCGGTTTGGAGTTTTTCCACGTAAAAATCTTGCGTGTTCATTTTTATTTCCGCATTGGATTTTATTGCGCAATGATTTTTTGAGTGTTTATTGTTTACACCTATTCACCCCCCTCTAGGTGTTTTTTCCCCTATTTAGATCTATATTACATATAACCCAACAAGTGGTATCAGAGCGGGAATAGGGTTGTAAACAATGGTTGAAGGTGGAAACATCAATCGACCCCCTTTCTTTGATGGAACAAATTATGCGTACTGGAAAGTACGGATGAAAGCCTTTTTAATTTCCCTCGACGAAAGGGTGTGGCAATCAATTGAATTAGGATGGACTAATCCAACTGAATTTATTGGTGATGTTCGCACCATCAAACCTAGGTCGAAATGGACCAAGGAAGAGTTAGATTCATCTTCTTACAATGGCAAGGGAATTAATGCTATTTTTAATGCCTTATCTCAAACTGAATTCTCTCGCGTCTCGGCATGTGAGACTGCGAAAGAAATCTGGGATGTTCTTCAGGTTACACATGAGGGAACTAACCTCGTGAAGATTCAAAAGCTGCAAATGCTTATGAGCAGATTTGACTCTATTTTTATGGTAGAAAATGAATCTTTCACGGACTACTATACACGATTGCAAGATATCGTAAATTCATGTGCTAACCCGGGAGAGAAGATTCCAGAATTTAAGGTTGTAAGAAAGATCTTAAGAACTCTTCCTGAACGATTTCGCCCAAAGGTCACAGCCATTGAAACTATTAAACACCCGGACGAAATGCGTGTAGAAGAACTAGTTGGTTCATTACAAACTTATGAAATGACATTTACTACTAACTATTCTTCTGAAAAAGCATCCTCTTCTAAGTCTTCAGGTTATGCTTTGAAAAAAACTAAGGAAGAAGACGCGGATACATCCTCCTCAGACGATGGCGAGAACCTTTCTATGGAGGACTTTGAGAAGCAACTCGCTCTCTTGACAAGGAAGTTTCGCCGCAACTTTCGAAGGGGTAATTCAAGTAAATCTCCATCCTTCGGAAAGTCGAAGAAAGGCAAGGGTACTTCAAGTTACAAGTCAAGAAAGCAAGAGAACTTTTAAAGGATAAGAAAAGTTCAGAGGGACAAGTCCAATGCTTCAAGTGCCTTGGATACGGCCATATCTCAACGGAGTGTCCAACTAAGAATCCGTCGAAGAAGAAAGTGATGCAAGCCGTCACTTGGGATGACAACTCAACGTCAAATGAGTCATCCTCAAGTGATGAAGAAGAAAGCGCAACGGCATTCCACGCATCCACATCTTCACCATTCATGTGCTTAATGGCAAGTTCATCCGAGTCATTGTCCAACTCCACTGTTGAAAAGAATGCAACGGACAATGAATCGGATGATTCTGAAGGTGAAGATTTTGTTTTAGCCTACCACAGACTTTTGAGGGATTCAAAGAAAGTGGCTAAGCAAAACAAGAGTTTGAGAGGGAGATTGCATGATCTCGAAGAAGAAGCAAAAAGGGCAACTTCTCTCTCAAACGCTCTTGAAGTGGAAAGGGAAAATCTGATAAAAGTAAATGTTTCCCTTCAAGAGTCCAATGAGCTTTTTGAGAAGGAACATAGAAAACTGGTGGATAAAGCGGATCACTTCTCAAAGCTCTACAACGAGGCTCGACAGAATAACCTGGAAATGACAAAGACCATTTTCCAACTCAAGGATGACTTGCAGCGATTCTCTTCTGGAAGGAGTAAGTTGGATAAGCTTCTTGGTCTTGGTCAATAAAATCGGTTCGGCCTCGGGTACACTCGAACTGAAAACAGTCCAAGTTCGAGTGGGACAGTCTTTGTGCCCCAGTCGGTATCTCCTCCTCCGACACCGGAACTAACGACAAGCAACAACAACAAGCCTACTTCATCCTCCTCGGGATCGTCAAGTACTAAGGTATGTTTTCGTTGTGGTATTTTAGGGCACATAAGGAGAAATTGCAAGATGGGAGTCAAACGCTCAACTCAAGCACTTCTTGCAACGACTACCAAAAGGGCGCCTCCCCGGAATTCAAAGCAAAACTTTTCAAATGAAAAGAGCCTTGGTAGTTCACCGCGCAAGACGGCATCATCAAGGAGCGGCAATCGATCTGACAAGACGCCTTCACCTAGGAGAATAACCTCACGACCATTACCGACGCACTCCAAAAGGGTTTGGGTGCGTAAAGGTGAAATTTATCCTTGTCTTGTTACTAATGTTTCCTTGCATGCATATGATAATTCGTCTTGGTATCTGGATAGCGGATGTTCCCGTCACATGACCGGTGACAAAAATAGTTTTCAAAACTTTGAGAAAATCTCCGGAGGACTCGTTGTTTTCGGAGACGGTCGATCTTCCAAAATTGTTGGAAAAGGAACGGTAGCTATCCCAGATGGCCCGATTTTGAAAAACGTGTTATTTGTTGATGGCCTTAAGACTAACCTCATAGGCATAAGTCAACTTTGCGATAATGGTTTTTCAGTTAACTTTTCATCTGTTGAATGTCTTGTAACTGATAAGGACCATATATTCTTTTTAAAGGGGGTTAGATCTGAAAACAATTGTTATGTTGTTCCTAGTAAAACTTCTGAAAATTGTAACTTAGCCTCTTTGAATAATGAAACACTTTGGCATGAAAGGCTAGGTCACATAAATTTTAAGGAACTTGCTAGAATTTCAAACAAGGACGTGGTCAAGGGGGTTCCAAAACTTTTACTTAAACAAAACATTGTGTGCGGCGGTTGTCAAAAGGGAAAACAGTCCAGGTCTGCACACAAGAACTTGAACCACGTTGGTACAAAACGGCCTTTGGAACTTTTACACATGGATTTAATGGGGCCAACCCGTCAACCATCTTTGGGAGGTAAATGGTATATTTTCTTATTGGTTGATGATTTCTCTCGGTATTCTTGGGTAGCATTTTTAAAAGAGAAAGCTGATACTTTTGATTCTTTTCACGAGATTTGCCATCGTATTATGATTGAAAAGAATGAAAAGATCGTTCGTGTTAGAAGTGATAGAGGTGGAGAATTCGTTAACTCTAAATTCATTGACTTTTGCACTTCAAACGGTATTAAGCATGAATTCTCAGCACCCTATACACCTCAACAGAATGGTGTTGTCGAGCGCAAAAATAGGGTTGTTCAAGAGATGGCACGTGTTGTGCTTCACAGCCGGAATTTACCGCTACATTTTTGGGCTGAAGCTGTGAACACTGCAATCTATGTAATTAATCGAGTTTATTTGCGCCCGGGAACGTTAAATACACCATATGAACTATGGTGCGGTAGAAAACCCAACATCAAATATTTTCGCATCTTCGGGAGTCGGTGTTACATTTTACGTGACCGTGAAAACCTTGAAAAGTTTGACTCTCGAAGTGACGAAGGGATTTTCTTGGGGTATTCTACAAACAGTAGAGCATATCGAGTATTTAACTTGGAATCTAAGACGATCGTAGAATCGATAAATGTTAAAGTAGATGAAGCTTTTCACTTTGCATCTGAAAAATCTACCCTCGATATCTCTCTAGATGATGATACACCTGCCATTGCATCTTCTCATAATAATACTTCCAATAATAATGATGCATCTAATGGTTCTTCAAGTTTATCTGATGTGCAGGAATCGTCTCATGTACCTCCGAGTACTCCGTTACCTCAAACTTTACGCATCTCCAAGGATCATCCTGAATCAAACATCATTGGACACCCACACGAAGGAGTTAGAACTCGGAGGCTGTTGGTTTGTGGATTCGCTTGCTACGTATCTTTAATCGAACCAAAGAATATAGATGAAGCTCTTCAGGATGACTACTGGATTAAAGCAATGCAGGAAGAGCTCCATCAATTTGAGCGAAACAAAGTCTGGGAATTAACGAAGCCTCCACAGCAACACAATGTGATAGGTACCAAATGGATTTTCAAGAATAAGAAAAATGAGGATGGTACTATCATCAGGAACAAGGCACGATTAGTTGCTCAAGGCTACTCTCAAGTAGAAGGTATAGACTTTGATGAAACTTTCGCCCCTGTAGCTAGACTCGAGTCCATTTGTATACTATTTGCTATTACTTGTCATTTTAAAATCAAATTATTTCAAATGGACGTTAAGAGCGCGTTTCTAAATGGGTTTCTAAATGAGGAAGTTTATGTGGCTCAACCGAAAGGTTTTGTAGACCATAAACAACCTAATCATGTTTTTCGTTTGAAAAAGGCTCTTTACGGTCTGAAACAAGCACCGCGAGCATGGTACGAAAGGCTGACAAAGCACGTTTTGAAGAAGGGCTATACTCGAGGGGGAGCTGACAGGACTCTCTTTGTGAAGCATTATCAAAACAATTTCATTGTAGCACAAATATATGTCGATGACATTGTATTTGGCGCAACAAGAGATAATGATGCTTCTAAATTCGCGGAGACCATGGAAAGCGAATTTGAGATGTCCATGATGGGCGAATTGACTTATTTTCTTGGATTGCAAATTAAACAAAATGATGAAGGTATTCACTTGTGTCAATCCAAGTATGCAATGGAGTTGGTTAAAAAGTTTGACTTAGAAAATTCGAAAGATTTTCCGACTCCAATGGGAACTAGCCACAAGGGACTTGGAAGTGAATCACATAGTGAGAATGTAGACGAGAAACTGTATCGAAGTATGATTGGAAGTCTACTTTACCTCACGGCTAGTCGTCCGGATATATCCTTTAGTGTTGGGATTTGCGCGAGATATCAATCAGCACCAAAGGAGGTTCACCTGAAAGCGGTGAAAAGGATCATCCGGTACATCAAAGGATCAATTAATTTCGGAATTTGGTATCCTCTGGGAACTAGTTTGGATATTGTTGGATACTCAGATGCCGATTGGGCAGGGTCAGTGGATGATCGGAAAAGCACGAGTGGTGCATGCTTCTATCTTGGCCATTGCCTTGTTGCATGGCACAGTAAAAAGCAGAATTGCATAGCACTCTCGACTGCCGAAGCGGAATACATTTCAGCGGGTAGTTGTTCAACCCAACTCATTTGAATGAAAAGTGTGTTGAGCGACTTCCGGATTTCAGCAACTTCGGTAACAATTCTTTGTGACAACACTAGTGCTATAAACATTTCCAAAAACCCTGTGTTGCACTCTAGAACAAAACACATTGAACTTAGATATCATTTTCTTAGAGAGCTAGTTGAATCAAATACTCTTCAACTTTCATATATTTCAACTGAAGATCAATTAGCTGACATCTTAACAAAACCTTTGGATCAAAAACGTTTTATTCATTTGCGTAAAGCAATTGGAATGCTTTCCTTGAAATAAACTTCCTTTTGAAACTTTTGCTTAGGTTAGGTTTTGTTTTTGTGTTTTTGTTCTTTATCTATGTTTATACATAGTACATTAATTGAGCATGTGTATTATTGACTTTACTTGCATCCTTTCATATAATTAGAAATCTATTATGCTTTGGATATCATAATATTTCAGTTGATGCATTGATCATTTATTTAAATTAAACCATTTTTAATTGATCAAAGTCAATTTCTCTCTTAATGATCTCTTGGTATTGTTGTTATCTTATTTGACTATTTAGTTGAGTATGAATTCGAGATCAATCCTTGGTTGAATACTTTATATTTTAAATTAATTGATAGCCAATTGAGGGGGAGTCAAAGAAAAGTAAAATGCTCAAAAGATGTGGAAAGAGTTACATCCCAATGAGGAGTGTGAAAACTACCACCACATGGAGGAAAGAGCTACCACCTCGGTCGTCCGAGTACTGTGTGCAGCTACCACATGTATACCAAGCATGGTTGTTCACTTTTTGATTAAGTAAAATGCATATTGAGATACTTGACTCTGTCAAATTTCAAGGTTGGTATAAGGTGGGTTTTTTAAAGAAAGATGCTCAAAGAGCCACTCTCTTCAACAGATTGTCTAGATACATTATATAATTTATTTGGGATTTCAAACATCTATTGATCTTGGTAATTCATTTTCTTTACCATTTTAATGATTTGATAAACGCCGTACTCATAAGATCATGATGGATGTGTTTGAACTTGATCAACTTTAAAAGTTTTAATTTCTATAAATTGTCATGTCATTATTTGAATGTTATTGATAGATTTAACATAATTTATTTCTCTTGACATGAAACGATGATTTTTGTTTAAAGTTGATGTGCTAAAATGCTTACAAACTTTTTCTAGATTTTATGGATTTTTTCTAAATTTTTCTGAAGAAAAGGTTGCAGCTGATCCGGATCGGGTTAAGTGATCCGGATCCCGAACGCAGGCTTCTTCCTGTGGCTAGCCGATCCGGATCGAAATCTCGATCCGATCCGGATCGCGGCTAGGGTTTTAATAAGAACGAAAGGGTTTTGATTTCTTTTACCTTAATCTTTTGTTCTCAAGTCTCTAGAGCCTCTCTCTCTAGAATACTTGCACCTTGGAGCTTTCCTAACCCAAGTTCTTCGAATCCAAGTAAGTTTCTTTGATCAAAATCTCGTTTTTCACAGGTTTTCTACTTTCGTGATGAGATTTTTCTATCTTTTTCGTTTCTGAATGGTTTTTGGTCAAATCTCTTTTGAAATAAGAACTCTGGGTAGATTAGTTTTGATTATATGCTAGGTATTCTCCTGATTAACGAATTTTTGGGCTTCGATTTCAAAAATTTCGGTTTTAGGGCATATAATGGGAATTTTCTAAAATCATGCAATTGATCTAGTTTTAAAATTCCTTTTGCAAAACTAATTTGATTCTTAGTCTCTCTACATGATTATGATTGTTTGGGTACAATTTTTCAAATTTTTGAAAATTAACAATTTTTTCATGTGTTCTTGAGTTGGTATTCACAGGATTTCAATCTTCCTAAGGCGTTTGAATCAATGGGATTCTCATGGATCATCCTTTTGTTGGTCACTATGGTGCACACTCGGGCCACAAACAAATTAAAGAGAGCTAAGAAAACACAACAAAAAGGTGAGTTTCTTTTGATCAGCGACACAGAAGTAGATGCAGATTGTCAAGAGATAGATTGGACTGAATTGACAGATGATGATGACTCATTGCCTGAACAAAAGGCGTCTGATGGTTCAAAAGGAAAAGCTTCCGATGGATCAAAAGGAAAGGGACCCATGGACACAGGAAAAGCGCCTATGGCTAATCCAACCATCTCTGTGAAAAGAAAACGAGTAACTAGACGCTTTGGACTACGACGAGACGCTAATATTAACACACCGATAGTTCCTGACTCCCCGCCTCGCGTGGAAGGAGTGTTCGTCAGCATGGATCGCCTTCGAGCGTTTGAACGTCGTGAATGCATCGGTGAACGTCATGTCAACACTGAAGCTCTCCGAAATCACTCACAAGAGTTTGGAACCTTGATTGAGCAAGCTAATCTCATCCAAGTCTGCCGATTCCCCGAACTACTTGGGTATTGTTTGTATCGTGTAAGAACCTTTTACACGAATGCAAGACATCTTCAAGAAGATGAACATGGATCAATGCATTTCTATATAAATATCCAAGGGATGAAACTTAAAATCACTCCGCAGCTAATTGGCGAAGTCCTTGGAATGGAATCCAACACATCGGGGCTCAACTTTTTGAAAGGAAGAAGTTTGACGAGTGCCTTGTGGCAAACAGTGTTAGATAAAATTTGTTTGGAAGGAACGAAATCAGCTGATGGTAAAAGTGTAAAATCCAAACATCTTCGACTGGAGTACCGATTTCTAAATTTCATCACGTGTTACAACATTCTACCTAACATGCAGACTAAGGTCGTGAGATGGGAGAGACTGCTGTTCTTATATCTCATAGGTCATCCCTCTGAGGCTGTAGGATTGAACATGAATATCCCCTACATAATTTGGAATAGAATGTCAAGATATATTGTGCATCCTCATCCTTCTGAGCGACTTCCGTTTCCTTTAATCATCATGAGGATCTTACAAAAGTTTGACATTGATACAAGCTCGACATCTTATCAACACTGCTGGGGGATGATAGATGAGTCTACGATTGTGAAGTCACTTCACAAATTACCACATGTTACTCCGACACCGTCCACTGGAAAGAAACCTTGTGTCGGCACCTCGGCCTCACCGTCTCAACAAGCACCTGGCGCAGATGATGACGCATCAGTAACTTTGATTTTCAAGCAACAACAGCGCCTATCTTCTGAGCAAGAGCGGATAACCATAGAACAAAGGCGAATGTCTGGAGAACTCGAGATCATAACGGCATCCCAAATTACTTTGACCAAGAAAGTAAATTCGATGAGGAAATTGATCAAGAACATGTTCGCTAAGATGGGATATAGTGCGTCTGAGGATTCAGACTCCGATAACTAAGTTGGGCTCTAACAATTTTTGTGCAGTTTTGTGCAGGCTTTTATCTTTTTAGATTTTAGTTCAGTTTTTAGGACTTATTCTTAGTTCTAGTTCTTACATTTACTTACATTTTTGAAATTTTTTAACTCTCCTTAAATTTTTGTAATTTTGGCTTAGTTTCTGACAAAAAGGGGAGAGAGTTTAGAGAGAACTTGAACAATGATGATGTGAAAACTGTGTGAATGTGTGAACATCAAGGTAAGTATCACTTCAACTTCAACTTTGGTTTTTATCTTGTGTTCTGTGTGCATGTCCCTACTAACTATTCAACTAACTATTTGGGCATGTAATATGACTAACAAGTTGATGTTGGACTAACACTTTGTGACATTTGGTGTTTGAACGCATAGAAGATATGTTGGTTTTTGACTATGATTCTCTTACATATCTGAATTCTCAAATGTCATGTTGATCAGATAAACCCTATCTCTGTACTTGGTTTTGTATGTTTCAATTCTTGAGGTATCTAACGATTCTTTTTGTCAAGAATGATTTCTGTGTGCAGAGAGTACAGATGTCTAAGTCTAGAGTCTGTTTTAGGAGTTTATCTCATGTTTTAAAATTTTTGGATCTCCATTGTAAATTTTTGTTGTATGGTGATAGCAACAAAAATATCTTTTTGAATTTTCTTTAGTGGATCTGTGTTTTGTCACGAAACCGCCAAAGGGGGAGATTGTTACGGAATTTGAGTTGGCGTAATTTCGTGAAAGGTTCAAGTCTTGAAGATTGAAGGTGAAGAAGGTTGGATCATTTAACTCAATCTCAAGAAAGAAGAATTCAAAAGGATCAGGTATGTTTAACTAAAGATTTTTGGTGATCCGAATACTTCTTGTAGTGTAGAAACACCTGGAAGAATTTTTCATTGCATAAATATCAAAAACTGGACATGGGACATGTTCAGGATCCGGATCAGGCATTCCAATCCGGATCCCGAAGGGTGTTCGTTCATACACTGGTTCAATCCGGATCGCAGCATTTCATGATCCGGATCCCGAACACTAGTTTTACCTTTTTACTTGCACGATCCGGATCAGGAATTGCAATCCGGATCCCGAACGTTGATGTTTGGTGAAACTGTATGAACGATCCGGATCAGCCATTTCGATCCGGATCCCGAACCATCGTTTTTCTGGAAACCGTCTTTCTTGCTACTGCAATCCGGATCGCCGTCCGTAAAAATTCCAGAAATGGTAGGTTTTTGACTCTTATCTCCTTCCTAGGGTTTCTAACCTATAAATAGACCCTATGATTCTTTTTCTAGGGTTAATCCAAAAAGGCCGATAAAAAGAAAAATAGCCGTCTTATTCAAAGATCATCTTATACGGCCTAAGATCCACATATAGAGAAGAAAGGGAATCATTAGATATTACTCTATGTTTCTTCATCTATATTGATTAGTTTGATTCTAGGTTTTCATACTCACATCTTGAGCTGAATCAAACTAATGAATACTTAGATGGTATTTCCTATCTATCTTTGATCTAAGTATTCGGCGGATCATCACCACCCAAAAACAACGATTTCCCCAAAATCGGCGCGTGGACTCGCGTGGCCTTGTGGATTCAAGGTGCAACCGCTCTCGTGGATTCGGAGCGAGGTACGTTCGTGGATTCGAAGCGTGCTACTGGGTGAAGACCGTGGATTCGGTCGGACGTCGTGGACTCGACGTTGGACGCCGTGGATTCGGCGTTGGACGCAGATCGTGGATTCGAGACGCGTTGCGGAACGAGCGGAGAAGATCAACTAGGAGCGTATGGTAAAAGGTTGAGTCGTCTGTGAGTACGTTAAATCACCTTGTACGTGTGTCAATTCTAGTGGATTTCACCGTGTTATCGGTCCCGTGGTTTTTTACTCCGGTTTGGAGTTTTTCCACGTAAAAATCTTGCGTGTTCATTTTTATTTCCGCATTGGGTTTTATTGCGCAATGATTTTTTGAGTGTTTATTGTTTACACCTATTCACCCCCCTCTAGGTGTTTTTTTCCCTATTTAGATCTATATTACATATAACCCAACACGGATTAGGGCATGTAAGTACTCGTTTTGGATCTACTAGTCGCGAGGATCACAGTGGTTATTTTTTTGGATTTTTCCAAGTTCATCTCGTAGGTAAAATTTAGCCATTCTCGGGACTGGTTGTTGGACAGCGGCTTATTGTACATTATTTGGATTAATTGTACGCCGTGTGAGTTGTTGTACTGTGGTTCGCAGTTTTTGGGTGTTTTGCGGAGAAAAGAGTGTTGGACAGCGATGAGACTTTTACAGCTGTGGGTTGCGTATTTCCAGGTGGGTGGTTGCTATATCCCTCTACTTCTGACGTACTCACTACGAATATTAGAGAGATCCTATTATTGGACTTATTGATTGATCAATACCTGTGGTTGGGATTATGCATGTGGGTTTGGACATGTGGATTGCTATGTTAACACATAACCTTTCATGTGGATTTGATTATAATATTGAGGCCATGTAATTTACCTGGATGGTGGGTACCACTTGGGGATATTTTTGGACATGCATAGGTGGATAGTTATTTGTGGGCGAGTAGCGGTTTATATGTTTAACATTTGCTATTCATGTGAGAACGGTTATGGGACTTGGGATATCATGCTATATTGAATGCCAGGAATTATTATCTTGCTAGAACATAAGTCAGAAGATGATATCTGTATTCTTTCTATCTTCCCGGGACTTTTGCATGCTTGTATGGACATCTAGTTAAGCCATTTCTTATCGCTACACTATCATGCTGGACTTGACTTAGGAGAAACCTTATTTGTTTCTTTTCTCCTTATTCTTTAGTCAGGTGATTCATGTTGCTCGGGTTTGAGCAGGGGTTCGGGATAGTGTAGCCGGGACCTTGGGGTCGGGGACAGGTGGTACTTGATTATGGGTTGTGGGGTATTGCGGCTACCGCGGATAGTAGGCGGTTGACCGGATATTGGTTATTTTACCCGATTGTGGATTGGGGGTTATTGCGGCGACCGCATATAGTAGGCGGTTGACCGGATGTCGATTGTGATACATGGTCGTGGATTGACCGTGTATTTATGCATCAGATATTGGATCGGGGTTTTCTTTAGTGGAGGGATTTGTTCCACTTAGGCATTGTGTTACGGAATTTGAGTTGGCGTAGTTTCGTGAAAGGTTCAAGTCTTGAAGATTGAAGGTGAAGAAGGTTGGATCATTTAATTCAATCTCAAAAAAGAAGAATTCAAAAGGATCAGGTATGTTTAACTAAAGATTTTTGGTGATCCGAATACTTCTTGTAGTGTAGAAACACCTGGAAGAATTTTTAATTGCATAAAAATCAAAAACTGGTGTTCGGACATGTTCAGGATCCGGATCATAGCCAGCGATCCGGATCCCAAAGGTTGTTGTTTCATACATTACTTCAATCCGGATCGCAGCATCTCACGATCCGGATCCCGAACGTTGAGTTTTCTGAATTGTATGAACGATCCGGATCAGACATTCCGATCCGGATCCTGAACGTTTGTTTTTCTGGAAACCGTCTTTCTTGCTACTGCAATCCGGATCGCCCAAATCCGATCCGGATCGCCGTCCGTAAAAATTCCAGAAATGTTAGGTTTTTGATTCTTATCTCCTTCCTAGGGTTTCTAACCTATAAATAGACCCTATGATTCATTTTTCTAGGGTGAAGCCGATAATCCAAAAAGCCATCATCTTTTATACAGCCTAGATCCACATATAGAGAAGAAAGGAAATCATTAGATAATACTCTATGTTTCTTCATCTATATTGATTAGTTTGATTCTAGGTTTTCATACTCACATCTTGAGTTGAATCAAACTAATGAATACTTAGATGGTATTTCCGATCTATCTTTGATCTAAGTATTCGGCGGATCATCACCACCCAAAAACAACGATTTACCCCAAAATCGGCGCGTGGATTCGCGTGTCCTTGTGGATTCAAGGTTCAACCGCTCTCGTGGATTCGGAGCGTGGCACGTTCGTGGATTCGAAGGGTGCTACTGGGTGAAGACCGTGGATTCGGTCGGACGTCGTGGATTCGACGTTGGACGCCGTGGATTCGGCGTTGGGCGCAGATCGTGGATTCGAGAAGCGTCGTGGAGCGAGCGGAGAAGATCCTCTAGGAGCGTATGGAAAAGGTTGAGTCGTAAGTGTGTACGGTAAATCACCTTGTACGTGTTTTAATTCTAGTGGATTTCGCCGTGTTATTGGTCCCGTGGTTTTTTACCCCGGTTTGGAGTTTTTCCACGTAAAAATCTTGCGTGTTATTTTTATCTCCGCATTGGGTTTTTTATCGCAACGATTTTTGAGTGTTTATACGTTTACACCTATTCACCCCCCTCTAGGTGTTTCTTCCCCTATTTAGATCTATATTACATATAACCCAACAAGTGGTATCAGAGCGGGAATAGGGTTGTAAACAATGGTTGAAGGTGGAAACATCAATCGACCCCCTTTCTTTGATGGAACAAATTATGCGTACTGGAAAGTACGGATGAAAGCCTTTTTAATTTCCATCGATGAAAGGGTGTGGCAATCAATTGAATTAGGATGGTCTAATCCAACTGAAATTATCTCTGATGTTCGCACCTTAAAACCTAGGTCGAAATGGACCAAGGAAGAGTTAGATTCATCTTCTTACAATGGCAAGGGAATTAATGCTATTTTTAATGACTTATCTCAAACTGAATTCTCTCGCGTCTCGGCATGTGTGACTGCGAAAGAAATCTGGGATGTTCTTCAGGTTACACATGAGGGAACTAACCTCGTGAAGATTCAGAAACTGCAAATGCTTACGAGCAAGTTTGACTCTATCTTGATGGCAGAAAATGAATCTTTCACGGATTACTATACACGATTGCAAGACATCGTAAACTCATGTGCTAACCTGGGAGAGAAGATTCCAGAATTTAAGGTTGTAAGAAAGATCTTAAGAACTCTTCCTGAACGATTTCGCCCAAAGGTTACAGCCATTGAAACTATTAAACACCCGGACGAAATGCGTGTAGAAGAATTAGTTGGTTCATTACAAACATATGAAATGACATTTACTACTAACAATTCTTCTGGAAAAGCATCCTCTTCTAAGTCTTCAGGTTATGCGTTGAAAACAACTAAGGAAGAAGACGCGGATACATCCTCCTCAGACGATGACGAGAATCTTTCTATGGAGGAATTTGAGAAGCAGCTCGCTCTCTTGACAAGGAAGTTTCGCCGCAACTTTCGAAGGGGTAATTCAAGTAAATCTCCATCCTTCGGAAAGTCGAACAAAGGCAAGGGTACTTCAAGTTACAAGTCAAGAAAGCAAGAGAACTTCTCAAAGGATAAGAAAAGTTCAGAGGGACAACTACAATGCTTCAAATGTCGAGGCTACGGCCACATTGCAACGGAGTGTCCCAACAAGTATCCGGCAAAGAAGAAGGCGATGCAAGTCGTCACTTGGGATGACAACTCAACGTCAAATGAGTCGTCTTCAAGTGATGAAGAAAAGAGCACCACGGCATTCCACACGTCCACATCTTCACCCTTCATGTGCTTTATGGCAAGTACGTCCGAGTCATTGTCCAACTCCACTGTTGAAAAGATTGCAACGGACAACGAATCAGATGATTCGGAAGGTGAAGATTTTGCTCTAGCCTACCACAAACTTTTGAGGGATTCAAAGAAAGTGGCTAAGCAAAACAAGAGTTTGAGAGGGAGATTGCATGATCTCGAAGAAGAAGCAAAAAGGGCAACTTCTCTCTCAAACGCTCTTGAAGTGGAAAGGGAAAATCTGATAAAAGTAAATGTTTCCCTTCAAGAGTCCAATGAGCTTTTTGAGAAGGAACATACAAGTCTGGTGGATAAAGCGGATCACTTCTCAAAGCTCTACAACGAGGCTCGACAGGATAACCTGGAAATGACAAAGACCATTTTCCAACTCAAGGATGACTTGCAGCGATTCTCTTCAGGAAGGAGTAAGTTGGATAGGCTTCTTGGTTGTGAGGACCTGGATCCCCACGTCGAGATTACTGGATCATCTACAGCTCCCGGAGGCCTATGTGGCGTGTTGGTGGTATTTGTGCCCCAATTGGACATTAGTGTTGGGCTCAGTGTGTTTAATGGATCACGTGGGTGATCATTGGACTCCGTCGGATCGTTAGAAGTGGTTTCGCGCGCCAAGGATATTTAAATTGGACTCAGTGCGAAGTTTGGACCAAGGATTACCTTTCCGGATGCCTTCGGCAAATTTTGGAGTTGGAATTTGGCGAAATGGACATCAAATTCGGATTCAGCGCGCGAAAACGGTTAAAACGGACTACCCACTTGTCATTTTTGAGCACCGGACACTGTTCACGCCGGAACAGTGTTTCCGGCGGCGGCGGCAGCGGCGGAGCGGCCGCAGGCAGCGCGGCGGACGGAGGCGCGGGCCGCCCGGTCCACGCGGCAGGCGTGCGCCGGGGGCTGGACGCGTGGCGGCTCGGGAGTGGGCCGGTCCGCGGGGCGCGGTCTACGGGGGAGTGCGGGGCGCACGGTGGACCGGGGTTGACACGTGGCATCATCCTAGAGGTGGGTTCACGGCGGTTGGTCTACGCAGTTTTCGGGATGGCTTGTGGTTTACGGTGCACCGGGCTGGGACACGTGGCAGGTTTGTATTGGTTCGGTCCACACGATTTCGTGCACCGGGTTCACTAGGCAGTGGCTTGACACGTGGCGTTCTCCGATTGGTGGGTCTACTGTGCGCGGCAGGGTGGCAGGCGGCGGCGTCAGGCGCACGTGGGCGCGGTCGGGCGGACTCCCGCGCTTGGGGAGGACACGTGTCGACGTCTGGGGGGCGCGACGTGTCGCGCGGGGAGCGGCTGGGGTTGCTGTCCGCTGTTTGGCGGGCGACGTGGCGGCCCAGGAGGGATTCGGGCGGCTACAGTGTTCGGGCGCGGGGATTTCGGGCTGCTACAGTGCGCGCCCGAAAGTTCCCAGCGCCCGGAAATCCGGACATATCCGGTATTTTCCAATTGTTTCCTGCAGCCTATAAAAGGCGATCCGAGCTCCCTTTCTTCCCTTTTTTCGCCATTTCCGAGCCTCATCTCGCCTGGGTGTCTTCAACAAAGATGATCCCCGAGTTTGGATGCATCTTTCTGCAAAGTTTTGGGATTTTTGGTGGCACGCTTATCGAGGTTTCTATTTTTACGGCGCGGCGCGACGCTCGTTCGTTTGTGGTCTTCTTCGTCGCGTTTTGGTGCGAGGACTCCCCCGGCCTACCCCGAGCACCTTTTTCAGTGATTCTTGCGCCGTTGGCTTCACGACAGGTAGGGCTATGTTTCCCATGTTTACTGGTTTTTCCCATTCCGAGTTTTTCATGGGTCTTTCGGATCATCTTGTAACCCCTTTTTCTGGGCGGAGTTCTGGGACAGCGGAGCAGTGTTTTGGTGATATCTTCGCGCACAGGCATCGGATTGGGGCGATTCAAGAGGCGATTTGCATCTACACATCACGAGGAATATGCCCAAATTTTCTTGGAATTTTCTGAATATTTCTCGAAGGTGAAGATTATCTGTGAACAGTAATTGTTGCTACAGTTTTTGAGTGTAGTTTGATTCGGGGTGGTTCCCTTGTCGGAATTGTTTCTCAGTGTAGGAAGCTCGGAATTGGACGTGCAGGTACTCGTTTCGAAGGTATCGACGCGAGGATTACTGTGGTATTTTTATTGGATTTTTCTGGGCACTTGCAGCAGGTGAAATATGCGCGGCTTTGGGACTGATTTTCAGATTGCGTATGTTTGGTTGATTTTGGAATAAAAGTGTAATGTTGAGCGTTATTGTTGTGCCCAGGGGTGTTTTTAGCTGTTTGAAGCCGAGGCTTGCGCGACTTGTACCGTGGGTGTTATGTTGGCAGATTTTGGACCGCGGGCGTCTACCCACTTCACCGACTTCAGGTTTGCCTTGGGTTAAGCGCTTCAGGTGGGTGAGCTTATTATCAGTATTTGTTTAAGGCAATGTTTATGTTGTGGCAAGTATAAGTCCACTTGTGGGGATGTCACCCCTCTATGACTGATGCATGCATGTGTAGGGTACATAGTTTATATTGGTAAGTAGGTAAGCTTGTTATTGATATTGGTATAAATGATTGCAAGAATAGTATTTATGAGGTATACTGAGGACTTGCATGACTTGGACATCTGTGTGATGACTAGTGTAAGCTTACCTAGGATAATGTTACCCTATGAAATTATATAACATGCCATGTTAGCACATAGCCTTTCTTGTGGTTGGATTATGATTTGGGACAGGATTTCGTAGCTATGTGCGGATTTGTACTCTGAGGAGTTATTATGATCATTCTATTAATGAACTCTGAGTTGTGGACAGTTTTAGTTTGAGATTCCGGCATGTTGCTTATTCCTACAGGAACTATTATTATGCTTTACCCCCTTTTATTTCCTTGAGGACAATTGCATGCTTGTATGGTCATGTAGTTAGGCCATCTTTTACTGCTGCACTACTTATTGGAACTTGACTTAGGAGAAACCATGCTTTTCCTTTCTCCTTCTTGTTAGTCAGGTGGTCAGTGCTGCTCGGGTTCGAGCAGGGGTCTGGATAGGGTAGTCAGGACTTCGTGTCTGGGACAGGTTGGTTTAGTTGTGGGGCTTTGCGGCAACCGCGGATATTGGGCGGTTGACCGGATGTTTCTCTATGCACCTGATTGGGTATCAGTTTTACTTAGTGGATGGAGTTTCCCACTTATCGTTTAGCTGCATCCGACTGAGGTCGGGTCTTTCTTTAGTGGTTGAGTTTTTCCACTTTGATCTGATTGATGATCAAGTCCTGCTGTTTCGAGATACTGTTGATGTTGATGACAGAGATGCTTTACTCGTGTGGGTAGCTCCCCTCGAGTGCCGCTCCGGAGTAGGCTTCAGACCGTGTTGGGTTCCGGTCAGACCGTGTTGGGTTCCGGTGAGACCGTGTCGGGTGCCGGTCAGACCGTGTTGGGTTCCGGTCATTTGGACAGAGCAGGCAGTGCCGGGTTTTATACCGGTTCATTCGATTGAGTTTATTTCGGTCAAATACTTTTATGGTTACACTCGTGCCTGGGGGCCGAGTGCAGACTGGTAGTTGAGTTTAGATCAGTGTTGGTATTGTTGAGAGCCGTCTGGTTGACGGTGGTCCCGAGTTGTTGCGAGTACTTTGACCGCTGTGTGAGAGGTTGAGCATCTTGATTCTACCCGTTCTGAGAGAGAGAGCGTGGACTTTGACCATAGCCTGCATGATCCTCTACTCGATAGCGAGCTAGTCCGTTTGGACGCCCTACGTAATTCCTGCCCGTCCTTGGGAGGTGGTTGTAGGTGGATGCAGGTTGACTGGACCAGATGTGGCAGTCAGCTCGATTGGGTCGTTGGTGCACTTTATGTGCTAGTGGTTGCATACCACTGTTTGGTTCTCCCCTTTTAGCCTTTAGTTAGGGGCAGGGTAGCTGTGAGAGTTTTCAGCTTACTCATTTCAGTCTTATGACTTGGGTTAATTTTTGTCTCTTGAGGACTTGGTGGGCAGACCGTCGGGTCTGGCGGTGGTACCCACTGAGAACTCCCGTTTTGGAGTAGTTCTCACACCCTTTGGGGGTTTTTCCCCCTTTTTCTCCTCTCCTTTGTTTTGCAGAGTCTTAGCAGGTGTTGCCGACTCTGCGGTTGTTGATCGTGGCGAGGGAGTCGCGAGCTAGATCCCTACCCGGCGTTGGAGAGTAGCGGTACCCTTCTGAGGAGATCATCAGTAGATTAGCTGTTTCTTTTTCCCCTTTTGAGAGACTATTGTAGTGAGGATATTTTGTATTGAGAGACTGTACACTGTTGTTTATATATTGGAGTTACCTCCCGGTGGGGTTTAGAGCTTGTACTCGAGGATTTGTATTATTATTATTTTGGGAGGCAGACAGTGTTGTTTATTTCCAGTTGTACAGTGATTGATTTTAGTTACAGCAGATTTTGTTATTTATAGCTCTGATATCTGTTTAGTTATAGAACTTTTCTTGCAGGTAGGACGCTTCGCCTATGCAGGTTGGCATAGGTGGCGGATCTGTTTGGCGGGCCCGGGTCGCAGTTTCGACCCCGGGGCATGACATTGGTCTTGGTCAAACAAATCGGTTCGGCCTCGGGTACACTCAAACTGGAAACAGTCCAAGTTCGAGTGGGACAGTTTTTGTGCCTCAGTCGGTATCTCCTCCTCCGACACCGGAATTCATGACAAACAACGACAACAAACCTACTTCATCCTCTTTGGGATCGTCAAGATCTAAGGTATGTTTTCGTTGTGGTGTTTCAGGGCACATAAGAAGATATTGCAAGACGGGAGTCAAATGCTCACTTCAAACACCTCTTGCAATGACTACCACAAAGGTGATGTGATGACCTGGATCTCCGCATAGCTGTTGCTGTGCGTTGGGTGGCTTCTGGAGGCCTACGGGGTGCGTTGGAGGTGTTTGTGCACCAATTGGACACAAGTGGCGGACTTCGGGCTTACTGGATCACGTGGGTGATCAGTGGACTCCGTCGGATCGTTAGAAGTGGTTTCGCGCGAAGCGGATATTAAAAATGGACTCAGCGCGAAGTTTGGACCAAGGAATACCTTTTCGGATGCCATCGGCAAATTTTGGGGTTGGAATTTGGCCAAATGGACATCAAATTTGGATTCAGCGTGCGAAAACGGTCAAAACGGACTACCCACTTGTTATTTTTGAGCACCGGTCACTGTTCATGCCGGAACAGTGTTTCCGGCCGCCGGCGGGCAGCGGCGGCGGCGGCGGAGCACGGCGGACGGGCTCGGGCAGGCGGCGGAGCGGCCGCGGGCAGCGCGCGGGCAGGCGCGCGATCCACGGGCCGTCGTGCACCAGGGGCTGGACACGTGGCAGAGTAGGAGTGGTCGGTTTAGTGGACTTGGACCACGGAGCAGGCGGGTGTGGTGCATGGACCGGCGGGACACGTGGCGTCTTGCGGTTGGTGGGCTCATGGAGGCTGGGTCCACGGAGGTGCACCGGGGTGCCTCGGGTTCCGTGCCTGGCAGGGGCGCCAGGCGGCGCGTCAGGCGAGCACGTGGGCGCGGCAGGCGGGCGCTGACCGGGTGCGCGCCACGTGTCGACGTCCGCTGGTGGCCACGCGGCGCAGCGGGAGTGGTGGCTCCCGCTGTTGCCTGTTTTGTGGGCGACGTGGAGGCCCGAGGGACTTCCGGGCGTGCACAGTGTTGGGCCGGGCCCAACACTGTAGCCGCCCGAAAGTCCGGAGCGCCCGGAAATGGGGACAGGATGGGTATTATTTGAATTGTTTCTTCCTTCCTATAAATAGGCCGAGTTCAACTGAAGAGAGCTTCTTCCCTGTTCATCCTTTCACTGTGCAACCTTCATGAGATTTCCTCCTCTCCCTGGGACGGATCCATCTGCAGATTCTAGGATTTTTCGGCGGCACGCATCCCGAGGTTTGCATTTTTACGGCGCGGCGCGACGCTCGTTCGTTTGTGGTCTTCTTCGTCGCGTTTTGGTGCGAGGACTCCCCCGGCTTACCCCGAGCACCTTTTTCTGTGATTCTTGCGCCATCGTCTTCAAGACAGGTAGGGCTACGTTCCCCATGTTTACTAGTTTTTCCCTTTCCGAGCTTTTCATGGGTTTTTCGGATCATCTTGTGACCTCATTTTCTGGGGCGGAGTTTTGGGACAGCGGTGCGGTATTTTGGCGATATCTTCTCGCACAGGCATCGGATTGGGGCGATTCAAAAGGCGTTTTGCATCTACACATCACGAGGAATATCCCCAAATTTTCTTGGAATTTTCTAAATATTTTTCGAAGGTGAAAAATATCTGTGTACAGAAGTTATTGCTACAGTTTTTTTGAGCAGTTTAGTTCGAGGTGATTCCCTTGTCGGATTTGTTTCTCAGTATAGGAAACTCGGATTTGAGTGTGCAGGTAGTCGTTTCGACGGATTCGTCGCGAGGATCGTGACAATATTTTTCTTGGATTTTTCCAGATAGTTCTCACAGGTAAAAATAGGGAAACATTGGACTGTTGTGTTTGGGGCAGATTTTTGTGTGAGCATTGTATGTTAATTATGTATGTTCTTTTGGGAATTTTGTACAGTGATCGCGGCGGCTTATCGGTTTGGGCGAGAGCACTTTTTGGACTTGGAATTAGCGATCGAGGTGGGTGGTTGTTGTTTACCTCTATTTTGACATGCTCACTAGGAATATTAGAGTGATCCCTTTATTTGGACATGCATGCTTAAGTGATATAAAATTGTGAGCCTTTCCTATGGAAATTACTATTGTGGATATTTGATAGTGGTTGGGACTTATACATGTTGGTATGGATGGAATGTTAGCGTTTAACCTTGCATGTGGATTGGATTATTTATTTTGGACTATATGATTATCCTGTTAGTGGTTGGTACTATTTGAGGATTTTATGACATGCATAGGTGGATAGTGATGCTTTATTATGGAACATGGATTATAGACATGTGTGGTTGGATAATGTTTTAGCATGATAGTTATATCTATGCGGATATATTAATTGTTACACATGTGGAACCACTATTGGTCACCTTTTCCTTTATTTCCTTGAGAACATTTGCATGCTTGTTTGGACATCTAGATAGGCCATCTTTTATTGCTACACTTTCATGCTGGAACTTGACTTAGGAGAAACCTTGTTTGTTTCTTTTCTCCTTTCGTTAGTCAGGTGGTAATTGTTGCTCGGGTTTGAGCAGGGGTTTGGGATAGTGTAGCCGGGGCCTGGATTATGGATCATGGGTTTTGGCGACGACCGCGGATATTGGGCGGTTGACCGGATGTCGGATATAGGACATCGGTGATAGGGCATGATTATGGACTAGAGGGTTTGGTGGCAACCGCGGATAGTAGGCGGTTGACCAGATGTCGGATGTGGGACATGATTGTGATTGTGGGTTATTCCGGCGACCGCGGATATTGGGCGGTAGACCGGAGGTCGGTTGTTAGACTTGGTTGTTGATTGTGGGGTATTGCGGCAATCGCGGATATTGGGCGATTGACCGGATGGTTACTTTTGCATCTGATTGGAAATCAGTTTTCTTTTAGTGGAGGGTTGTGTTCCACTGGGGCTTTATAGTTGTGATCCAATCCTGCTTTTATCACACCGGCGCGGTTATTGCCCGGTGATGCTTTCCTCGTGTGGGTCGCTCCCCTCGAGTTCCCCTCCGGAGGCCGGGGCCAGACAGTTATGGACAGTTTTGCTATCACATCGGCGCGGCTTATTTGCCCGATGATGAGGGCGGCAGCAGGAACTTTGCTATCACATCGGCGCGGCTTTCTTGCCCGATGATGAGGGCGGTACAGATTGGGTTCATCTGGGACGGTTGGTTATTGTTGCATACGGTTATTCCAGTCTAGGACTGTATTTTTTTTAGAGGCATAGTAGTGGTAGATTTCCCTTTTTCAGCGGTTTCATTTCTTACCACTCTTCTTTCCTTTTTGCCTCTGGTAGACCTAGTGGGTGTGTCAGAGTTTGAGGTTTTACCCACTAGGGGAGGCTACTGGTTTACTAGTAGTTCTCACCCCCATTCTTCTTTCCTCCTTTTCTTCTTCCTTGTATTGCAGTGACTTCTGCGGGTGCTGCTGGGCTTTCAGCGGCGGGTCGAGGAGAGAGGACGGCTGAGTAGGTAGATCTCGAGGCAGGATGAGCGTGTTAGCTGGACTGTGGGTGTACCCAGGTTTCCTCAGACGGTTGTACTTTTACATTTGGGACTGGCTTTTGCCAGCAGGTTGTATTTATTTTGGTGAGCTGGGAGAGACAGATGTATCATTTATACAGATGTATTGTATTTTATTTCCAGCTTCAGTCTGAGATGTATTAGTTTTAGTTCAGCTCTGTTTTTATTGCTCTTTTATTATTATCTCTTATATCTGAGTAGGTTTGGCGCTTCGTGTACACGGGAAATACCGTGTGCACGGCGGATCTGTGGACGGGCCCGGGTGTTACGGAATTTGAGTTGGCGTAGTTTCGTGAAAGTCTCAAGTCTTGAAGATTGAAGGTGAAGAAAGTTGGATCATTTAACTCAATCTCAAGAAAGAAGAATTCAAAAGGATCAGGTATGTTTTACTAAAGATTTTGTGTGATCCGAATACTTCTTGTAGTGTAGAAACACTTGGAAGAATCTTTCATTGCATAAAAATCAAAAACTGGACTTGGGACATGTTCAGGATCCGGATCAGGTTGTTCGATCCGGATCCCGAAGGTGGTTCGTTCATACATCAGTTCAATCCGGATCGTAGCCTCTTGATCCGGATCCCGAACAGTGAGTTTACCATTTTCCTTGAACGATCCGGATCATGCTTCGCAATCCGGATCCCGAACGTTGATGTTTGGTAAACTGTATGAACGATCCGGATCATGCACTTCGATCCGGATCCCGAACCTTCGTTTTTCTGGAACTGGCTGACTCGTTACGACGATCCGGATCACAGCTAGTCCGATCCGGATCGCCGTCCGTAAAATTTCCAGAAATGTTAGGTTTTTGATTCTTATCTCCTTCCTAGGGTTTCTAACCTATAAATAGACCCTATGACTCTTTTTCTAGGGTCAATCCACATAGCCGTCATTTTCATATATCATTTTATACGGCTATAGATCCACATATAGAGAAGAAAGGAAATCATTAGAGAATACTCTATGTTTCTTCATCTATATTGATTAGTTTGATTCTAGGTTTTCATACTCACATCTTGAGTTGAATCAAACTAATGAATACTTAGATGGTATTTCCGATCTATCTTTGATCTAAGTATTCGGCGGATCATCACCACCCAAAACAACGATTTACCCCAAAAATCGGCGCGTGGATTCGCGTGTCCTTGTGGATTCAAGGTTCAACCGCTCTCGTGGATTCGGAGCGAGGCACGTTCGTGGATTCGAAGGGTGCTATTGGGTGAAGACCGTGGATTCGGTCGGACGTCATGGATTCGACGTTGGACGCCGTGGATTCGGCGTTGGGCGCAGATCGTGGATTCGAGAAGCGTCGCGGAGCGAGCGGAGAAGATCCTCTAGGAGCGTATGGAAAAGGTTGAGTCGTAAGTGTGTACGGTAAATCACCTTGTACGTGTTTTAATTCTAGTGGATTTCTGCCGTGTTATCGGTCCCGTGGTTTTTTACTCCGGTGATGGAGTTTTCCACGTAAAAATCTTGCGTATTATTTTATTTCCGCATTGGGTTTTATCGCAACGATTTTTTGAGTGTTTATACGTTTACACCTATTCACCCCCCTCTAGGTGTTTTTTTCCCCTATTTAGATCCGTATTACATATAACCCAACAAGTGGTATCAGAGCGGGAATAGGGTTGTAAACAATGGTTGAAGGTGGAAACATCAACCGACCCCCGTTCTTCGATGGAACTAATTATGCGTACTGGAAAGTACGGATGAAAGCCTTTTTAATTTCCATCGACGAACGGGTGTGGCAATCGATTGAATTAGGATGGTCTAATCCAACTGAATTTAATGGTGATGTTCGCACCTTAAAACCTAGGTCGAAATGGACCAAGGAAGAGTTAGATTCATCTTCTTACAATGGCAAGGGAATTAATGCTATTTTTAATGCCTTATCCCAAACTGAATTCTCTCGCGTCTCGGCATGTGAGACTGCGAAAGAAATCTGGGATGTTCTTCAGGTTACACATGAGGGAACTAACCTCGTGAAGATTCAGAAACTGCAAATGCTTACGAGCAAGTTTGACTCTATCTTAATGGCAGAAAATGAATCTTTCACGGACTACTATACACGATTGCAAGACATCGTAAACTCATGTGCTAATCTGGGAGAGAAGATTCCAGAATTTAAGATTGTAAGAAAAATCTTAAGAACTCTTCCTGAACGATTTCGCCCAAAGGTTACTGCCATTGAAACTATTAAACACCCGGACGAAATACGTGTAGAAGAATTAGTTGGTTCATTACAAACTTATGAAATGACATTTACTACTAACAATTCTTCTGGAAAGGCATCCACTTCTAAGTCTTCAGGTTATGCATTGAAAACAACTAAGGAAGAAGACGCGGATACGTCCTCCTCAGACGATGACGAGAACCTTTCTATGGAGGAATTTGAGAAGCAGCTCGCTCTCTTGACAAGGAAGTTTCGCCGCAACTTTCGAAGGGGTAATTCAAGCAAATCTCCATCCTTCGGAAAGTCGAACAAAGGCAAGGGTACTTCAGGATACAAGTCAAGAAAGCAAGAGAACTTCTCAAAAGATAAGAAAAGTTCAGAAGGACAACTACAATGCTTCAAATGTCGAGGCTACGGCCACATTGCAACGGAATGTCCTAACAAGTATCCGGCAAAGAAGAAGGCGATGCAAGTCATCACTTGGGATGACAACTCAACGTCAAATGAGTCGTCTTCGAGTGATGAAGAAAAGAGCTCCACTGCTTTCCACGCGTCCGTATCTTCACCCTTCATGTGCTTTATGGCAAGTACATCTGAGTCGTTGTCCAACTCCACTGTTGAAAAGAATGCAACGGACAACGAATCGGATGATTCGGAAGGTGAAGATTTTGCTCTAGCCTACCACAGACTTTTGAGGGACTCAAAGAAAGTGGCTAAGCAAAACAAGAGTTTGAGAGGGAGAGTGCATGATCTCGAAGAAGAAGCAAAAAGAGCGACTTCTCTCTCAAACGCTCTTGAAGTGGAAAGGGAAAACCTGATAAAGGCAAATGCTTCCCTTCAAGAGTCCAATGAGCAACTTGAGAAGGAACATACAAATCTGGTGGATAACGCGAATCACTTCTCAAAGCTCTACAACGAGGCTCGACAGGATAACCTGGAAATGACAAAGACCATTTTCCAACTCAAGAATGACTTACAGCGATTCTCTTCAGGAAGGAGTAAGTTGGATAGACTTCTTGGTCTTGGTCAATCAAATAGGTTCGGCCTCGGATACACTCAAACTGGAAACAGTCCAAGTTCGAGTGAGACAGTTTTTGTGCCTCAGTCGGTATCTCCTCCTCCGACACCGGAATTCAAGACAAACAACGACAACAAACCTACTTCATCCTCTTTGGGATCGTCAAGATCTAAGGTATGTTTTCGTTGTGGTGTTTCAGGGCACATAAGAAGATATTGCAAGACGGGAGTCGAACGCTCATCTCAAAGACCTCTTGCAACAACTACCAAAACGGCTCCTCCCCGAAAATCAAAGCAAAACTTTTCAAATGAAAAGAAATTTGGTAGTTCATCGCGCAAGACGATTACATCAAGGAACAACAATCGCTATAACAAGACGCCTTCACCTAGGCATATAACTTCTCGACCATTACCGACGCACTCCAAAAGGGTTTGGGTGCGCAAAGGTGAAATTTTCCCTTGTCTTGTTTCCAATGTTTCCTTGCATGCATATGATAGTTCGTCTTGGTATCTGGATAGCGGGTGTTCCCGTCACATGACCGGTGACAAAAATAGTTTTCAAAATCTTGAGAAAATCTCCGGAGGACACGTTGTTTTCGGAGACGGTCGATCTTCCAAAATTGTTGGAAAAGGGACGGTAGCTATTCCAGATGGCCCGATTTTGAAAAACGTCTTATTTGTTGATGGCCTTAAGACTAACCTCATAAGCATAAGTCAACTTTGCGACAATGGTTTTTCAGTTAACTTTTCATCTGTTGAATGCGTTGTAACTGATAAGGACCATGTCTTCTTTCTAAAAGGGGTTAGATATGAAAACAATTGTTATGTTGTTCCTAATAAATTTTCTGAAAATTGTAACTTAGCCGCTTTGAATAATGAAACTCTTTGGCATGAAAGGCTAGGTCACTTAAACTTTAAGGAACTTACTAGAATTTCAAACAAGGACGTGGTCAAGGGGGTTCCAAAGCTTTTATTTAAACAAAACATTGTGTGTGGTGGTTGCCAAAAGGGAAAACAGTCTAGGACTGCACACAAGAACTTGAACCACGTTGGTACAAAACGGCCCTTGGAACTTTTGCACATGGACTTAATGGGGCCGACCCGTCAACCATCTTTGGGAGGTAAATGGTACATCTTTTTATTGGTTGATGATTTCTCTCGGTTTTCATGGGTAGCATTTTTAAAAGAGAAAGCTGATACGTTTGACTCTTTTCATGAGATTTGCCATCGTATTATGATTGAAAAGAATGAAAAGATCATTCGTGTTAGAAGTGATAGAGGTGGAGAATTCATAAATTCAAAATTCATTGATTTTTGCACTTCAAATGGAATCAAACATGAATTCTCGGCACCCTATACACCTCAGCAGAATGGTGTTGTTGAGCGCAAGAACAGGGTTGTTCAAGAGATGGCGCGTGTGATGCTTCATAGCCGGAATTTGCCGCTACATTTTTGGGCTGAAGCTGTGAACACCGCTGTCTATGTCATTAATAGAGTTTACTTGCGCCCAGGAACTTTAAATACACCATATGAGCTGTGGCTTAGTAGAAAACCCAATATCAAATATTTTCGTGTCTTCGGGAGTCGATGTTACATTTTACGTGACCGTGAAAATCTTAGAAAGTTCGACTCTCGAAGTGATGAAGGGATCTTTCTGGGTTATTCTACGAATAGCAGAGCATATCGAGTATTTAACATTGAATCTAAGACGATCGTAGAATCTATAAATGTTAAAGTAGATGAAGCTTTTCACTTTGAAACTGGAAAATCTACCCTCGATATCTCTCTAGATGATGATTCTCCTGCTAGTGCATCTTCTCATAATAATACTTCCAATATTAATGATGCATCTAATGGTTCTTCTAGTTTATCTGAAGTGCAGGAATCATCTCATATATCTCCGAGTACTCCGTTTCAACAAACGTTACGAATCTCCAAGGATCATCCGGAATCGAATATTATTGGAGATCCACAAGAAGGAGTCAGAACTCGGAGGCAGTTGGTTTGTGGATTCGCTTGCTACGTATCTTTAATCGAACCAAAGAACATAGATGAAGCTCTTCAGGATGACTACTGGATTAAAGCAATGCAGGAAGAGCTCCATCAATTTGAGCGAAACAAAGTCTGGGAATTAACGAAGCCTCCAAAGCAACACAATGTGATAGGTACCAAATGGATCTTCAAGAACAAGAAAAATGAGGATGGTACTATCATCAGGAACAAGGCACGATTAGTTGCTCAAGGCTACTCTCAAGTAGAAGGTATAGACTTTGATGAAACCTTCGGCCCTGTAGCTAGACTCGAGTCCATTCGTATACTATTCGCTATTGCTTGTCATTTTAAAATCAAATTATTTCAAATGGACGTTAAGAGCGCATTTCTAAATGGGTTTTTAAATGAGGAAGTTTATGTGGCTCAACCGAAAGGTTTTGTAGATCATAAACAACCTAACCATGTTTTTCGTTTGAAAAAGGCTCTTTACGGTCTGAAACAAGCACCGCGAGCATGGTACGAAAGGTTAACAAAGCACCTTTTGGAGAAGGGCTATACTCGAGGGGGAGCTGATAGGACTCTCTTTGTGAAGCATTATCAAAACAATTTCATTGTAGCACAAATATATGTCGATGACATAGTATTTGGCGCAACAAGAGATAACGATGCTTCTAAATTCGCGGATACCATGGAAAGCGAATTTGAGATGTCCATGATGGGCGAATTGACTTATTTTCTTGGATTGCAAATTAAACAAAATGATGAAGGTATTCACTTGAGTCAATCCAAGTATGCAATGGAGTTGGTCAAAAAGTTTGATCTAGAAAATTGTAAAGATTTTCCGACTCCAATGGGAACTAGCCACAAGGGACTTGGAAGTGAATCACATAGTGAGAATGTAGACGAGAAATTGTATCGAAGTATGATTGGAAGTCTACTTTACCTCACGGCTAGTCGCCCGGATATATCTTTTGGTGTTGGGATTTGCGCGAGATATCAATCAGCACCAAAGGAGGTTCACCTGAAAGTGGTGAGAAGGATCATCCGGTATATCAAAGGATCAATTAATTTCGGAATTTGGTATCCTATGGGAACAAGTTTGGATATTGTTGGATACTCAGATGCCGATTGGGCAGGATCAGTGGATGATCGGAAAAGCACGAGTGGTGCATGCTTCTATCTTGGCCATTGCCTTGTTGCATGGCACAGTAAAAAGCAGAACTGCATAGCACTCTCGACTGCCGAAGCGGAATACATTTCAGCTGGAAGTTGCTCAACTCAACTCATTTGGATGAAAAGCGTACTGAGCGACTTCCGCATTCCAGCATCTTCGGTAACAATACTTTGTGACAACACTAGTGCTATTAACATTTCTAAAAACCCTGTGTTGCACTCTAGAACAAAACATATTGAACTTAGATATCATTTCCTTAGAGAGCTAGTTGAATCAAATACTCTTCAACTTTTATATATTTCAACTGAGGATCAATTAGCTGACATTCTAACAAAACCTTTGGATCAAAAACGTTTTATTCATTTACGAAAAGCAATTGGGATGCTTTCCTTGAAGTAATCTTCTTTTTGAAATCCTTGCTTAGAATAGGTTTTGTATTTGTTTTTGTTTTGTTCATTATCTATGTTTGTACGTAGGACATTAATTGAGCATAGATCATAATTGACTTTAATTGCATCTTTTCGCACATTTAGAAATTTATTATGCTTTTGCCATCATAATATTCCACTGTTGCAATGATCATTTATGTTAATTAAATCATCTTCTAAAGTGATCAAAGTCAATTTCTCTCTCTCTATGATCTCTTGGTATAGTCATTATCTTATTTGACTGCTTAGTCGAGTATGAAATTGAGATCAATTTTTGGTTGAATACTTTATATCTTAAATAATTGATAGCCAATTGAGGGGGAGTCATAGAAAAGGTAAAATGCTCAAAAGATGTGGAAAGAGTTACATCCCAATGAGGAGTGTGAAAACTACCACCACATGGAGGAAAGAGCTACCACCTCGGTCGTCCGAGTATTGTGTGCAGCTACCACATGTATACCAAGCATGGTTGTTCAAATTTTTGATTAAGTAAAATGCATGTTGAAATATTTGACTCTGTCAAATTTCAAGGTTGGTATAAGGTGGGTTTTTAATGAAAGATGCTCAAAGAGCCACTCTCTTCAACAGATTGTCTAGATACATTATCTACTATATTTGGGATTTCAAACATCTATTGATCTTTGTATTTCATTTTCTTTACTGGATTGATGATTTGATAATGGCATTACTCATAAGATCAAGTTAGATGTAATTGAAGGTGTTCAACTTTAAGGGATTTAATTTTTGTAAATTTTCGTCTCATTTTTGGATATTATTGATAGATTTGGCATAATCTAATTCTTGTTGTATGAAACGATGATTTTTGTTTAAAGTTGATACACATTTGTGCTTACAATCTTTTTCTGGTTTTTCTTGAATTTCTCTGAAATTTTCTAAAGAAAAGGTTGGGGCCGATCCGGATCGGGCTAGATGATCCGGATCCCGAACGCAGGATTTCTTCTGCGGGCTGACGATCCGGATTGTATCTGCCGATCCGGATCCCGAACGCAGTTTATTACTGCGGGTAGCCGATCCGGATCGCAGTTATGAACTGATCCGGATCGCGGCTAGGTTTTATAAGGAACGAAAGGGGTTTTTGATTTCTTTACTCCAATCTTTTGTTCCAAAGTTTCCAGAGCCTCTCTCTCTAGATTTCATCCTTCCTGGAAGCTTTCAAACTCAAGTTCTTCAGTTCCAAGTAAGTTTTATTGATCAAAATCTCGGTTTTTCACCGTTTTTTCTATTTTTCTCCTCAAACGTGATGAATTTCTTGGATCAACTTTGTTTGTGGATGGTTTTTGATCAAATTTCTTTTGAAATAAGAACTCTGGGTTGTGATGATCCGGAACTCTACAGGGCTTTTACTGTGTGACCGGCAGCTTCTGGAGGCCTACGGGGCATGTCGGCGGTGTTCGTGCGCCAATTTGGACACAAGTGATTGACTCCGAGCTTAAAGTGGATCACGTGGGTAATCAGGGAACCCCGTCGGATGTTTATAGGTGTTTTCGCGCAAATCGGATATCAGATTTGGACTCGGCACGAAATTCGGATTGAAAATGCCTTTTCGGGAGCCTCCGGCGATTTATTGGATGGGAATTTGGCGAAGCGGACGTCAAATTCGGGTTCAGCGCGCGAAAACGGTCAAGATGGACTATCTGCTGGATTTTTCTGAGCTTCGGGTACTGTTCACCGCCGGAACAGTAACTCCGGCGATCGCCGGCGGCGGCGGCGGCGGCGGGCAGCGTCGGCGGGCGGCGGCGCGGCCTCGGGCAGGCGGAACGGCGGCGGCACAGGGCGCGGGCAGCGCGCGCGGCGCGCGGGCAGGCGCGGTCCACGCGGCCGTCGTGCACCAAGGCGGGGGGCACGTGGCACCACCCCATAGGCCGGCTCACAGCTCACGGTCTACGGAGCATGATGGTTGGGTTTTGGTTCACGGTGCACCGGAGTGGACACGTGGCAGGTTACCATTGGTTCGGCTTACGGAGGCTCGTGCACCGGGTGCAGCGGTCAGTGGCAGGGACGCGCGGCGCTTCCCTATTGGCTGGTCAACTGTGCGGGCAGGAGGGGCAGCTGGCGCGGGCAGGCGCGCAGGCGCGACCGGTACTGTTGTCGGGGACGCGTGTCGACTCCCGGGGTTGGCCGCGTGGCGCAGCAGGAGTGGAGGATTTGGGCTGTCGCCTGTTCGGGCGACACGTGGCGGGCGCTGAGGCGGGTCGGACGGACCGTGGATCCCGTCCGACGGCGCGCCTTGGGCCGGGCCGCACTGTGCGCGCCCGAAAGTCTTGGGCCGGGCCGCACTGTGCGCGCCCGGAAACTTCCGGGCGCCCGAGAATGGGGACCCGGATGGCATTTTGCTAATTGTTTGGGAGGCCTATTTAAACAGCCCGAGCTCCTTTCTTCTCACTTTTTCCACCATTTCCGAGCCTCCTTTCACCAAGGTGTCTTCAGCAAAGTTGTTCCCCTTCGAGTTCTACATCTTCTGGAGGATTTCCAAGATTTGTGGTGGCACGCACTCCGAGGTTTGGATTTTACGGCGCGGCGCGACGCTCGTTCCCTTGTGATTCCCTTCGTCGCATTTCAGTGCACGGATTCTCCCGAGCTACCCCGGCACTCTTTTTCAGCGATTCTTGCGCCATCGTCTTCACGACAGGTAGGGCTACGTTTTCCGTGTTTGCTGGTTTTTCCCATCCCGAGGTTTTCATGGGTTTTTCGGATCATCTTGTGACCTCCTTTGCTGTGATGGAGTTTTGGACAGCGGTTCGGTATTTCGGCGATATCTCCGCAACCAGACATCGGATTGAGGTGATTCAAAAGGCAATTTGCATCTACGCACCGCCAGGAGTCTCTCTGAATTTTCTTGGATTTTCTGGAATTTTCCCCGAAGGTGAGAAACCCCTTTTTACAGAACTTTGTAGCACAGTTTTGGGTGGAAGTATTGTTCGGGGTAGTTCTCTTGTCGATTTTGGATCTCAGCGTAGAAAACTCGTGTGGGAACGTGCAGGTACTCGTTTCGACCGGTTCGTCACGAGGATCGTGACGGTATTTTTCCTGGAATTTCTCGAGCACATCTCGCAGGTGAAAAAGGCAAAACTGTGGACTGATTGTATTTGGGACAGATTTTGGTGTGAGCATGGTGGATTAATTGTGCTTGTTCTTTTGGGGTATTTTGTGCAGCACCGTGGTGATCGTTGAGACCGGGCGCGGACTTCGCTGTTGGGATCAGGGTTTAGCACTCGAGGTGGGTGGTTGCTTTACTCCTCTTTTCTGATATACCCACTAGGAATATTAGAGTGATCCCCTTTATTGGACATGTTGAATGGTCACCTAATGGACATGCATGCTTAACTAGATAATTGTGAGCCTATCATATGGAAAACATTATATTGGAAACTTGACATGTTGGAACTTATACATGCTTCATGGACATCGTTTTAGCATTTAACCTTGCATGAGGGGGGGGATGTACTTTCATATTGTGTTATTGTGAGGCGTCTTGTGGGAGGGTACCACTTGAGGATTTTTGGACAGGCATAGGTGGATGATTCATGTGAGGGTGATTAGCAGGTTATGGACATGTGCGGTTGGATTATGATTTAGCATGATGATTACACCCAGGTGGAGTTATTACTTGATACACATGATGAACCACTATTTGTCACTCCCCTTCTTTCTTCCATGAGGAGATAGGCTTGATTTCAGGGATATCTAGTTAGACCATTTCTGACCGCTACACTATATGTTGAGACTGCCTTGGGAGGAACCCTATTGTCTCTTCTTCCCCCTATTCCTTAGGCAGGCGGCTATTTGTTGCTCGGGTTTGAGCAGGGATCGGCATAGTGTAGCCGGGGCTTGAATTTTAGCTTTTGGGGTATTGCGGCTATTGCGGATAGTAGGTGGTTGACCGGATGTCGGACCTGGGTCAGGATTGTCATTATGGGTGTGGTTGTTAACCCTCCATCTTTTGATTACCCGCTAGGCACTTGAGTAGCTTCTTTGATTAAAAGGATAAATGCACTTTATGTGTGGCAATGGCAGGCTTATTGTGATTAAACAGATATTGTTAGAACTTGCTTGATTGGGGATTATGATTGTAGGACAGTAACATCATGTTAAAAGGTAAGGCTAATCAATAATTGTGGGCTTTGGGTTTGTGGCATAAGCAGGCACAGGCTATCTCATATTTACTATTCTCATACTGTTCTATACATGCTCTAACATTATAAAGGTTATCGACATCTGTTTATTTTTATATCATCTTGGGACATTTGCATGCTTGTATGGTCACCTAGTTAGGCCACCTTTTTCTGCTACACTATCATGCTGGAATTGACTTAGGAGAAACCATGCTTTTCTCTTCTTTTATTTATATTCGGGGGATAGTGCGCTCGGGTTCGAGCAGGGACTGGGATAGTGTAGTCAGACAGTTGTGGGCTTTGGGACTGGCAGGCTGTGAGGGCCGGGCATTGCGGCAACCGCGGATCTTTGGCGGTTGACCGGACAGTGGTTATTGCATCAGATTGGGATAGAGGATTTGGATTTCTTCTAGTGGATGGGTTTTCCACCGTGATCAGAGTCATGATCCAGTCCTGCTGATTTGGTACTTGTTACCCAGGCATTATACTCGTGTGGGTCGCTCCCCTCGAGTGCCACTCCGGAGTGTGCGTTTTTACAGGCTTCGAGTCTTCGAGACTCCCTTTTCCTATCGGTGTTATGCGTAGGCGGGCATACCCGATTTGGCAGGCAGAGCAGGCAGTACCAGTGCTTACTGGTGTATCGATTGGGTCTGGTCAGGCAGGCGTTGACATTCTGATGCATACATTCAGCTATTCTTTTAGCTCAGTTTTTAGAGGCATTCTAGTGGTAGCTTTTCATCAGGAGTCATACTCATTGCATACCACCTTTATTCCTTTTGCCTCTGGTAGACCTAGTGGGCGTGTCAGAGTTGAGGTTTTACCCACTAGGGGAGGCTACTGGTTTACTAGTAGTCTCACCCCCATTCTTCTTTCCTCTTTTGCTTCTCCCTTGTTTGGCAGTGTTTTTGCGGGTGCCACTGGGCTTACAGTGGCGGGTCGAGGAGAGAGGACGGCTGAGTAGATAGATCTCGAGGCAGGATGAGCATGTCAGCTGGATTGTTGGTGTACCCATGTTTCCTCAGACGGTAGTACCTTTACTTTGGGACTGGCTTTTGCCAGCAGGTTGTATTTATTTTGGTGAGCTGGGAGAGACAGATGTATCATTTATACAGATGTATTGTATTTTATTTCCAGCTTCAGTCTGAGATGTATTTCTTTTAGTTCAGCTCTGTTTTTATTGCTCTTTTATTATATCTCTTTTATCTGAGCAGGTTACTGGCGCTTCGTGTACACGGAAAGTACCGTGTGCACGGCGGATCTGTGGACGGGCCCGGGTTCTGGTTTACACCCGGGGCGTGACAGATTAAGTTGGTATCAGAGCTTAGGGATAGGTCGGTTGGGACTTAGGAAACCCTAGGCTTTTAGCAGACCCTAGGATGTTAGGACGCGAGAGACGCGACACCTTGCGAAAGTCGGCGATTTATTTGTTTTACTCTTCCTGTGAGTGAAGAGGGATCGACATACTCTATTTCTGTGGGACAGTATGTTGGCTGCAGACAACATAAGGTTACAGAAATAGAAGGATGTCTTTGACTTTCGCTAGATTGGTCGAGTGTTTGGGGTGTGCTGATTTGCGGTTTGTCGTGGCGAGCGGTTGTCTCCCCGACGTTGGGCCTTGACCCGGGCGCACCTTGGTGCGGCAGTTGGGTCTGAGCTAGTTGTTTCAGGCCGGATACCGGATTAGAGTCAGAGGACTCGGGACCCTGATGACAGGATTGTCAGAGGCTTATCAGCGGCAGAGTGAGCGGGCATCTGGTTTTGAGTGACACAGTTGTCGGAGCAGCGGGCAGCTCGACAGTGCTTCTTTCTGAGACCACCCGGTTGCAGTACCCTCAGGGGCGGGGATTTTTGTAGTACTGAGGGAGTGAGTAGCCCTCCGTGCCAATGGTTAGTGCCGAGGCGCCGAGGCAGGGTGGATTGTTGACAGCGGTATGAGCTATGGGACACCATTGATCAGTTAAGCCAGTTTTGGCAGATAAACCACCCCGATTCATAGGATTAAGTTTGGAGCCTCTTGGGGTAGAATCGTGGTTGGTGGTGATGGAAAGACTGCTTGAGAGCCTCTTGGTGTCAAAAGGATTTACGCAGTTACTGAACTACGCGCTCTATGATTTAGGGGACAAGGCGCATAGGATATGCTTGACTGTGAGTGGATTGCGCCAGGATGCCCTTCCGTGTATTCGGACCCTCTTTTGCAGGTTTTAGATTGTGGGGTGCTTTGATAGTGGAGGCATTGGGTATGGCGCGTAGCATTGCAGTTCCGTTGGATAGGGGTCTGCCGCCAGAGGCGAGTTCTGGATAGAGGCGCTTGGCGCTAGGTATTGGTGGACAGGTCGGCCGGCAAGGACATTTTCGTTTCCCTTCCAGGATGGTGGATATCCTTTTGGATGGATTATGTAAAGCTTACCCCAGGGGGATGTTACCCTTGGTGATCGATAACATGCATGTTTGGGGTACAACATATGTGATTGAGGGGTGAGCTGAGTAAGGGTAATTGTATAAGGAATTGCATGAATTGATGGTGCTTTGTCGTATGACGATGATATCCAGGTGGATTTCTGAGACGTCAGAGGTTGGGTGGACCCCGATGACAGCATCAGCCCATTTTATCAGAGGGGTGCAGCGGTAGCGTGGATTGGCTGTCTGCGAGAGACCACATTCGTCGCCTCAGTGTGAGCAGGGACAGGGGTCGAGCTCCCTTTGTGATTGGTCTAGATATGTTTGGCAGGCTGAGCGACGACCACTTGCATCGAGAGGATGAATTTGTGCCGCCCGGTTGGAGGGCGCCACGGTAGTGGATCGAGTGTCGCCGGTGTGATTTCATCACAGCAGTCAGAGTTAGAGCATGTTGCAGTCCGGCATGGGTTAGAGGCAGAGTTGTTGCCCCGTGCACTAGAGGTACAGGTTACTGTTGGTATTGTGCAGGTGGGGAAGGCTTGTGGATCATATCCAGTGCAGTAGAGGCCGTAAGTTATGCCGGCAGACTTATTGGTATTTGTGGCCGTTCGGTGTTTAGACCCAGTGCTTGGGACTGGTTGGCATAGTGCCACTGGATGTTTCCACTGCTGAGAGAAAGGACCTTGTTTTCTGCGAGGCAGACAATAGAAGGCTTGTTTGTTGCGACTGTTGGGTACTCAGGTTACAGCGATAGTGGGAGAGGTGCCTACGGCGGCACCGGGACGTAAGGATATCCTTGTTGCCGTGAGATCCCGGGTGTGATTCCACCTGAGCCGATGATGATGCCGCCGGTTAGGGAGTTTGTGATTTCGATTGACGTGGTTCTGGGAACTGCGCCTACCTCGATAGCACCTCGTTAAATATCATTTGTAGAGCTGTGAGAGTTGTGGGCATAGGTGCGTGGACCTGTTGGATAGAGGGTTTGTTGGACCTAGTGCCGCGTCGTTGATACACGACGGTGAGAGTTCTTTGTGAGTGGAGCCCAGGCAGGTCCGGGTATTATTTAGGACCTTTTGGATGGAGTTATACTCCGGCAGATGTTCGATTATGATGCCTGCAGCAATTTGGAACTACAGCTGAGTATCTCGCCAAGATGACGTTCAGGACACGCTAGGGGCATTATGAGTACAGTGAGGCCAATGGAATGACTAATGCCTTATTGCCTTTAAGATTGAGGAATTCGGTGTTCCAGTTGGGCTTGAACGGATTGATAGCGGCATTTTTCAGGGATATCTTGGCTTTTACCCCTCCCTGAGTGATTTAGAGCTTGTGAAGCATTCATAGATGCTGTGGCAAGGTCTGTGAGGATAAGGTCTTTTGCTAAATGGTTTTGGTACAAGTTTCATCGTTGAGAGCACATCTTCCTGGATTACGTATTTAGCCGCGGGGGCGGCGGTGGAAGTCCAGTCAAAATAGATGCTATTTGAGATGGGCCGAGATCGGCAGTTACTACTGAGGTGAGGAGCTTTTGGACCGGATGGTGCCAGCAGAATTTGACGAGCGGATGGTAAGATTGGTATCAGTGACCGAGTGAGAACCCCTGCTTGTTAGGGCCCCTTTCCTGTGCGGGGGCTTGTGTGGATGTGTTTCGGGTTGCCCTGGTTGAGTCGGCTCTAGAGGGTGATTTAGTGCGTGTTGCACTGGCTGTTCGTTCTTTCCCCCAGGCTTTTGATGGAGTCCCTGAGGTTTTTCTGCGTCTTCGCTCCGGAATGTTGTGTTTTGAACTCCTCGCCCGTGATTGGCTCACTTCTTTGGAGCCCTGCGAGAGTTTGGAGTACGAGGGACGCTCGTTGCGAATTCCGGCTTGTGAGATGAGGGAATTGCGCGATCGGGCTATGCCGTACTGGTTGTTGCTGTTATTATGCTGAGGAGTAATCACGGGGAGTGATAGGCGACTTGAGAGCGGGAGACGGCGGTGTTGAGTACTTACCCTGGTTTCTGAGACTCGTTGAGAGTTGCTTTAGTTTCGAGGACGAAACTTTCTTTTAGTGGGGGAGGATGTGATGATCCGGAACTCTACAGGCTTTTACTGTGTGACCGGCAGCTTCTGGAGGCCTACGGGGCATGTCGGCGGTGTTCGTGCGCCAATTTGGACACAAGTGATTGACTCCGAGCTTAAAGTGGATCACGTGGGTAATCAGGGAACCCCGTCGGATGTTTATAGGTGTTTTCCGCGCAAATCGGATATCAGATTTGGACTCGGCACGAAATTCGGATTGAAAATGCCTTTTCGGGAGCCTCCGGCGATTTATTGGATGGGAATTTGGCGAAGCGGACGTCAAATTCGGGTCAGCGCGCGGAAAACGGTCAAGATGGACTATCTGCTGGATTTTTCTGAGCTTCGGGTACTGTTCACCGCCGGAACAGTAACTCCGGCGATCGCCGGCGGCGGGCGGGCGGCGGCGGGCAGCGTCGGCGGGCGGCGGCGCGGCCTCGGGCAGGCGGAACGGCGGCGGCACAGGGCGCGGGCAGCGCGGCGCGGCGCGCGGGCAGGCGCGGTCCACGCGGCCGTCGTGCACCAAGGCGGGGGGCACGTGGCACCACCCCATAGGCCGGCTCACAGCTCACGGTTCTACGGAGCATGATGGTTGGGTTTTGGTTCCACGGTGCACCGGAGTGGACACGTGGCAGGTTACCATTGGTTCGGCTTACGGAGGCTCGTGCACCGGGTGCAGCGGTCAGTGGCAGGGACGCGCGGCGCTTCCCTAGTTGGCTGGTCAACTGTGCGGGCAGGAGGGGCAGCTGGCGCGGGCAGGCGCGCAGGCGCGACCGGTACTGTTGTCGGGACGCGTGTCGACTCCCGGGGTTGGCCGCGTGGCGCAGCAGGAGTGGAGGATTTGGGCTGTCGCCTGTTCGGGCGACACGTGGCGGGCGCTGAGGCGGGTCGGACGGACCGTGGATCCCGTCCGACGGCGCGCCTTGGGCCGGGCCGCACTGTGCGCGCCCGAAAGTCTTGGGCCGGGCCGCACTGTGCGCGCCCGGAAACTTCCGGGCGCCCGAGAATGGGGACCCGGATGGCATTTTGCTAATTGTTTGGGAGGCCTATTTAAACAGCCCGAGCTCCTTTCTTCTCACTTTTTCCACCATTTCCGAGCCTCCTTTCACCAACGGTGTCTTCAGCAAAGTTGTTCCCCTTCGAGTTCTACATCTTCTGGAGGATTTCCAAGATTTGTGGTGGCACGCACTCCGAGGTTTGGATTTTACGGCGCGGCGCGACGCTCGTTCCTTGTGATCCCTTCGTCGCATTTCAGTGCACGGATTCTCCCGAGCTAACCCCGGCACTCTTTTTCAGCGATTCTTGCGCCATCGTCTTCACGACAGGTAGGGCTACGTTTTCCGTGTTGCTGGTTTTTCCCATCCCGAGGTTTTCATGGGTTTTTCGGATCATCTTGTGACCTCCTTTGCTGTGATGGAGTTTTGGACAGCGGTTCGGTATTTCGGCGATATCTCCGCAACCAGACATCGGATTGAGGTGGATTCAAAGGCAATTTGCATCTACGCACCGCAGGAGTCTCTCTGAATTTCTTGGATTTTCTGGAATTTTCCCCGAAGGTGAGAAACCCCTTTTTACAGAACTTTGTAGCACAGTTTTGGGTGGAAGTATTGTTCGGGGTAGTTTCTCTTGTCGATTTTGGATCTCAGCGTAGAAAACTCGTGTGGGAACGTGCAGGTACTCGTTTCGACCGGTTCGTCGCGAGGATCGTGACGGTATTTTTCCTGGAATTTCTCGAGCACATCTCGCAGGTGAAAAAGGCAAAACTGTGGACTGATTGTATTTGGGACAGATTTTGGTGTGAGCATGGTGGATTAATTGTGCTTGTTCTTTTGGGGTATTTTGTGCAGCACCGTGGTGATCGTTGAGACCGGGCGCGGACTTCGCTGTTGGGATCAGGGTTTAGCGCTCGAGGTGGGTGGTTGCTTTACTCCTCTTTTCTGATATACCCACTAGGAATATTAGAGTGATCCCCTTTATTGGACATGTTGAATGGTCACCTAATGGACATGCATGCTTAACTAGATAATTGTGAGCCTATCATATGGAAAACATTATATTGGAAACTTGACATGTTGGAACTTATACATGCTTCATGGACATCGTTTTAGCATTTAACCTTGCATAGGGGGGGGATGTACTTTCATATTGTGTTATTGTGAGGCGTCTTGTGGGAGGGTACCACTTGAGGATTTTTGGACAGGCATAGGTGGATGATTCATGTGAGGGTGATTAGCAGGTTATGGACATGTGCGGTTGGATTATGATTTAGCATGATGATTACACCCAGGTGGAGTTATTACTTGATACACATGATGAACCACTATTTGTCACTCCCCTTCTTTCTTCCATGAGGAGATAGGCTTGATTTCAGGGATATCTAGTTAGACCATTTCTGACCGCTACACTATATGTTGGGACTGCCTTGGGAGGAACCCTATTGTCTCTTCTTCCCCCTATTCCTTAGGCAGGCGGCTATTTGTTGCTCGGGTTTGAGCAGGGATCGGCATAGTGTAGCCGGGGCTTGAATTTTAGCTTTTGGGGTATTGCGGCTATTGCGGATAGTAGGTGGTTGACCGGATGTCGGACCTGGGTCAGGATTGTCATTATGGGTGTGGTTGTTAACCCTCCATCTTTTGATTACCCGCTAGGCATTTGAGTAGCTTCTTTGATTAAAAGGATAAATGCACTTTATGTGTGGCAATGGCAGGCTTATTGTGATTAAACAGATATTGTTAGAACTTGCTTGATTGGGGATTATGATTGTAGGACAGTAACATCATGTTAAAGGTAAGGCTAATCAATAATTGTGGGCTTTGGGTTGTGGCATAGCAGGCACAGGCTATCTCATATTTACTATTCTCATACTGTTCTATACATGCTCTAACATTATAAAGGTTATCGACATCTGTTTATTTTTATATCATCTTGGGACATTTGCATGCTTGTATGGTCACTAGTTAGGCCACCTTTTTCTGCTACACTATCATGCTGGAATTGACTTAGGAGAAACCATGCTTTTTCTTCTTTTATTTATATTCGGGGATAGTGCGCTCGGGTTCGAGCAGGGACTGGGATAGTGTAGTCAGACAGTTGTGGGCTTTGGGACAGGCAGGCTGTGAGGGCCGGGCATTGCGGCAACCGCGGATCTTTGGCGGTTGACGGACAGTGGTTATTGCATCAGATTGGGATAGAGGATTTGGATTTTCTTCTAGTGGAGGGTTTTCCACCGTGATCAGAGTCATGATCCAGTCCTGCTGATTTGGTACTTGTTACCCAGGCATTATACTCGTGTGGGTCGCTCCCCTCGAGTGCCACTCCGGGTGTGCTGTTTTTTAAGGCTTCGAGTCTTCGAGACTCCCTTTTCCTATCGGTGTTATGCGTAGGGGGCATACCCGATTTGGCAGGCAGAGCAGGCAGCAGTACCAGTGCTTACTGGTGTATCGATTGGGGTCTGGTCAGGCAGGCGTTGACATTCTGATGCTACATTCAGCTATTCTTTTAGCTCAGTTTTAGAGGCATTATAGTGGTAGCTTTTCATCAGGAGTCATACTCATTGCATACCACCTTTTTCCTTTTGCCTCTGGTAGACCTAGTGGGCGTGTCAGAGTTGAGGTTTTACCCACTAGGGGAGGTACTGGTTTACTAGTAGTCTCACCCCCATTCTTCTTTCCTCTTTTGCTTCTCCTTGTTTGCAGTGTTTATGCGGGTGCCACTGGGCTTACAGTGGCGGGTCGAGGACGAGAGGACGGCCGAGTAGATAGATCTCGAGGCAGGATGAGCATGTTAGCGGATGTTGGTGTACTCATGTTTCCTCAGACGGTAGTACCTTTACTTTGGGATGGCTTTTGCCAGCAGGTTGTATTTATTTTGGTGAGCTGGGAGAGACAGATGTATCATTTATACAGATGTATTGTATTTATTCAGCTTCAGTCTGAGATGTATTCTTTAGTTCAGCTCTGTTTTATATGCTCTTTTATTATATCTCTTTTATCTGAGAGGTTATGGCGCTTCGTGTACACGGAAAATACCGTGGTCACGGCGGATCTGTGGCGGGCCGGGTTCTGGTTTACACCGGGCGTGAAT